>CM062289.1:21606029-22001746 GCA_031216915.1 Pictodentalium vernedei
ATGGGACAATTCATACCCTGATATTAGGGTACGAATTGTCCAGGGTACGAGTTGTCTAAGATCCTGTGCTAAATGTCCGTGGTGGGTAGTTACTGTTACCTGTGCGCCCTCCCAATCTCACTGTCTGTTTCACAAATCGGTTGCGATGAAAGAATGAATGAAATTGGGACTGATAGAGAAGAAAAAAAAAAACAAACAGCAACGCCTGTTTGGTAGCAACCCCGGTATATTGACCATAGCGGTTACAAAAAAGGTGTGGAGAAAGCTTCGCCAGTATAGTTTTGAATAACCAGGAGTCATCCATCAAGCCCTCAAGGAGATAGGATGCCGTGTGTGATATATGGGGTATCTGGCTGTCCTTCTGTAATTTCAAATCCCTCCACACCGCCAAAAAAAAATAAATAAAGCCCTAAAACGGCTGTTGGCAAGATTGTTTCAGTCGGTTTCAGTAATAGGCAGCAATATAATTTGGGCATTGAATTTTACTCCACGTGCTTTCTTTGTAGATAATTGTACAAAATCGCCTGGTGGAAAATCTAACCCCTAACCCCCCCTCCTGTGCCCCCCCCCCCCCCCACCACACACACACACACACACACACACTCATTTAGTTGTAATCCACCCTCCACGGCCGGGTGTTACTGTAACATGTATATATAAACTGAACACAATGTAATAAGTGTTTTTCCACTCGATGAGAATGTTTTCTTTTTTAAAAAACACAATTAACACTTGTGAAAATTGCAGCTCATGGACCATCGGTTCACACCTGATGGTCCATGAGCTGAAACTTTGCTAGTTGACCATGTGCTTCTACATTTTCCTGAAATTTGTTGACTTCGCGACACTTGACATCATTTGTAAGGTAGGTCTCTGTGCTTGAGACCTTCCCAAGAAATGATGTCAAATGTTGGAATTATAAATAAGCAGGTGAAAAAAAATCTTATACTTATTTTGGCTAGTTTTATAACCCGACTACACCTTTTCTCCGACACGGACATGGACACGGACCACACTTTTTAGTGTGTCCCTTTTCAACTGTTTTCCAGACACAGGACGGGCTCGTTACAAAGTACATGTATGGTTTAAAACTTATCAAAGTTAGATAACTGCTATTATCAAAGTTAGATAACTGCTATTAAATTTTAAAAATTAAATCGACCCATGGGGTTCGTATCACGTCGCATTGAGATCAGGTCAGATCACTGGATCAAACTCGCTGCCTGCGACAGCTCGTTTGATCCAGTGATCTGACCTCCTCAACTCGATGCAGTGACTCAGATCACTTCACTGTCGTGATAAAAGTTTTCTTACATGACTTATAGTTCAACATCTCATGCCGGCACTAGCAATAACAATTTCCAGTACCTTTTTTGGGTAAATTGGATTGAAGTAAAAAAGAACTATTTTTGTTTTGTCACAGAGGCAAACTTCCGGGGAATCTGGAGGTTTAACGTCAATGTTCTTGGCCTTTTACTGTTAGAATAATAGTTTCTTCTTCAAATTGTTTTTAATGTCTAAAACAGGGTAAAATTTACAGATTCTTTGACAACAAAAAATACTAATCAGTTTAGGCGAGACCAATCGCCAATTGATTAATCATGACAACCCTAGAGTAAAGTACTATCTGCGACCGGAACAGCTAATTATGCAAATTTGAACACACCCGTAAATAGTATATGATACTCCAGTGATACAGAATCGGATTCCACATCGTGGATTTTCCGGGGACTTGGAAAAGACTGTCAAACAGTATTGATATTTAGAGATTAAATTACCTAGTCATATAGTAAAGTTTGGGATTGATAGTGGTCTTGGGCCAGTATTTTGGGGCAGAGTTATGGCCTTTTCCAACTTAGACATGTTGTTATTGATTTCCAGAGGATAAGTTTAGTTTGAGTGAATAAATGAAATAGAATTTTAAACATAGGTTTATAACCACTTAATACAAGTTGGAATTGATAGTGGGCTTGGTCTGATAATTTTGGGCAGAGTTATGGCCCTTTTCCAGCTTAGAAAACCTGTTGGATTTGTTTCAAGGCGATAAGAAGTGAATGAAATCATACAAAGGTTTATATGTAGGTTTATAACCACATGATACAGGTTGGGATTGACAGTGGGCTAGGTCTGATAATTTTGCACAGAGTTATGTCCCTTTTCCCACTCAGAAGGCATGTTAATATTGGTTTCTTGATGATAACTTTAGTTTGATTGAATGAAATGAAACAAAATTTTACACATTGGTTTATAACTACATAATACAGGTTGAGATTGATAGTGGGCTTGGTCTGACATTTTTTTGCAGAGTTAAGGTCCTTTTCCGACTATTCAAAAATCTTGTTGGGGTGGGGGGAGGAAGAGGGGGCAGCCATAATAGGAGATTTGCTTACACACATTTTCATCGCCATTGGACACCTCTTTAATATTTATAAATTCAAAGTTCACAATGACAGTGTTGATGGAAACATTGATCAACAGGGGTCAATTTAATTTTTAAAAATTGAATAGCAGTTTACTAACTGGATAAATTTTGATTAGCATTTCCTATTATTTATATGTTTTTGTCATGTGAAATTGATTTGAAAATCGCTCAGACCTTCATTTTAATGGCGTGCAATCACTCTCACATGCCATCACTCACGCAGTTAAAATTTGTGCCGAACGATGAATCTCGCACATGGAAAACTTAAAGCAGTCACTTTTCAAGTTTACGCAATGATGTCAGAGTTTCAGGAGTCTGTAAACACTAGGGCTGCCACGACTATTCGATTTATCAACTAGCCTTCGGAAGGTGCTATAGTCAACTATTATTTTTCATAGCTGACTATTTTTTTTAGCCATATACCTCATGACACTGAATAATAATATTGGTCTGTGCGGGACATGAGATGTTTCCCGGTACCTATTATCCTTCATATTCATTGTTTATATCATGAAATTATGCAGTAATTTTTACTTTACCCTCGCACATAATTTCATGAAATGGACATATGTAAACAAGGCTTATATTTTGTCTAAATTTGTGAGAATCCATTTGGATTCTCGTGAAAATGGTTGCGAGAATCCATACCTACTATGAGTGTCCCAGGATCCCATGACGCCACCAAGGTTGAACCACTGTTGTATTCTGATAACACATGTAAACCTTTTACCCAACGCACATTTTTCATTTTTAGCTCAACTTTGACGAAGTCAAATTTGAGCTATTGTCATGGCCCGTCGTCCGTCTGTCCGTACGTCAACAATTGGCTATGGCTCGGGCTAGAGGTCGTATTTATGAACCGATCTTTACGAAACTTCTTGTGTACCTTTGTTATGACCCTGGGATGGGAACGAGTGTTTTTAGGTGTGGTCCAAAATTCAAGATGGCTGCCAGTGGCCATTTTGTACCGATGATGCAAAAATCAGTTTTTTGTACAGAACTTCTGTATGAAAGTTCTGATTTGAATAAAGTTTTGTATAAATGTTTAGTACCATGGGATACATCACATATAATACGGGTTTTTTTCTCGTGCGTAAATTATGCAAATTAGACTGACTTTGATTTATTTAGTGTTACTTTCAGAGCTGTAAGTGCCAAGCTGCTATGGCTCGGGCTAGAGGCCGTATTTATGAACCAATCTTTACGAAACTTCTTGGGTACCTTTGTTATGACTGTGGGATGAGAACGAGTGTTTTTGGGTGCGGTCCGAAATTCAAGATGGCTGCCAGCTGCCATTTTGTACCGACGATGCAGAAATCTGTTTTTTGTACAGAACTTCCATATGAAAGCTCTGATTTGAATAATTTTTTGTATGAATGTTTAGTACCATGGGATACATCACATATAATACAGGTTTTTTTCTCGTGCGTAAATTATGCAAATTAGACTAACTTTGATGTTTTTTGGTGTTACCTTCAGCACTGTAAGTGCAAATGCCAATACGGCTCGGGCTAGAGGCTGTATTTATGAACCGATCTTTACGAAACTTCTTGGGTACCTTTGTTATCACCGTGGGACGAGAACGAGTGTTTTGGGGTCCGGTCCGAAATTCAAGATGGCCGATGGCAGCCATTTTGTACGAAATTTGGTGCAATCAGATTTTTGCACAGAACTTCCATATGAAAGTGCTGATTTGAATAATTTTTTGTGTGAATGTTTAGTACCATGGGATACATCACATATAATACGGGTTTTTTTCTCGTGCAGAAATTATGCAAATTAGATGAACTTTGATTTTTTCAGTGCTGCTTACACACAGTAAGTACACATGTCAATACGGCTCGGACTAGAGTCTGTATTTATGAACCGATCTTCACGAAACGTCTTGGGTACCTTTGTTATCACCTTGGGACGAGAACTAGTGTTTCTGGGTGCGGTCCAAAATTCAAGATGGCTGCCAGTGGCCATTTTGTATCAAAATTAGGTCTAATCAGTTTTTTGTACACAACTTCTATACGGCTCAGGCTAGATGCCGTATTTATGAACCGATCTTTACGAAACTTTTTGGGTACCTTTGTTATTACAGTGGGATGAGAACGAGTGTTTTTGGGTGTGGTCCGAATTTCAAGATGGCCACCAGCAGCCATTTTGTACCAAAATTAGTGCAATCAGTCTTTTGTACAGAACTTCTGTATGAAAGTTCTGATTTGAATAAATTTTTGTATGAATGTTTAGTAACATGGAATACATCACATATAGTATGGGTTTTTTTCTCGTGCAGAAATTATGCAAATTAGATGAACTTTGATTTATTCAGTGCTACTTATACTCTGTAAGTGCACATGTCAATACGGCTCGGGCTAGAGGCTGTATTTATGAACCGATCTTCACAAAACTTCTTGGGTACCTTTGTTATCACCTTGGGACGCGAACGAGTGTTTCTGGGTGCGGTCCAAAATTCAAGATGGCTGCCAGTGGCCATTTTGTACCGAAATTAGGTCCAATCAGTTTTTTGTCACAACTTCTACACAGCTCATATTTGTGAACTGATCTTCACAAAACTTCTTGGGTACCTTTGTTTTCACCTTGGGACAGGAATGAGTGTGTTTTGGGGTGCCTTTGTTATCACTGTGCTATGAGAACAAATATTTTGGGGTTGAGTCAGACCCACTCTGGGACTCAAAGATTTTTTTCTAGTTTAGCATCTGACTGTCACCCACCTTTACAATACTTTACCTATACATTTGTTACAGGCAACGCTCAGTATTTATGTACAGACCATTACAATACTTTATATGTACCTTTGTTATCAGATCATTACCTAGATGTTTGTCATTGCTATGTCACATACTATACATGTACATGTCTTTGTCTTGACAAGTTGAGCTACAGTGTCATTGACACTTTCATTAAAACTAAATTTGATAATTTTTAAACAATAAATAATAAATAAATGATAAAATAATTAAATGAACAATATTTACCAATAAAATCCTACAAATATGGTTGTCGTATTGAGTCAGTTCCAATAACAGCCATATTTGTAAGATTTTATTGGCAATGTGTCAGGATATTTCAGGTCATGTTAGCCTTCTATTGGTTCATTTGTTGCCGCTGTGTTAGTTAAAGGGTTAAATTGACTCAATTTTTTTCACGCGCACCCTAGCAGAGGAGCAGCAAGAATCTACATGGATTCTCGCCGGTTTTATTGTGCGAATCGATTCTCATCGAAATATAAGCCCTGCTAAATTCCACTCTGGATCAAGGTATTGTGAACAAATTGTTGATAATCCATGTTAATTGTTGCCGTTTTATTTTTTAAATCCAATTAATTGAATATCGAATCGGAATTGATTGACACTAGATTAGTACTGAATGATAGGGCTGCATGGTATATCGATAAACCGATATATACCGGTATCAACCCTTTATCCAATGCAGACAATATCAAAATTTATTATTTTAAATGTCATTTTTCAAATTTTTCCCAAAAATTTTAACAAAACCATATCATGTGACCCCTCTTTGGAACAAGCTTGATGAGCTCGTTCCAAAGAGGGGTCACATGCTAGGGTTTTGTTGAAATTTTTCGAAAAATAATATTTTTTCACCTGCTGAATTTGCATATTACGCAGACGGATGTGGGCGATTCGTTGGGTAAAGGGTTAGAGCCAAAATCGATTGAATACCAGTGTAATTACAAAAAAATCGGTTTATCGTCATTATTTATTTACCCAGAATTTAATTGTCAAGATGTCTTGAGTTTTTTAACTGTAGCCCCGAATGAATAATATTATCCTTTATCCAAGGTATCATCTGTTTGTGCCCTCGTAATATACAAATTCAGCAGTTGAAAAAATAATTTTTCAAAAATGTCAAAACTATATCATGTAACCCCTCATTGGAATGAGCTCGTTCCAATGAGGGGTCGCATGATATAGTTTTGTTGAAATCTTTGGTGAAAATCTGCTAAATTAATTTTGAAAATAATAAATTTTGATATTGTCTGCATTGGAAAAAGGTTTTTCGAACTGCATCATTAATGTATGCTAATTTGATCCGACTGTGATGCCTTGAGTCTCGATTGTGGTACTTGTGTTCATACATCTGAACAGTTTTTGATATACCATTATTCTGCGGCATTTTTTTGAATACCGATACTGGTATTCAGTTTTGAATATTGTGCAGCCCTACTGAATGAACTTCCGTACTTTGAAGTGTTAGCATCACATAACCGTAAACTAACACAAAGTTGATTACGTCATTGAGAAATTCCAGGTAAACTCTAGTTTTTAGAAGATCCGATTGGCTTGAATAAACGTTGCATGCTATATTCCTGGCAATTTTCATCAAGTGACAGTTTCTAGATCCCCAAAATGACCCAAATGAAAACAGTGCTTTGATTTTCACTTGTGTTGTCAAGATTTTGAACTGCATTTACCTGTACTACCTCACTAAATATTCCACTGTTTATTATGCTTAAAAGTTCGAAATTTAGTGGTCAGAAATTATCGTGTTTGTATCATTAAACCAATTAGCACTTTATTCAGTGCTTCATACAAAACCAGAAGAATGATGGTTGACTTTATGCAGCAATAAATTTTTCTGGTTCACTCAAGTACAAATGGGAGTTACAACTGTAATAATTTAACAGAATGTGTATCAGAAAGTTAGGCCACAACAAACGGCATGTATGTTTCTCCTCACTTCCAGTCAGGATTAAACCTAAGTCACCCAAAAATCCTTTACTATGAGAATATTGAAATCATGCTTGAGACCCTTTCGGTGACATGGGTATGTCTAGCTTAGGGCAAATGCATGTCTCTTGGAGGGCCTCCAGTACAATGTATCAGGTTTGTCCCTCTGTGTCATTTGTAAATCTTAAAGCAGACAAATCTATAGGCCTACCGTGGTGTGGTATTCAATTCAATTCCAGCATTACCCCTACCTGGAATATTTTAGTGGAGTGTATATCAGAAATGTTAGGCCACAACAAATGGAATGTATGTTTCTCCTCGCCCTCAGACAGCATTAAACCATAATTACTGAAATTATTTACTATCGGAACATTCACACTACGCTTGAGACCTCTTCCGTGACATGGGCATGTCTAGCTAAGGGCATGTCCATGTCACTTGGCGGGCCTTTGGTACGGTGTTACCTGATTGCTATTCTGTCTCTTTCATAAACCGCACAATAGACAAATCTATACTAGGGCTGTCACGACTATCATTTTTTGTAATCGACTAATCGTGACCAGTAATCGACGGTTAGTCGATTAATAGTCGCTTCCCATGATCTTTTAGCAAATCATTCTTCTGTTCGTAAAACTCTGAAAATGACAATGGCACCAGTGTGTTCAGTCGAAGTGGGGTTGTGGGAACAGCAAATCGGTCCTGACTGAAGCTACATGTAGTCCAATCTTGGACCCACAGTCCGTAATATAATTTTTGGGGTTGGTACGTCCTGTAGGACGTACCAACCCCAAAAATAATATTACTGACTGCGGGTTCAAGTTTGAACTAGATTGAAGCCGATGAATTAAAATGAATTTACCAAAGAACGTTCCTGCATATGTTTCCTTTCTGCAATAAGTTTCTCGAAATTTTGAACATTGAGATCTATGCATTCCCTCGTCAGTTGTTAAAATTGGATCTTAGTCTGAAGTTCCGAACTTTGAGAAGAGATCTGACGTTCTGACTTTCGTCATAATTTTGTCACTTCCGCGCTTTGGGTTTTCCAATGGGTGCATTTGTGTGTACAATACTGGAGAAATTTAGAAGAATCTATTCTTCTCGAGTAACTGTGAGTGTTCTTTCTTACACAGTCAGTTACAGTCGTACAGTCTTCCGGATATGAATGTTAACTATGGTTAGATATTTAAAGTTATTCACCTTCATTGATCATTCACCTCACAAAACAATGCAATTTAGCCCCGACCTGTAGTAGACGTGTACCACCTTGAAAATGAAAGTCGATCGACTAAAAATAAAAAACGTCGACTACTTCAATAGCCGACGGTTAGTCGACTAATCGAATAATCGCGACAGCCCTAATCTATACCACGGTATGGTGCTTAATTCCCAAATTAACCCTACCTTTCTTTTAATATCGATTGTGCTTCTGGCCCATGTGTACCGTCTCGCTCAAGACAATTTGATCAGCAAAGTAATAAGTGAATAAGAGCATACCTGGCACCTATAACATAATAATAAACCGCCAGCCTCGACGAACAATTTATCATTCTTCTCAATGGTATCTCACATGAATACCAAACCAGTCTACATCTGTACATATTTTTTCTTGTTTGTTTTCTTATTCGCCATTATTGGCATATGCCGTCAATGTTTCTTGCCTTTCAAACAAACTGATTCAGAATAAAAAATCAGATATCCCAACTTTGCAATATAATGATCATATACTGTCGTCTAATGTTGACAAGGCAGAAGCCTTCAACGAGTACTTTTGTTCTATTTCATCCGTAGATGACTCACATGCATCGCTCCCACTTCATCAAGTAAACGAAAACCGCCCTGTCCTCGACAATATCTCTGTAGAGGAAATAGATATCTTGGACGCCCTTAAATCTCTTAAAGTGTCTAAGGCATTTGGCCTGAACAATGTCAGCCCTCGAATTCTAAAAGAATGTTCCCGCAGTTTGTCTAAGCCCTTAACATATATTTTTAATCTTCTCCTTGATCAAAGCAGCTTTCCTACTAGATGGAAACAAGCAAACGTGTCGCCTGTTTTTAAAAAAGATAGCCCGAGCATTGTCGGCAATTACCGACCCATATCACTTTTGAGCTGTGTTGGAAAAGTTTTTGAAAAATGTGTTGTCAAAAAAGTTTTCCATTTCTTAGAATCAAATGCTTTGCTAACACACTTCTAGCCAGGTTTTACACCCAAGGACTCGACAACATTTCAACTTAACCAAAATTTATAACACCATCAGTTGCGCACTGGACGAGGGGAAGGAAATACGATTTGTTTTTTGCGACGTGAGTAAAGCGTTTGATAAAGTGTGGCATTCTGGATTGATTTACAAGCTCGAGAAAATAGGGATAAGGGGTAAACTACTGGAGTGGTTCGGGTCATATCTGGAAAACCGGCAACAACATGTAGTGATTGAAGGCGTTGCGTCGTCTTGGATGCATACAACTGCTGGAGTACTACAAGGTTCAATACTTGGCCCCCCTACTTTTTCTTATATACATAAATGACATTGTGGATAATGTTTTGATCAACATCCGCTTATTTGCGGATGATACCATGCTCTATCTTATTGTTGAAAATCCAACCCAGGCTGCCGATCTCGTGAACGATGACTTGTTGAGAATTGAACAATAGTCTAAACAATGGCCCGTCGACTTCAACCCTTCAAAAACGCAATCAATGCTCATATCACGTAAAACAGAAACAATTCAACATAACTCCCCCCCCTCCCCCCGCTTCGTATGCAGAATAAAAACATGAAAACAGTGAATAACCATAAACATCTTGGAGTTAGCTTTAATAACCATGGGTCCTGGTCAAATCATATACAAGACATTACGACTGAAGCTTCGAAGAGAATAAGTCTCATGAGAAAATTTAAATTAATCCTTGATCGGAAAACACTTCAAACTATATACATATCATTCATACGCCCGGTCCTTGAATATTCTGACACAGTATGGAATAATTGTACAAATGCCGAAGCCAAAGATATTGAAAAATCCAACTGGAGGCTGCGAGAATTGTTACTGGCACAACGCGAAGTGTAGGCAGGGAACTCCTTTATGTGGAAACAGTATGGGAACCCTGATAATCAGAAGAGAAAAACACAAAATTGTGCATTTTTTTAAAATGTATCACAGACCTGTACCAAGATACTTATCAGGTTTAGTTCCTCCGAGGTTATCTGTTTCTCAAGCGTATGACCTCCGCAACAACCCAGACTTGTCGGTACCGTTTTGTCGAACTAATTCACACCAAATGTTGTTTCTGCTGAGTGTGACGAGAATGTGGAATTCCTTATCCAACGAAGTTCGCGAAAACAACTCATTACCCCAATTCAAACAGTATCTCCACCGGAACAGGCTGTTGGTGCCAAGTTTCTTTTTCTATAATAAGTCACGGAGAGCACAAAGCCTTCACTGTAGATTACGGTTGACATGTAGTAATCTTAATGATCACCTCTTTAAAAACCACCTGTCCACCACAACACTTTGTAGATGTGGAGCCCATGAAACAACCGAGCATTACCTTTTCAATTGCCATTTTTATATGAGAGAAAGAAATAACACAATCAAATTGTTGAGTCATTTCGTTGATGTAGGCATTCTACTGAACTGCTGTGTTTCGTATACTAGCGAAATTAATAAAGAAATCTTCCAAAGATTACACAAATATATTCTTGCCACAAAAAGATTCTGAACTGAGATACATCCCACTCCTTGCTTCCATGAATACATGTACTTTGTCTTCGGTGATTGCCTTATGTGCATATTGTAGTATTCCATCGTGTTGCAGTAGTCAGTAGAATGCCAAGTATTGCTTTTCCCATTGGGTGAGTTCATTCCTTCTTTCCCCATTTTCTTTAATTCCAGTATGAATATCTTTACTTGCAATTTCGCCATTGCATCTCTTTCCTTTATCTTCCTCTCTCTTAACCCTTTACCCAACGTAACGGCCAAAACCGGCCAGTGCTATTCTCAAAAATCGCCAATTAATTTTCAAAATGTTTTCATTTTTTGTCTCAAAAACATGGGTTATGACCCCTCGTTGGAACGAGCTCCAACGAGGGGTCATAACCTATGTTTTTGAGACAAAAAATGAAAAAAATTAGTTATTCAAGAATTGTTTTTGCAAGTGTCGTCTGCTTTTCATGTTAGGTAAAGGGTTAACACTACTATTTTATTTCAGCTACTAAAATTAGATTTTGAAGCATACAGCTTTCTATCCATGTCTGCATGTATTGTAAGGGTAATTCATAACCGGAAACAGCTTACATAAGCTTCTAGCATGCTGCTGAATCCGATATCATAACAACCAGTATATGAAATGTCAATCTATTTCTTATCTGTATAATAATGTGAAACTGAGTTATGAAATAAAATATTGTTTAAACTAAGTACAAATGGGGTTTAACCCTTTACCTAACATGAAAAGCAGACGACACATGCAAAAAAAATTCTCGAGTAATTAATTTTTTTCATTTTTTGTCTCAAAAACATAGGTTATGATCCCTCATTGGAACGAGCTCAACGAGCTCGTTCCAATGAGGGGTCATAACCTATGTTTTTGAGACAAAAATGAAAAAAATAATGAAAATTAATTGGCGATTTTTGAGAATAGCGCTGGCCGGTTTTGGCCGTTACGTTGGGTAAAGGGTTAATGGGTTATATGTTTATTCCAAATCAAGTGAGGGTCGGTGGAGTTCTGTTTGCTTCACTGATTCCCAATGTTCAATCATGTTTTAGAAAGGATAGTTCCATTTTCATGCTGCTGTCAATGAGATTTTACAGGGGAATTCCTGTCACATGATCATCTTGTTTTGTGATTCATTCACTGACAAAACGTTAATGTGACAAGTGTTAAAACAATCTCCCACCACAAACCATTCACATTCATTGGGGTCCTGACTTGAATCAGTGTGGGTTTTGCTTCCCCACCTTCTACTATATCGGTTTTGTGGGCATTTTATTTATGTTGCCCACTATGCTCTTGTCAGGCTAGTTTTCCCTTCGAAACTCCTCATTACATGTACTGTAATTAACATTAATGTTAGTGAATTATCTGTTTTTCTACACTGTACGTTATCAAAAACGATCATAGTAATAAAATCTACATTACAATGTAGTTCTTAAATGCATTTATTTGTTATTTTCTGTTCATACAATTTATTTCCTCAGGCATATGTAGCTCTTATTGCAGCATAAATAATATTATTTCAAAATTGACAAAAAGTCGTAATTACATCTCCTTTAACAGCATTTTCCAAAATCTGCATGCCACCAAAGAGACCATGGGTCTTAGGGTCATCTTGGGCATGCAATGTATAGCACACCTGGATTTTTAGCTCATCTTAACAAAGTCAAGCTGAGCTAATCTCATCGCTCTCCATCCGTTGTCCGTCAACACCATGTTTTGGTCTCCTCCAAAGCCACTGGGCCAATTCAAGTGAAAGTTTGTGTGAGTGATGGAAATTTCCAATGACAGTCTCTAGAACACGGCTCAGCAGGGTCCCTCACAGGGACGAGCTCGTCAAGCTCATTCCAATGGGGGTCATAGGCAATGTTCCGAGACAAAAATTGAAACTATAAAAGGATACCCTTCACAATTATGATTTAAGGTCCAAGTCGAACACACTTCACAACAAGAACCAATAATCAGAATCTTTTGATATTTGGTATATAGCATTCATAGGGGGGTCAGATAAAAGTTTGTTGAAATAAAGCTCAGTGGTTCATATTTGGGCTCTCTACAGGAGCCCAAATTATAACAAAGGGTAATATGGGGAATATTCTTTAAAAATCTTCTTCTTCAGAACCACCAGTCAGAATCTTTTAATGTTTGGTATACATCAATGTTATGAGGGTCAGATTCAAGATTGTTCAAACCAAGTCCCTAGGTTAATATTTGGGCTTCCTTATCTGTTCAATATGGAGGGTATTTTAAAAAAAAAATCTTCTTCTTCAGATCCACCAGACAGAATGCTTTGATATTTGGTATGCAGCATCTCTAAGGGGGTCAGATTCAAGTTTGTTCCCTAGATATATATTTGGACTCACTATGTTAGCCCAAATTTTTACTCAGTGCAATATGAGGAAATTTCTTTAAAAAATCTTCTTCAGATCCACCAGTCAGTGCTTTCATATTTGGTATACAGCATCTCTAGGGGGAGAGGGGGGGGGGGGGGGGGTCAGATTCTAGGTTGTCCAATTCAAGTGCCTAGGTTAATATTTGGGCTCCATGTGGGAACATGAAATTTAACTTAGTACAATATGAGGGAATTTCTTCAAAAATCTTCTTCAGATCCACTCATAAGAATGCTTTCACATTTGGTATACAACATCTCTAGGGGGTGGGGGGGGGGTCAGATTCAAGTTTGTTCAAATTGGATCCATAGGTTAATATTTGGGCTCGCTATGATAGCCCAAATATGAACTTAGTGCAATTCGAAGAAATTTCTTTACAATTTCTCTTCTTCAGATCCAAAAGTTAGAATGCCTTCATATTCGGTACACAACATCTCTAGGGAAGTCAGATTCAACTGTGTTCAAATCAAGATCCTGGGTTAATATTTGGGCTCTCTATGGGAGCCAGAATTGGCCATTTTGCTGAAGAATTAAACATTTTGTATTCAGTACTCTCTAGAGGTGTGTAACTGAGATTAATCCACTTGGATTGTATTAAGGGGCTTCATAGGGGAGCTCTACATTTTACTTTATGATCAACTGAAGAAAAGGCATGATGCCCAGATTATCTATATCACTCATGAGGGACTCAAGGATTGACAGTGTAGCCTATGGAGATGGCTTGCTTAATGTAGACTCATTCTTGTTCTTTTCAAGATGAGTGCTTCAGGCCCCCTTGTTTGAAATGAAGGTCTGATCGCTATGCAAATCTAGTTAAATCAAGCACTATTTATCAACTGGGTGCCCACCGCCCAGTTTGATATGTTTTTTCGAATGGAAAGAGTAAATGAAACAAACACTCCGTACAGTGTTTTTGTGACTAATTTTATTACCTATACACGAAACAGAAACATGACATTATTTGCACAAATGTGTCAAAAGTATTCTTGGAAGTTTTAAATATAACATTGTTATTCAATTAACTCTTTGCATGCTGCTGGCAGATATTCCTGCCCAGCACAGGGTTTCTCTTGTCACTGATATAAGTATAATTTGGGCATATTTAAACATATTTTCCCCTGTAAATTGAATGGATTTTTTCACCAATGTTTTCTTGTTATATTTAGATTAATTTACAGCAACCATGACTAGATTTGATGAAAAAATATCTTGAAAATACTCCGTGGGTTAAGAGTTTAAAGATACAGTGGAACCCTGTTAATTGAATAGCCACTTTGCCAATGAAAATTATTCAGTTAACAGGAGTATTCAATTAACAGGGATTGTGTCACTATCCTGTATTCTAGAGATAAACTTAGCATTTATTCTTCTATATCTTGTTTGACAGAGCTCTATGGGCTCTGCCAAACAAGATGTAATAGATTAAATACCTGTATTGGGTGTTCTGAGGCCAAATAGGTCTATAAACAAAGGAAAACTGGGGAGAGTCGGGGTAATTTCTCGTCAGGTTACGAGATTATTTATTCAATTAACAGGAGTTTACTCTATAACCTATATTCAATTAACAGGTCAGATTTGTATTGGAGGTATGATAAATGGTTTTGTGTTGGGAAATTATATTCAATTAACAGGGATATACAATTACAGTTAAAAGTAGAAGTCCTGTCACGAACTGTGCACTTATCTAGGCTTAACTGCGCGTATGAATTGCGCGCAATTACCATATCGAATGGCATCCAAAGCATGGCAGGTTCTCCTGGTTACTCATAGCAAACACGGGCAATGTTGCTGCCAATGGACCTCCGGGTTACCCGGAGGTCCGTTGGCAGAAACATTGCTTGTGCACAGGCCATAATTACAGAATTTGATAGCCTTACTATTGTCATATCCCGTAGATTAACGCGCATATCGACGTGCTATTTGTGCGCATTTCAGGACAGGACTTTTAGTTTTAACTGTAAGAGATATCCAATTATATGGGCTCCACTGTAGTTTTTTTTTTTTTTTTTTTTACAGTTTTCACAGTAAATTACACTAACACACATATATATATATATAAGGACAAAAAAAAATACAATGTGTAAAGAATGAGTTCTTTCGATCTAAATTGAACATAGGCTTATGTGGTTATAGAAGACACTTAGATTTAACTAATTATTTTAGATATTGTCTCCCACCTCAATTTGATTTTGTTTGCCTTGCCGAATGAGTATAAATAGAGTGAGTATATATCGATAGCTCTGTAATTCTTTAAAACTTCTGTATACACGGTGTGGTTGGGTAACCTGTTTTCAAGTTACACGCATATATATATTTTTTAAAAATTTGTAAACATGTATACAGTATGTCGGATAACTGAACTTCTGTTTGCATTCCTAATATTACTTCCTGAGGGCTGACCTGAACATTTGAATTACAAACAATATTAACCTTTTCTATGAGTTGAAATAAAACTGTTTTTGAATGTGAATCGTAAAAGGGATGTGTTATTGATTCTTTTGTGTTAAAACAAAAGCGACAGAGCCAAGTTTCAGATAGACCACTACGAAATAGTTTAGAATTGGTGTATAATATACGATGATTTATTTTGGACTGTAGTGTCTGTAAATATGTGTCACTGACTGGTAGAAGTGAATGTTGTCTTGTATACACATTGCCATTCATCTGTGCTTATATCATATCTAAGCTCATCGCTCCATTTTGCTTCGGATTTTCTTGCAGGTACAGCTGTCTTGTTCAGAAGAGTTAAAAGATCGTTGATTAAATAGGTTCTACCATACAATAATGTGTGTTGGATGAATATTTTGTATTACAGGAAAGAGAAGGTCGTTACGATAATCAGCGTGCAGGTACAGCTGTCTTGTTCAGAAGAGTTAACTGGTAGAGTGCTAAATTATTTTTAATCATAAAATTTCTTCACAAGTCTTTGCCTTGTTACAATTTATGTGAGAGTGCCTACAGGCACTCTCACATAAATTGTAACAAGGAAAATCCATACAGATCAAATAATTTAGATTTGAAGATAAAATGAAGGACATCCACAGAGTTTGAAGCCTCTGAGTTAGAGTACTGACACTGCAGAGTAAAGCCCAAATATGGGCTTCCAGCACTCTACCAGTTAAAAGATCGTTGATTAAATAGGTTCTACCATACAATAATGTGTGTTGGATGAATATTTTGTATTACAGGAAAGAGAAGGTCGTTACGATAATCAGCGTGGTGTCATTTACATTGGACATATACCTAGAGGATTTTTTGAACATGAGATAAAATCTTATTTTAATCAGTTTGGAAAAGTTACAAGAGTTCGAATTTCAAGAAGCAAAAAGGTAATGAAATTTGCTCACTCATTTTTTACATCCTGTTTATGAAATCCCCAACTACAGCAACACTAAACCATGTGGAAAATGAAAATCTGTTCCACACACTTGCATATTGGGAATCGTTGACAAACTATATTTTTATACTGTACCAATGACCCAGACTTAGCTGGTGCTAACTCTTAATTATTCAGGGCCAAACACAAATTTTGCCCCCCCCCCCCCCCCAATCCCCAAAATTTGCATCAAAAACCGAAAATTAGATGTCATATATGGTCCTCCATACTTATACTCCACTGCGCATGTGCAGTGTCAAGGAGGTCTCGAAATTGGCGCCCAATGTCATTCTTTGTTTGGCCCTCAATTCAGTAACACCTAACTAATATTTGTGCTTGTAAATCTCAGTTTAAATGATGCCAAACACATAATTATGAGAGAAATGGTGGATATAAGGAGGAAATAGGAGGAGGAGAGGAAAAACACAAGAAGGAAATGTTCAGGGCTGTAACTTAAAATTATTTTACGAAATTGTTTCATGTTGCCTATTTTCAAGGCATGCCCCTGTTGTCATTCTTGCTATGAATGTTCCATTGTTTGATCAGTGTTTCCTCTCTCCCTTTCCTTTATCCCCCCCCCCCCCCCCCCCCCCCCCCCCCCTAGCTATTCTCCCATGCTTTTGGCTTATTTTTTGTAATGTTTATTACTAAAATTTCTTGGGAGTTTTGGCTTGGAAACAGAATTATTTTCTGTTTTTTCCCCATGTTTACGTCCTCACCCTTGGGTTGTTAGGCGTTTTGGTCTGCATCTACCATCTGATGTTCTACAGTTTCTTCTTTGGAAGTCTCTGTTTTGCATCAGATAGTGTTTAAATTGGTTACTGATTTCGGGCCATGTTTACCAGTGCCTGGAGTAATGTTTCTGGTTTGTTTACACTTTTTGTTCAGGTTGACAACAGTTACTTCTGATAGTGATTACTTGTCTTGTGCTTAGTTTAGTTCATAGCAAGATACATTAATATTGTCCGTAAGTGTTACATTAATTTTTCGAAATGATTTAAAATTTTTGTCCACACTTAGGTTTTTTTGGGATCCATTTGGGCTCATTGTTCCCATTGGGAACTTGGGCTTTTCTGAAAAATTTTTTTCAAAAAATTGTTTCTTTTTGAATTATTTTTTCGTAATGTTATAATGGATTACTTTATTATGTATCTTTGTTTTCAAGGTTTAGTGCGAGTACTATGGCTGTTTACCTTTTCCACAATGAAAGATTATTGTTCAAATTGTAATGGGAGGAAATCTTCCTCTGATTCTCATGATTTCTGTATTAATTGTAGTCAATGTACACACACTAACCTTTGTTTAGTGTGTATCAATTGGGATGACAAACGTTGGAGACATGTGTCATGGTATGTTGATAGCGGGGAGAGGACCATGCCGATCCTCTCTCCGCAGGGTCACTCTAGTTTTTCACTCTCTTTTTCAGAGGAACAAGAACAGGGTGATGTTTCCGTGATGTCGTCCAAGAGTGTGCTTCCGTCATCACAATCAAAGAGCTAGCGGAAAAAGTGCTCATGCAGATATGTCAATTGCCTAGGAGGTCCCAAGTAGGATCTACGGCGTTGGCGTCTGCTAGCTGGCCCAGTGTCGCGACCATTCACCGAATGGCTCAGCACCCGGGTTCGTCCGTTGCCATCCAGGAAGGAGATTTGGGTGTTGCGAGCACTATAAACATACCATGTGCACACCCAGTGACGACGGAACAGAGGATGGTACGGAGGAAGCCTTTTAGTCTGGTTCCCAGCTCGTCCAGCTCCGCACGGGCTGCGAGCGAGAGAGGTCCCTCTCTCATACATCAACATCGTGGTCCGGATGTTGTGGTACATAACGTTCCTCAGTTGGAGCATACGTCCACCCCTCAGGACGCTCCGGTATATAGACAGTCCGGCGAGACTTCTCATACCTCTTCCTCATCCTCACGGCAGCACACCTGATCGCACCTTGGCTGCGTGACCAGCGATATCCAGCCAGCATTACCAACCAGGGATTCCATGGCGACCAGGTCACATCATCTGGTACCCAGGGATACGAGGCCTTCATCCTCCGGACGTTTGCATAAAAGAGGTATACAGGAGTCAACGTCCAGGGAGCTTCCGACTGCTAAATCCCGTAAGACCGCACCTCCACAGGCCTCCGTAACGGACGTGCTATCACAGATAGCGCAGATCATCACAGCATCCCAGCAGCTGGCAGAAACTCTGTCGGAACAGGATTTGGTATGTTCTGCCGCTGGATCAGGTACGGACGACCGAGACTTACAATTGGTCCAACAGGATGGCGAAAGGGATTCGGAGGAATTGGATTTTTCCCTTTCGGAACAACACAAAATTGCCGTAGAGTTCATCCGGCATTACCTTCCTGATGTTGTTCCTACGGACCAAAATGCTGCGCAGCCAGATAGGAGGCTTATAGCGTCACTGGACACTGAATTCTTCAATCGGTTTAGGGACTCCGTCCCTGAGTTTCCGTCACAGTCCTGAAATGTCTCACGGACATTTGAACTACTGAATGACGCTCTATTAGTAAACTTGCGACCAAAACGGGCAAGTCTGCCTTCCTACCGGCAAGTGCTCTTCATCTGCCTTTCATCAATCCAAGGAATAGATTTGAAATGGCAGGACAGGGCATTCAGAGAGTTCCTCTGCGTCTAGACGACCAGGCAGAAGACCTTGAATTATCCATTATCCTATGTCAATTCCTAACACGACGTTGGAAACGACAATATCGTCTAATAGAGCTAATTTAGACGCAGTTTCGTATGCAAATCACCTTACCAGAGCGTTGTCATTATGCCTTGAGGGACAAGAATTCCAGGATGTACAAACCTCCTTAAGAGTTCTGTCAAGGGCCATAGCATTCTCCATGTATAACTCTGCCCTTTCAGTGGCAAATCTGGAGTTAGTTAGATGTGACAGGGCCATAGCTACATCCACGCGCGTGGATAGTAAGGTGAAAAACTCTCTGAGAGTCGCTCCGGTCTCCGGAGAGCTTCTCTTCGACGGCGAGCTTTCAGCAATTTATGATCAATTAACTAAGAAAGCTTCAGACTCTCTGCTATTTAAATCCGCTTCCAAAAAGTCGGAGCCAACGGAGAAGATTAGGTCAGGCACTTCTGGGACGAGTACGTCCAGGGGAAGTTCCTATAGAGGTTCGTACGCGTCCTCTAGGTCTTACTCTAGAGACCGTCAAGGTAGCGACTCAAATAAGGGTCGTAATGTTGGCCAAAACAACCAGTTAGATGCCCCTAGGTCGACAGGGCAAGGTGCGGGCCGTGGAGGATGTGGTTTCTCCTTCCGCAAGCCTCGCAGATCCAAGAGATGATCGTTTAAACATGTGTCGCGTTCCAGTGGGCGGAAGACTGTCGAGTTTCTCAAACAATTGGGAATTAATTTACGGAGGACTCTTGGGTTCGAGGGGTTATATCGGAAGGAGTGAAACTGTCCTTCAAAGGAAAACCTCCGTTAACTCGAAGTCCAAGGTGGACTCAGCTTCCGTCAAATCAACAGAAAAGAGCCTCGCTTCTATCAGAAGTGCAGTCTCTTTTAGTGAAGAACGCGATAGAGGTCGTAGAAAACCAGGAATCTCCAGGTTTCTTTTTCTGGTTCCGAAACCAGACGACTCGTTCCGTCCAGTCATAGATCTGAGCTGGATAAACAAGCAGATCGTGCTTCAAAATTCTATATGGAGACCATTCGATCTGTCAGAGCGAGCATTCGAGTGAATGACTATGCTGCGAGCATACATCTCCAGGATGCTTTCTTTCACGTCATGGTACATCCACCGTTAAGAAAGTATCTTCGCTTCGCCGTCCTGGGAGTCATATATCAGTTCCGAGCGATGTGCTTCGATCTGAATATAATAATATAAACGCGAGTAACGTTTGTGAAAAAATATAAAACCGATAAACGCGTTTGCCGATCGTTTGCAACCGGAGTGGGAAACGCAGATAAACGATAGAGCTTTTCACGTTGTTGGTCGGAAAAATCTTTTTTTGAACGTTTATTTCGTTTAGTTTAATTGCACAATTCCTGAAGCTTCGAAGTTCGGAGACAAGTTCATGGTGTCAATCCAGAATTTGACACGCTGTTTTAAAAGCCCTGTGAATATGCAACGAAACTGCATAAGAAAAAAAAAAGGCATTGGTATTCCGCCAAACCAGTGATGAGAGTAAAAAATGAGACATTATGCCTCGTAACATTATGGATGGGAAAGAAATTATGAAAATACTTTGAAGCAAAACATGGAGTTGAAATGCGACTTCTTCAAAAATTTCCGATTGACCTGACCCCCCCCCCCCCCCCCCCCAAAAAAAAAGGATTATCTTTCATGCAAATCACACATAATAACAGGATTATTTCCATATCAATAAATAGAAAACATAACTCACCTCCAAGCACAACACAAATGGAGAGTCTGGCAGGCCCCCCACCACCACCACAATTTTGCCAGTGCTTTTCGATTCGTTGGAAAAAAATAATTCAGGCCTTTTGTGCATACTGATGACGGTAAGGTAGCTTTTACTTTCCCGAATTATCTGGACATGAGCCGTTTCTGTCATTGTTATTGTCCCTGTGTTCACAGCAAAATAAAATATTCATATATTCACCCGAACAGCGGAACAGCACAAGTCAGCCACGTGCTCGACCCAAGTGGAAAACTCAGAAAATTGACATTTCGATAACATTTTGGGGGGATCAAACCTCTTCACCCCGGGTCCCTTCTTATTACAGATGTAGGTAGCCCTAGAGGTTCGATCAAAAAAATTAACAACTATCATTTTTTCTGTGTTCCTAGCTTTTACTCGGCAACTGTGAAGTCAGCAGGTCTATTATTATGTCCGCTCATCAGAGGCAGAGGTTTTGCGGTGAATCGATATTCAGATCGCATTCATTTATCGAGTTGAATTGGATGAAGGGAAGCATTTTCAAATGACAGAAAAAGAACAATGCAAGTGTTTTTCATGTATTTATTCATCAGTAACATTTGAAACGCCCCTTTTTCAAAAGGACAATGTGTATTTCACAGTCGTCAAAGTGAACACATGATACATTTGTGAGAAGTCTGAGAAATTACATTTAAGACATTTTCGCTCCCAGCGCAGTTCGCCCCAACATGTTACATGTAAATCGGACACCGACCCCTCCCCCATAGACGACCTTTATAGATAGTTAGCTTTCCGTTGCCTGGTTACATGTACCTCTTGCAGACTTGGTACACAGATCGTGGGTGGATTTGAAAACATCCACCGGGTGGAAATTCCACGCATACGAAATTGTGAGGCAAATTTGACTGAGTGTCAATATACTTTGAGTCTCAGATTAGTCCTACAATCGGAAACTACAGACCAAGAAACGTTACGCCGAGATGGGTATAGGAGAATGTTTTTCTTCCAGAATAGTGTGTGGGGGAGGGGGGGGGGGGGGGGGGGGGTAGGGGGGGAGGTGGAGGGGTATTGCAGCTTGTAGCAGGTCACTTTCATTCCGGGGCATACATGTTGACATGAAGTTCGCTGGAGTGCTGTTATGGTGCGTAGGTATGTGTATGTGTGGAAGGTAATCATGAGCGGGAGAACCTCCACATCTACACCATCAAGACAGAATATAATGGGAAAATAAAGTATACCATTTGTAACATATATGTATTTATTTAAAAGTGAGAAAACAGAAAATATAATGACAAAATATGATGAAAGTGTGAGAGTTGGGGGATTCTCTTCTCTTGGGTCCAAATTTTAATTGTACAATGTTCATGTAAAAACAGCAAACAGACAATGCTTCAATTCCAGGGAGATATTAAGCAATTTAACTTTTATCATTTCTTCAATGACTTTTGAAGAATCGAACAATGGGAAGCTGATTGATTTGTGTTATAGCCCCCATATTATATTGAGATTGATATATCCTTAAGTTGATAATTATGTGAGAAAGATTTTTTTTTATTTCTGCATTTTCTGACTGGTCTAACTCTTTTGCACTCAGTGACCTTGTTTACATCTTTGTTACACTGATATATTGTACATATAGCTGTTGATTGTTTAATTGTTTAAATAGGTCAATGACCTTGTTTACTTGAACTTTAACAGAATCCCCCAGAAACTAATAGAACATTGCAGAAACTTCCTCTTCTGGGACATTCTATCTGGTTACTATATAAAGGTTTGTCAACAGAATTCAAAAACTCATTCTTTTAGAAAGCCATTTCAGAAAGACTCACTTCAATTGTTTCCATTGGAGATTATTATTGTTTCAGAGCAGTGCATTTATTATAGAAGCAGTGCTTCTTTGTGAATTTGGAAGATTGATTCCAAAAGAGAATTTTGAGGAGAATTTGTTCGTCTTGGAAAAGAGAATTTATACTTTCTGTGAAACAGAATAATATTTTGTGAAAAGCCAGGATTCTACTGGATTATTTGGAAATTACCTGTGGCGCCAATACTTCTTGGATTTTTACTCCATTTGAATTTTGCGGAGAATTTTATTATATTTTATTGGAGACTGCTGAAATTTCTAAGTGAAAATTTTATTATAAATCTACGGGATACTGTTTCTGAGAGACATTCTTGGATTTAATACTACATCTATCAGCTGGTAACTTTCTTCAGAAGATTCTTCACCACTGGATTACTGGATTCTGTCAAACTGTATTTTGGACTAATTCAATAATTGATAAGTACCACTGTTTTTCTTTTCTGTAAACCAATTAGTGTAAAAGATCTTTGTATCATATTTTTTTTTAATTAAATTTCAGAATAGTTAAATTCATAGTTTTGTTGCTGATTCTCAGATTTCTTTCTGTTACCAATATCATTAATGATTCCACACCGTAACAGAAATTGGGGGCTCGTTGCCGAGATTGAATGTTAGATTATGAGAAAGCTTTATTTGCATATTTCAATTATTATTTTGGCTCACTTTCAAAACATTTAAACTTTCTTAGAAACTTTCAGTATTATTATTTATATAATCTGAGAACCAGCAAACCTTTTCATCATGGTATTTATTGTGACAGAATTTATTTCTGAATTTGAAAGATCTCCTAGTTTGGCCCTTTTAGAATCTCTTAAGAAGGAGGATTTATTTCAACTTGCTCAGTGTCTAAAATTACCTGCCACCCCTGGTCTGAACAAGCATAAACTTAAACAGCTCATTGTTAATCATTATATTGAGGAGGGTCTTCTGCCTCAGTCTGGGTCACCTGTCTCTGAACCACAACCTACTGATGCCCTTGAACTCAAGAGATTAGAAATGCAACAAGAAATGAAAAGGCAGGAAAATGAAATGAAATTAAAAGAATTAGAGGCCCAAAAAGAAAAAGAAGAAAGAGAAAAGGAAATTAAATTAAAAGAATTAGAAGCTCAAAAAGAAAGGGAACAAATTCAGGCTCAAAAAGAAAGGGAACAAATTCAGGCTCAAAAAGAAAGGGAACAAATTCAGGCTCAAAAAGAGGAAAGGAAATTAAAATTAAGAGAAATTGAAATTCAGGCCCAAAAGGAAATAAAAATAAAAGAATTAGAATCACAGTGTCAAGGCTCAAATGTAATTTCTCCAAGTAGATTTGATGCAACTAAACATGTTAGGCTAGTTCCCCCCTTTCAAGAAAAAGAAGTTGATAAATATTTTTCACATTTTGAAAAAGTGGCAACAAGTTTAGAATGGCCAAGGGATGTCTGGACTTTGCTACTGCAAAGTGTTTTGAAAGGGAAGGCCCAAGAAATCTATTCCGCTCTATCTTCTGAGCAAAGCAATAATTATGACACTGTTAAAGAGGCAATACTTAAGGCATATGAACTTGTTCCAGAGGCCTATAGGCAGAAATTCAGAAATTATTATAAAAACGAAAATCAAACTCATGTGGAATTTGCCAGAGAAAAGCAAACTTTATTTGACAGGTGGTGCCACTCAAAAGAAATAGGGAAAGATTTTACAAAATTAAAGGAAATGATGCTGATTGAGGAGTTTAAAGGAAAGATACATTCAGATATAAAGGCCCACCTGGATGAACAAAAAGTTGACACATTAAATAGAGCAGCAGTACTGGCAGATGACTATGCCTTAACTCATAAAATGAGTCGTAACGCCACAAATTTTTGGCCCCACAAGAATTCTTTCCAAAGTGGACCTAGATCAGCTTCAGATAAAACTCATCCTTCCAATCATCCTTCCCATCCTACAAACTTTTCACCACCTAAATTTAATCGGAAGCCTAATGAGAATAAGTCATCCAATGCCAGCCCTACACCGTTACGACCCAACAGTTCAACTAAAACTTGTAATTACTGTAAGAAACCAGGGCATTTATTATCGGATTGCTGGCTGTTAAAAAAGAAAAATGAGTCCTCTACTTCACAGAATGCACTAGCATGTACTCCATGCCCTGAAAATTATGTTATAAAGCAAGGCGCTTTAGAAAATTATAAGCCATTTATTTCTGAAGGCTTTGTTTCCCTTGAGGGGGATAAGCACTGTTCCTTACCAATAAAAATACTGAGAGACACAGGGGCTACTCCGTCTTTAATGTTAGAAGGCATTTTGCCATTTTCTGAAGAAAGTGCTACAGGGGCACAAGTTCTAATATCAGGTATTGAGTCAAACTCTTTAAATGTCCCACTTCATAAAATAAATTTAAGAAGTAGTTCAGTAAATGGGACTGTGACAGTAGGAATCAGACCTACTCTACCTGTAAAAGGTATTTCTTTATTGTTGGGAAATGACTTAGCTGGTGACAAAGTCACTGTAGAACCTCAAGTGGTGGATAAGCCGAGCACAGATGAAAGTATTATTAATTTGAAGGAATGTTTTCCTTTTGCCTTTCCAGCATGTGCTGTGACTCGGTCCATGGCAAAGAAAGCTGAGGTTGATAACAACCTCAATTGTGTTGATTTAAACAGCAAAGCTGAGGATAAGAACAGTCATAGAATTACGGATTCTGAAGACATTGATTTGTCTCAGACATTTCTGAGTCAGTGTGATGACTCGTCCAGACATTGTAAAGAGGCCACTGCACCTGAGAGTGATAGGGGGACCTCCTTGAATGTCATTTCCCGGACATCTTTAATTCAGGAACAGGAAAGTGATCCTGACCTTGCCGAGCCACGTGAAAAGGCTCTAACACAGGCTGAAGCCCAAAACTCCCCTGTCTGTTATTTCAGAAAATCTGGTGTACTTATGAGGAAATGGCGACCACCAGAAGTACCCTCCAATAGTGATTGGGAGGTTATTTATCAAATAGTTGTCCCCACTAAATACCGGAATGAAATAATAAGCCTGGCTCATGAAAATCCAATGGCTGGACATTTGGGAGTTAGGAAAACCTACTCTCGTATGCAGCAATGTTTTTACTGGCCCAAGCTTCGACAGGATGTTGTTGAATTTTGTAAAACCTGCCACACCTGTCAAATTGTAGGAAAACCCAACCAGAAGATTCCTCCTGCTCCCCTTCAACCAATCCCTGCTTTTGAGGAGCCATTTAGTAGAATTATTATTGATTGTGTTGGCCCATTGCCTAGAACAAGATCTGGAAATGAATATCTTCTTACCATCATGTGTGCTTCTACACGATTTCCTGAAGCTATGCCTCTAAGAAATATTAAAACTAAGACTATAGTTAAGGCCTTGATAAAATTTTTACAACTTTCGGTCTACCCAGGTCAGTGCAATCGGACCAAGGCTCAAATTTTATATCAAACCTTTTTCAGCAGGTGATGTATGAGCTCAAAATTAAGCAGTACACATCAAGTGCCTACCATCCCGAAAGTCAAGGAGCTCTAGAACGCTTTCATCAAACACTGAAGACCATGATAAAGGCCTATGGGGAGGATAATGAGAAGGATTGGGATGAAGGAGTACATCTCCTCTTATTTGCAGTCCGTGAGACTGTACAGGAATCTCTGGGGTTCAGCCCTTTTGAATTAGTGTTTGGACACATAGTGAGGGGTCCACTCACTGCTTTGAAGGAGAAATGGCTCGAAGAAGAGCCACCTGAAATTTCTCTTCTGGACTATGTGTCCACTTTTAAGGAAAAATTGCACCAGGCCAGAGAAATGGCAAATAAACATTTACAGAAAGCCCAGAGTCATATGAAGACCTGGTATGATAGAAAGGCGAAATTTCGCTCATTTAAACCTGGGGACAAGGTGCTAGTATTATTCCCTGTAAAGGGCAATGCTTTACAAGCAAGATATTCCGGCCCTTATATTGTTAAGCACAAGATCAGTGATACTGATTATGTTGTTGAGACTCCCGATAGACTCAAAAATACTCAGCTGTGCCATATAAATATGTTGAAAACTTATTATGAGAGAGAACCAAACTCTCTACCAGTCTCAACAGTCACCCACATGGATGAGCTGGAAAATCCTGTAGAGGATATTCATGAAGGCGGCGAAAATGTACCTCTGAAGTTACAGAACTCAGATGTCCTGAGAGATCTACAAAATAAAACAGATTATTTACTGCCTGACCAAAGAAAAGATTTAGTTGATTTAATTTTCAAATATCAACACTTATTTCCCGATGTGCCTAGTAGGACATCTGTTATTTTTCATGATGTTGATGTAGGAGAGGCAAATCCCATCAAACAGCATCCAAAAAGATTGAACCCTTTCAAAGCTGAGATGATGCGAAAGGAAATACAGTATATGCTGGACAATGATATCATAGAACCTAGCCATAGCAACTGGAGTTCGCCCTGTATACTCGTCCCAAAACCTGATGGCAGTTACCGATTTTGTACGGATTACCGAAAGGTGAACAGCCTCACCAAAACAGACAATTATCCAATTCCAAGAATTGATGACTGCATTGACAAACTTGGCCATGCTAAATTTGTGACAAAATTTGTCTTGTTAAAGGGTTATTCGCAAGTCCCTTTAACAGAAAAAGCAAAAGAAATATCTGCTTTTGTTACCCCATTTGGATTATATCAATATAAAGTAACCCCTTTTGGCATGAAAAACTCTCCGGCAATGTTCCAGCGCATGGTTAACCACTTAATTGCAGACCTAGATCACAGTGAAGCTTATATTGATGATGTTATTATACACACAGATACAAATTGGGCTGATCATCTAAAGCATATTCAAGAATTTTTTGACAAAGTGACCCAAGCCAACCTAACTATTAACTTGGTAAAATCAGAATTTGGCAAAGCAACTGTAGATTATTTAGGTCATGTTGTGGGGCAGGGGCAGGTGAGGCCGATTGCGGCTAAAGTTGATGCCTTTGTAAATTTTCTAGTACCAAACTCTAAAAAAGAGCTCATGAGATTCTTAGGCATGGCTGGATATTATAGAAAATTTTGTTTAAATTTTTCAGATGTTGTCTCCCCTTTGACCAATTTATTGAGCAAAAGGGTTAAGTTTGTTTGGACTGAGGAATGTCAGAAATCCTTTAACAGAATAAAAACTTTATTAAATAATTCCCCTGTCCTGGCCAGTCCCAATTATGAAAAGCCCTTCAAATTATTCATAGATGCAAGTGACAATGGAGCAGGTGGGTATATTGCCCAGGAAGATTCCCAAGGTATTGATCACCCTGTATGTTATTTCTCCAGAAAATTTCTCAAACATCAAAAGAATTACTCTACAGTAGAAAAAGAAACTTTGGCTCTAATTTTGGCATTAACCCATTTTGATGTGTATCTAGGAACTACCCAATGCCCAATTACAGTTTACACCGATCATAACCCCTTAACTTTTATCAATAAAATGAAAAACAAGAATCAAAGATTATTGCGGTGGAGTTTAGCCCTTCAAGAATATAATTTAGATATTAGGCATATTTCGGGAAGAGATAATGTTGTAGCTGATGCTCTTTCCAGAATATCCTAATTTAAAATGATATGATCGGTCCCTATTCACTTCAAGTGTATATATGTTTATTAAAAAAAAAAAAAAAAAAAATTGTGAAGATTATGGTGTGTGTGTATTGTAAACCAGTCAAGAGTCTGCTAAAATTCTGTAAAAAGTTTTCAGTACCTTCAAACTTTTTCTTTTAAGGCGGGGTGTGTTATAGCCCCCATATTATATTGAGATTGATATATCCTTAGGTTGATAATTATGTGAGAAAGATTTTTTTTTTATTTCTGCATTTTCTGACTGGTCTAACTCTTTTGCACTCAGTGACCTTGTTTACATCTTTGTTACACTGATATATTGTACATATAGCTGTTGATTGTTTAATTGTTTAAATAGGTCAATGACCTTGTTTACTTGAACTTTAACAGAATCCCCCAGAAACTAATAGAACATTGCAGAAACTTCCTCTTCTGGGACATTCTATCTGGTTACTATATAAAGGTTTGTCAACAGAATTCAAAAACTCATTCTTTTAGAAAGCCATTTCAGAAAGACTCACTTCAATTGTTTCCATTGGAGATTATTATTGTTTCAGAGCAGTGCATTTATTATAGAAGCAGTGCTTCTTTGTGAATTTGGAAGATTGATTCCAAAAGAGAATTTTGAGGAGAATTTGTTCGTCTTGGAAAAGAGAATTTATACTTTCTGTGAAACAGAATAATATTTTGTGAAAAGCCAGGATTCTACTGGATTGTTTGGAAATTACCTGTGGCGCCAATACTTCTTGGATTTTTACTCCATTTGAATTTTGCGGAGAATTTTATTATATTTTATTGGAGACTGCTGAAATTTCTAAGTGAAAATTTTATTATAAATCTACGGGATACTGTTTCGAAGAGACATTCTTGGATTTAATACTACATCTACCAGCTGGTAACTTTCTTCAGAAGATTCTTCACCACTGGATTACTGGATTCTGTCAAACTGAACTTCGGACTAATTCAATAATTGATAAGTACCACTGTTTTTCTTTTCTGTAAACCAATTAGTGTAAAAGATCATTGTATCATATTTTTTTTTATATTAATTTTTTTTAATTAAATTTCAGAATAGTTAAATTCATAGTTTTGTTGCTGATTCTCAGATTTCTTTCTGTTACCAATATCATTAATAATTCCACACCGTAACAATTTGTGTCCCCATCACTTCACTAATCCAATTTCGGCAAGTGTCTAATTAGACATTTATTGCCACTGGTTTAATTACTAAACAAACTCCTGTAATTTGGCACCTGTGCAGACAGTTGCGGTGAGTATATAATTAGATATTTATTGCTTACTGTTTTGATCACTAAACAAACACCTGTAATGAACCACGTGTGCAGTTAAGTTAGGGTAGTAGTGGCTACTATTTTTTTTTCGATTGGGTGTTTTGTATCGAAACTACCCACAAGGCCTACATGTATTTCAATGGGAAGAGATGATTCATTACGTTTAAATAAATGACATTTTTATTGACCTTTCTTCTGTCGTTAGAATCTAATCCCCCCCCCCCCCTCCCCCACCCCCCCAAAAAAACACTTTACCTAACGTGGATAACATTTAGACTAACCAACAAAAAAATCTCAAGTTGCTTCCCAATAATTTCCGAGTGGACTAAATTTCTTGGGGGGTGGGGGATCTGAACATTGTCTGAAAAATCTAGCGTATGACCATTGAGCCCCCCCCCCCCCCTCCCCTCTGAACTATATAGCCTAATATTAAAACATATGAATTATGATTTTTGTGAAAAGTGCTGGGCGGCTTTGGCCGTTACGTTGGATAAAGAAAAGGGAAAGAAACGCATTTGTCGAGGCGGTTAGAGCACGACGGAGAGAAAATGTGTCATGAAATTGTCTCGAATAACACACAAGCTCCCTTTTGGGATGTGTTAGTAATTGTGTATATTTTGGGGGAGCAGAAATTTTAAGCACCCCACTCCCCCCCCCCCCCCCCACACACACACCTACCCTACTGAGTGGTGGACTCCCCCCCCCCCCCCCCCCCCCCCCCCCCAACGTCACACACATTAAAGACGACACTTGCAAAATAAATTTTTCAAAAAATCGAAAATTTCAAATTACTGTTACAGTGATACGGTACCTATCGGGATACCCATCAGGTGTCACAGCTCAGGTGACGGAATTTGAAGCCACACAAATAGCCATTATTACAAGTGCTGTGTACACATGTGTGGATAAAGTACATAATTTTGCATTTGTTTTTGATGCACATGACGCAGTTCGGGCGGAATCACTCATCAAGGGAAAAATTTATTCATTCAATTCATTGTCGATGAATTTTGTGCACTGCTGTACAAGTAAGAAGGGCAGGCCTACTCTTCAGAGAGAGCCGTCAGAAAATGCTACTAATGGATGTTCCACTTGATTTTCTTTCACAGTTCACAAAAAGGGACGCTTTAATCAATTTCGATCGAATGCTTCAATTTGAACCGATGAAATGTCTGGGTGAAATTGAGTAGGGACGATTTGTCCTCAATTCCCAAAGCACGTGGGGAGCAACGGCATTGTTTAGTATGGTCTACGTTGTTGTTGCTCATTGAGGACTGTCATTTCACTTGAAAATCAAAACTCTGGGTCACATTCCCCAATATCATTGCGAATAAATGATTGAAATGAAACAAATTCTCCTGTTTTCTGTCACTTGAATGTGTTATTGTTCAATTCCAATCAGTGAACGAAGCAAGTGGTTCAGGTGACCTCGTCCTTGAATATAACTAACAGGTAGGCAATTGGCATTTTTGGGAGGGGACATTGCAAAGTGGTGGTTTTTGTAAGAGGCGGGGGATAGTGTTGAGTGATAAATATGGCGAAATGTTTGGAGGGAATTTCTGTGAGATAAAATAGCTACATGCTATGCAGGCGATTTCTGTGCTGCTGTCTTTTCTTCAAGTTTGCTCTTGTACATTCAAGTTGAAGCACACGTGCAAATACTCGTTATTTGCCGAACGGATGAATGTTTATCTTCGTTTACAATCGGGAACAGAAACGAACTGTTACATGATATCCCCGGAGGATAACCACGAAAAAAAGCGATAAACGCATTTATCTTCGTTTACAACCGGGAACAGAAACGAACTGTCAAACGATACTCCTGGAAAAAAACTGCGAAAAAAACGATAAACGCATTTATTGAAAGTTTACAACCGCGTTTCCATTCCTGATTATACCGCAGTTGTTCCTACAACTACTTCCGACCCGTAGTGTATTTCCAAGCTCATTCGTCTGCTGTAACGTCGGCCTACCTGGACGATATTCTTCAGAGGTACAGCAACGAGTTAACACTTCAGAACGATGTGCAGAATCTGCTTCTATTGCTCCGACATCTCGGTTTTCATAGTAAACGAAGGGAAATCGGATCTGGTGCCGTCCAAGTCGTTCACCCACCTGGGGATGAGCTTTGAGACACACAACAATCTCGTTCGTCTGCCGTTAACCAGAGCGAAGTTAGTCAGTTGTTACGCTCGCTATTGTCTTCACTCAGACAAGGTTACAGCGAGAGAATTCATGAGACTGATAGGTCTGTGCGGAACGGCCATGGATCTCATTCCAATGGGGCAGCTACGCACTCGTCCTCTCCAAATCTTTCTGGCTCAGAATTGAAGGGCAAAGACTCATTCGCTCGATACGGACATCCTCTTGTCAAATCAAGTGAAACAAGAGATTCAGACTTGGGCAGATATTCCGTGGTTAACTCAGGTTGTTCCACTGCAATTGCCGGATCCGAGTTTTACAATTATGACGGATGCCAGTCAAACAGGTTGGGGCGCGACACTGAGCCCATCGGATTTGAAGTGCCAGGGTCTTTGGGATCCGCAGTTTTTAAGCAAGCACATAATCATCAAAGAAATTATGTCAATTTGGCTTGCATTATGTCATTGGATAGACATTATTCAGAATGCAAATTCTATTCGACAATACGCCAGTGGTAGCGTATATTTGGAATCAGGGAGGCACTCATTCCATTCTATTGTTCAAACTAATGGAAAGAATCCTTCTGTTTGTACTAGGTTCTCCTATTGGTCCGTCATATTCGGGGTTGTCTGAATGTGTTAGCAGACTCCCTTTCACACAGGGGTCGCCTGTTGCTGTCAGAATGAACTCTCAGCAAATGAGTATTCAATCAGATTTGCTACCAATGGGAGCGGCCAATGATAGACTTGTTTGCGACGCATCTCAACAATCAGTTGCAGACATATGTGCCGCCATGTCTGGATCCTCGAGCGTTTGCAGTAGACGCTCTATTGATCTCGTGGGGCGGAATAATAGGATATGTGTATCCTCCAGCGCCGTTGATTCAGTAGATATTGCTCAAGATAAAACAATCACAATGCAAGATTCTGTTGGTAGCATCTCTGTCTCCACAGAGACCGTGGATAAATCTACTCGGGTGTCTGTTGTGGGACATGCCACAGAAGCTTCCTCCAGGGGAAATCACGCTCTCTCCATCACAACCAGCAAGGTCTCAACCTTCACGTATTTCCATTGTGTGATCCTTCTTGCACGGCAAGCATTTTACAGGACGAGCAGTGGACGCGATTTCTAACTGTAGGAGGACCTCCTCTTCGCTAAATTATGCTACTAAGTGGAAGGTCTTTCGTCAGTGGTGTAGGGATCATTCTGTAGATATTTATGATCCCTCCATTCCTGACATTGCAAATTTTCTAGTCTACTTGTTAGATGAGATCAAACTGCAGCCTGTTACCATTAAGGGTTATAGGTCTATGCTATCCGATACATATGCACACCATGATAGCTTAATGATTGGATCTAATGTCTCTTTATCTAAATTAGTAAGAAACTTTCCGATAAATAGACCTGGAACCCATAGATTAATTCCTAAGTGGAATTTAGCTTGGGTTCTTCTTAAGCTAAAAGAAGCGCCATTTGTGCCTCTTGACACAGTGGACTTCAAATTCTTAACTTATAAGACAGCTTTTCTCTTAGCCTTCTCTTCTGCTAGAGGAGTTAGCGAGCTTCATGCACTATCTGTGGATGAGTCTCACTATCGTCACATCGGTAATACTATTGCCTTTACTACCAATGTTGGATTTTTGGCTAAGAATCAGGCTCCTAATAAGTATCCGGAACCTATTGTATTGAAAGATACTTGTAAAGCCTATCTCTCCTTTTCTCCTTGAGGGGATAATTCTGTCATATGTAATTGAGCCTATTGGATTTTCCTTTATGTCCTAGGCCCTCCAGCCTTTTTACTATTCCGCTAAGTCTGGGTCATTGGTACAGTATAAAAATGTTAAAAAATTTATAGTAATTTATATATTTTTTATACTTACCAATGACCCAGACGGGGATGACCCTCCCATGAGTTGGGAACTCATACCTCCCCGTTGAGTACATAACGGTTACCAGGCACTGGTTGTAAGAATGGCACCAATTTTCAAGACCTCCTTGACACTGCGCATGTGCAGTGGAGTATAAGTATGGAGGACCATATAGGACATCTAATTTTCGGTTTTGGGGGGATTGGGAGGGCAAAATTTGTGTTTGGCCCTGAATAATTAAGAGTTAGCACCAGCTAAGTCTGGATCATTGGTAAGTATAAAAAAAATATAAATTACTATAAATTTTTTAACTTTTTATAAAGAAGCAAAATTTCACTGGAATTTTCTACAAATCGTGTACTGAAAGTACAATATGAATCGCTTGAGATAGGTAAAAATCATCCCTCAGTTCCAATGTGTTTATGTGCTGGTAGGCATACAGAACACATTGGAACTCAGGAGACAAAATAGTAGCACTGGTTCTGCTCCCCTCCCCTCCCCTTCCCTTCCCTTGGCGAGAAAATGTGTTCTTTTTGTTGTCAAATGAATAAACACAGAACAACGTGTGTGTGAATAGGGGTCTTTAACCCTTACCCAACGAATCGCCTGCATCCGCCCTCATAATATGCAAATTCAGCAGTTGAAAAAATATTATATTTAAAGAAATTTCAACAAAACTATATCAAGGGACTCCATGTCAATGTAATAGTTTAATAAAATCGCTCAACCGGTTCCAATGTTTCGGCCCCATGGCCTTCATCAGGGTGAAAATAACAAGAGATTTACATATCACACATTCACAATAATTAACTGTAGATAAACAATTGAGAGAGACGTTGGAATATACACTGATGGCACTGTGCTATACGTATACGGCGAGCGTCACAGGGAAACATCCTACGGCATGCAATACACTGGAAGTCCAATAAAGGATGAATGAAATCATCCGTACCCCAATCCCTGCTAAAAGTTTAGGCAACAGGGCGAGTATAATGAGGATAGTATACAAATTTATATGAGAGATAATAATCAGTGGTATCCATTTACACACATCGAAGGCGCTATTAAATGGAACGAGGCGCTATTAAATTTGTATACTATAAGGATAGTATACAAATTTAATATAAAGATAATGATCACTGCAGTATTCGAAGTAATGAGCCAAGCCCCCCCCCCCCTCCCCCCCCCCCCTCCCCATATATCCGCTGGCATATAAACCCCTATATACAATTCTACATTAATAAAACCTTAAAAAATACCGATGCCATTAACACAGACCCTTCCATCCGAATCCAACGGCATCGACACCCATATGTTATCACTGGGACATAAAAGGCACCTAGGGCTCCAGAAGATAAATCGAGAGAAACAACAGTATACATATGGTCGCCACGCCAGGAAAAAGGTAAACTAACCATACACAGGTGTCTCAACGAAATTGGTGTCTCAACGTCCTATTAAAAAACGATATCATGTTATGTCTCGTTGAGCTCGTTCCAAGGAGGGGTCACATGATATGGTTTTGTTGATTTTTTTTTTAAAATTCAAAAAAATAATATTTAAAATAATAAATTTTGATATCTTCTATTTTGGGTAAAGGGTTAATCAGTATGGTACTTGTTACGGAAGAATGAAACTCGAGGCCTGTGGTCTCTCGTTCTATTTCTTTCCAACCTACTCACAATTGTTTACAATTTCCTTTTACAATTGGCTGTAACATAAGTGCAGGCCCTACTTCGAAACTAACTCAAGTTTTTAGAAACTTATCCAAACAAGCTGGAAAAGTACTAGAGTGCAAAAGAAAAAGATCGAAAAAAGGGTCAAGCGAGACCAGTGCTCGAAATTACAGGTACCCACTCTGCACACCTCTTGCGTTTACCGATCGCATGCGCAACAACCGTGACGTCAATTCCTTTTATTTCCGCCATTTGTGCATGGTCGGAAATTTTTGTGACTCGGGCTATACTTAGCTGTTTCTATGTGAACAACTTATTGTGTGCAAGTGAATTGTATCCTTTTGTCAAGCCATCAAAATTATTATTGTTTAATGTTATTTTTGATCATTATTGCTTGTTTCTTCACACTTAATCTTGTTTTTTCCCCACGTGTAAACACGACCTTTGTTCTGTTTTCTGTCGGCGGGGAGCTTGATTCCATTATTATCATTCTCATTATGCCAAAGACTATTCCATGTACCTCTTGCTTGCAAGTGAAACATGTGGACGACTCTCATTCCACATGCGTCACTTGCAACAATTGTTCTCAGGCCCAATCATGTGGTGTTTGTGGGGTTTGGTCCTCAAAATTCTGGGCTTATGTTAACAAGGTGGTTCTGTCCAGAGCTAGAACCCCTCGTTCTCGGGCTAAGGGTAGCCGTGCCGTAGCAGACATTTCTGCTGGTGCACGTGGTGACTCTGTCACACAGGATTCTGATCTGTCTTTTTCTGTGGCGAGTTCCTCTGCAACTGTTGACGGTGCTAGTTCAGTGATACCTGGCGTGGAGACCGTGGTCTCTTTGTCTTCTGATGTCATTCTTGAGGCATCTGTTTTCGTAGAGAGCTTCTCCGAGGTAAACTCGGTGACCCTCTCCGATCTGCCTCCTACGCCGTCGACAGTTGCTGAGGAAGTTGTTACTACAGATCCTATTCTGTATGATGGTGGCTCTTCCATCTCCTCTGGGGATGGTCTACTGTCTCGGGGGACCGAGGCTGTATCTGCTGGTGTGTCTGTGAGCTCTCAGCCTCCCCTAGCTTCGCGGCGAAGTTGTGCGGGTTTGCTGTCTGCTCCACTTCATCTGGCTAGATTTGCTCCTAGTCGGATGAGCCGGTTGGTCGCTTCGGCAGCGATTCCTCGCCCCTTGAGTGAATCGTTTATTGTTACTCCTTCCTCTGCTAGTGTGCCGACGAGCAGGATGGGATTGGGACCTTGGCATCCAGGGCCTGCTGTTCGGCATCGGTGAGTGACAGCCCCGGTTAGCTGTCACTCTTGGAACCTTCCTCCGGTGATTCCTCACTATGTTCCGAGTCTGGGTGTCGATCGATGCTTGCCGTCGGTCTTAGAGGATGGGCAGTTGGGGCCACCTGCCACGCAGAGGCCAATGACAGGTTCCTGTCATTCTTGGGACAATCCTCCGGTGTCTTCTCACCGTGTCTTAGGTCCAGCTACCGATCAACGTGCACTGTCGGTCTCTTTCGAGGATTTGCAGGCAGGACCTTCTGTTTTGCAGAGGTCAGTGATGGCCCCTGGGCATCACGATCGGGACTATCCTCCGGTGTCTTCTCACCGTCTCCCTATTCTGTCTGCCGATCGACGTTCGACGTCGGTCTCTTCTGAGGATTTGGGTTCTTCTAACAGAAGTGTCCATTGGGAGGACACTCCGACGGGCGATGCTGCTGCGACGGATTCAAAGGGTGACCTGCGTCAGGCCGTTTTGGCGCTCACCCGGTTGCTTTTTCGCAACCCTCAATTTGGCCTCCCTGTGCCTCCTGAGGCACAACCTCCTTTGGTTGGTCGCCGAGATGTCTTGCCTGGCCCCTTGGATACTGCTCAGTCTTCCCAGGAGGTATCTGCTGGTCAGCCCGAGTTGGGCTACATATCCTCTGCTACCAAGGATGACGATCATCTGGAAGGTGATGGGGGCCCCCTCGTCAGTCTTGGGGTAGGCTTTGGATTTCGTCTTCGGCTTATTGCCAGATGTTCAACCTTCAGACCAGCCATCTGTGACCGTCCGGCCGTGGTCCACTGTGGAGCGCCGTAACCCTGTTGAGCCTTCTAGCCCTGGGGCTTTGCGTCCTCTTCAATCGGCTCAGGTTGTTGAGTCCTTCCAGGGCTCAGATGCCAAAATGCGTTCTAAGGCTCTCAGAGGTTCCTTCTTTTCTAGAGCTGATGCCTTTCTGCCTCCATCGCGGTTTCGTGTTTACGATTCCGTCTGTCCACCAGTCTTCCAAGGGATGACTACTGTGGATGAGGATTCTTCTTCCCTCTGGTTAACTAAGCCTAAGTCGGTAGTTCTCCCGATGTTGGTAGTTGAATCTATGGTAGGCCTGTCCTGAGAGATGCTGGGTATGTTATCTCTCGCGGACCATGTCGTCGCTGCCCTGGCTGAATATTTTCCGCCAGGGGAGTTTAATGACGCTCAGGCGCCTTTTCGCGTTTTGTCCCAGGCTCTCATGAACTTGATACATGCTCTGCTCACGCCGGTAACACGGCTAATCTGGAGGTGGCACGCCGGGATGTGGTATTGGATTCTTCTCCATCCCTTCCTTATGAGCAGCGTGCTGTTCGGAGGTCTGCCTCTTTGGTGGGACCTCAGTTGTTCCATGGTTCCGTGGAAGCTGTTCGAGGCAAAGTTCTTCGTCATTCGAAGGACCAGCTTTTGCTGCGACAGCTGGACCAACCTGCTGCTGCGGGTGGTGGTCGTTCCAGGCCCACCAAGCGTGCTGCTGCGTCTGCCTCGTCGGCTCCACCTTCGGCTCCGCCTTCGGCTCTGTCTGCTCCTTCTGCACATAAGAAGCGCCGACGTGACCAGGCTCGCTGGCAGCCTCAGGCAGGAAAGTCTCAGGACTCTTCCCGAGGTGGTTTCTCCTCTCGGGGCCGCAAGTGAAGGTTCTCACCTCAATTCGCCTCCAGTCGGAGGAAGGCTGTCGCTGTTTTTCGACCGTTGGACAGAGATAACGTCAGACCCTTGGGTCCTCGACGTCATTCAATCTGGTCTGCGACTGTCCTTCCATCGGCACCCCAGTTTATCTCGGGTGTCCCTCCCGACTCAGGTTCCTTCCGATTCTCTGCGTCGGGACCTTCTGGTGCAGGAGATCGACAATCTTCTCTCCAAAGGGGCGATCGAGGTGGTCAGGAACACCCTTTCACCGGGGTTTTACTCAAAACTTTTCTTGGTGCCGAAGAAAAACAGCCAATTTCGTCCTGTCATCGATCTGAGTATCCTGAACGAGTACATAATAGCTCCTCGTGTCAGTATGGAGACTTTCCGGTCGGTTCGACGTTCAGTTCATCAGGGCGACTTTGCTGCCAGTATCGACCTGAAGGATGCCTACTTCCATGTACCCATTCATCTGGCGTCACGGAAATACCTTCGGTTCTCGTTTCGGGATCGAGTCTATCAATTCAGGGCTCTCCCGTTCGGTTTGAACCTGGCTCCTTGGGCTTTCACCCAACTGATGTCACATGTCCTTGCTTTCCATCGTACTCCGTCGGCTGTGACTTCGTCTGCCTACCTGGACGACATCCTTCAGCGGCACCACGATGCTGCTGTTCTGGAGTTGGATGTCCGGCAGTTTCTTTGTCTCCTAGCATCGCTGTGTTTCAGAGTCAATCGCGAGAAGTCGGATCTCCTTCCTTCTCAGGGATTCCGTCATTTGGGGATGGATTTCGACACACTTCACAATGTAGTGTCGGTCCCCCATGCTCGGGCGACAATTCTGTCCGCCTTGACTCGGAACCTGCTTCAATCTTCCTCGGTCTCGGCCAGGACTTTCCTTCGGATGTTGGGCCTTTGCGGTTCGGTGACAGATCTCATTCCGCTCGGTCGCTTGTTTGTCCAACCTCTCCGTCACTTTCTGTTGGATCGTGGCATCCGAATGTAGATCCACTGGACCTGGAACTCCCTGTTCCTCGGTTCTTGCTTTGTCACCTCCACCCTTGGAGCGATGTTCCCTGGCTGACACAGGGTGTTCCGTTGGGTCTTCCTTTGGCCGATCGCATCCTTACTGCGGATGCCAGCGATCGGGGCTGTGGTGCGACGTTGGATCCCCTCAGTCTGTCCACTCACGGCGAGTGGTACAGCGAGCAAGTGGGCCTTCATAACAACCAGAAGGAGCTCCTTGCTCTTCTGTTGAGTTTTCGGCTTTGGATCCCTCACCTGTCGGACCATATTGTCCTACTTCTTTCGGACAATTTGACAGTAGTGGCCTACAATCGGAATCAAGGAGGCACACATTCGATTCCCATGTATCGGCTATCTGGGGATCTTCTGTTGACATGAGATGTAAACGCTTGGGTGTCCCTTCGACAGATTCCCGGGTGTCTCAACGTCTTATAAGACTCCCTGTCCCGACGCGACAGTGTCCTTCCCACCAAATGGATGCTACATCGGTCGGTGTTTCAGGCGATTTGCGAGCAGTCGGGCCGTCCTCAGGTCGACCTTTTCGCTACTCGCTGGAATCATCAGGTCAAGACCTTTGTCTCCCCTTGTCCAGATCCTCTGGCTTTTGTGGTAGATGCTCTGTCCCTGGACTGGACAGATTGGATCGGCCATGCCTTCCCTCCTGCACCGATTCTTCCTCAAGTATTAGCGAAGATTCGTGCATGCAGTTGCAGGATCATTCTGATCTCACCTCTGTCTCCACAGAGGGTGTGGATCAATCTGCTGCAGCCTCTGTTGGCAGATCGGCCGATTCGTCTACCTCTATGTTGGGATCTTCTTTCCCAGGGTCAACCCAGGAAGTATCACAACAACCTGGCGAGCCTGTCCCTTCACGCCTGTCTTTTATCAAGTCCAGTCACCGACGTAGAGGTTTTTCGAGACGATCAGTGGAGTGCATTTCTGCATCGCGGTGACATTCCACTGGCATGACTTATGCTGCGAAGTGGAAGGTTTTCTGCCGCTGGTATGCAGATCACAATGTGGATTACCGTGCTCCGTCAATCGCTCAAATTGCGGATTTTCTGGTATATCTTTTTGACTCCAAGGGCCTCCAGCCTACTACGATTAAGGGCTATCGCTCTATGCTGTCTGATACTTTCTCTTATGTGGGAAGGTGGTGCATCGGTCGTAATTTTTTTCTCTCCAAACTCATTCGTCACTTTTCTTTGAAGAGGCCTCGAGTTTTTGCGTCTTACACCCAAGTGGAACTTGGCATGGGTGTTGCACTGTTTGGAGGGGGTGCCATTCAAGCCTTTATCTGAGAGCGATATGCGTTTTTCTCACCTATAAGACGGCTTTTCTTCTAGCGTTTGCTTCTGCTCGACGAGTCAGTGAGCTTCATGCACTATCTGTTGATTCTGCCTTCTTCAGAAATGAGGCTAACAGTGTCACCTTCACTACTGATTGCTCTTTTCTGGCTAAGAATCAACTTCCTGATTCAGTACCTCCTCCCATCTGCATTCGGGCTCTCCCTGCTGTCGATGGCCGGAGACCTTTTCTTTGTCCTGTTTGTGCGATCAATACTTATTACTCGCACTCAGTTCATTTGGAGGGGTCGGAAGAGATTCTTTCTGTCCCTGATTCCGTCCCTCATTCCTAAGAGGTAGTCTATCTCTTCCCATTCTCTTTCCAGGTGGATCTGTCTTGCTATCAAGCTGGCTTATTCTCGCTTGTCTGCGTCGGATCTTGTTTTGAACCGGTTTAATGCTCATGAGGTTCGTGCCATTTCTACATCCTGGGCGTTCTCCAATTCTGTTTCGCCCCGGGATGTTATGAATGCGGCTTACCGGAGGAATGCTTCTACCTTCTCCTTTTATCTCCGCCACCTTCAGCAGCAATCTGAGGACCTTTATTCTTTAGGCCCTCTCGTTGCTGCTCAGGCTGTTGTGCACCCTCGTTAAAGTTGTCTTTATCGAGGTTGTGCTTCGCTCAGCCTTGTTCTTTTTAGGTGCCTTCTCTCTATCTTCATTACAGGTTTTGCTATTGTTCTCTGCCCTCCTTGCTTTTCTTTTCTGCTACTCTTGTTGGTATTGGTTATGTGATTCACCTCCTCCTATTGTTTATTCAGCCAATTGTAAACAATTGTGAGTAGGTTGGAAAGAAATTAAAATTTTTTAGTAAATTTTGTTTCTTAACATACCTACCACAATTGTTACCAGAGGCCCACCCTCCTTAGGGATATCTGTGATATCGATGCCTCCCCGCTAAATCACAAACTTCTCGTTGGCGGAAATACGGAATTGATGTCACGGTTGTTGTGCATGCAATCGGTAAATGCAAGAGGTGTGCAGAGTGGGTACCTGTAATTTCGAGCGCTGGTCTCACTCGACCCTTTTTTCGATCTTTTTCGTGCTTTTGCACTCCAGTACTTTTCCAGCTTGTTTGAAAAAGTTTCTAAAAGCTTGAGTTAGTTCCGAAGTAGGGCTTGTACTTATTTTACAGCCAATTGTAAAAGGAAATTGTAAACAATTGTGGTAGGTATGTTAAGAAACAAAATTTACTAAAAAATTTTAATATTTTATGATTGTGCAACAATGTATTTTTAAAAACACTGGAGCCTTGCCATTTGATCAGTCCTTGTAGTATTAACCATCACTCGTTAATGAGTACTAAAGAGTATCATTTAAATGGTGTATCTTTAAATTACTGTAGTTTGGGAAGTCATTGCAGACTGCAGTGTAAATAGAATCTTCGGTCTTGTACACTTGAATGACCCCCCCCCCCCCCCCCCCCCCCCCCTCACCCTCACCCTGCTTAGAGGTATGCGGTTAAACCGAAAAAGGATGCCGGTCGAGATTTTTTAGTGACAATCGACAACCGAACCATGGCATATTGAAAAAAACGACGCAACAGGTTTTTCTGTACATTTACTGAAAACGTATGCGCTTCATTTTTCACACATATCTCCATTAATATAGTATACAGTTCCACTGCCCATAATAGCTGCAATTTATAAAGTAAAAAAGTAAAAAAAAACACAATGGCAAGACAATGGGGGTTATATAAATGCAATGTCTGTATCTATCTATCTCTCTCTCTATCTTTGTTCCGGGTGAACTCCTCCGTTTCTCGACCGATCGATCTCAGGTTTTCTACACGGGGGTAATTCGTCCCTGCGAGTAACATGGGATGGGTGCCGTGCTCATGCAGGGTGACCTCGACCTTGAAATTGATAACCTTGACCTTTCATTTCGAAAACAGCTGTGCCGAGCGGACTAAAATTTCGTATATGTGGGTATATTGACAAATCGATCATTTTGAATTTATCAGGGTGTCCGTGCGGTGTGACCTTGACCTTCAAACTGGTGACCTTGATCATTTCTCGACCATTCGATCTTAAATTTTGTACACAGGTAATTCATCCCTATGAGCAACAAGGGATGGGTGCCATGCCCATATCGGGTAACCTTGACCTTTTATTTTGAAAAACGGCCGGGCCTATCGAGGTAAAATTTCATATGTGCAGGTATATTGACCCATCGATCATTTTAACTTTATCGGGGTGTCAATGACATCAAGCTTCTGATATAACCATCTTCACCCGTGCAATGCTGGGTATTCACCCGCTAGTAATATATATTGAGAATATTTCATGTACTGGATATGAAGTTTATTGATAAAAAGAAACAAACTAATATCCCCCACGAGGCTTTAAAAAATGTCTGTCGTTGCATGACATAGTTCAGACGACAGAAGCCAAAGCCAGGTAATATCTTGCTGTTCATCGTTTGTCAGAGAAGTGAAAAAGGACCTCCTGTTTCTCCAATCAGCTGTTAGATTGAATTGTTTTGGGGTTTTTTTTAAAACAAAAACTTCTATGTTTTATATCGCGTGCTAAAAACAAATATCTCTAGAGACGATATACCGGTATTCCCATAGAATGGATGATATTCAACTGGTGAAGATTTCAATACCGGTATTATCGGTATTATTAGTTACACAGTTTGTTGGTACCCTAATATGGTATATATGGTGTCAGTTAATTTCATATTGGACGAGAGCGAACAATATTAAATTAACTGATACCATATAAAATATATACCATATTAGGCCACCAACAAACTGTGTAACGAATATATCTTACCGACTGCTGTGTCGATGCACAGAACTAATAACAACAGCGATCAAAATTAAATGAGAGAATTCTCACAATGTGTTCAAGTGTCTTTGCCTTGTTACAATTTATGGGAGAGTGCCTACAGGCACTCTCCCATAAATTGTAACAAGGCAAATTCATACATACCAAACAGTTTCATTTCGAAGGTAACATGACACACATCTACAGAATATGAAGCCTTTTAAGTTGCCTAACCTGCACTTCAGACCAAATATGGGCTTTCAACTTGAAGCATTTGTCAGCTGCCGCCATTTTGAATAATCAATGAACAAAGGGGAGATTACCCATAGCTGTCAGCGTATATTGATGTTGACAGGCAGTATATGGTTTTATATGCAGTCTGCATGTGACATCTTTGAACCAATTAAATTCCCAGATACTTGTAGGAGGTAAGATGAATCGAGATATCTGGCTTCAAACAGAAATGTTGAAATGGGAACTGATGATAAGGCACACACCTTGGACTTTGTGAACCTTCTAACTGGGCTTGCTCTTGTGAACCTTTTAACTGGGCTTGCGCTTGTGAACCTTCTGACTGGGCTCGCTCTTGAAAAATGAGGCACGCCTTTATACAATAGCTAAGCACAACACACGAAAACTTGAAAAACGTCCAACTGGGGTCTCTCAAGTTTAATTTTGCTTTGATAAGTAGATTTGGTAGACCAGTTCTGCGGGTCGTTATGAACAGGGTCACCACATTTGCCAGCGCAAGCCCGGTTAGAAGGTTCCGAGTCTGAAATGTCAATCCAGTTATCAATGTTTACTAAGGCTGCACAAAGTAGATCTTCAGCTTCTCAGGCCATTTTGTGTAAAATTAATTGTGGCCGGGTATTTTTTAGTCCCCTACCGGCATCAGGTTTGCACTCCGTCCATCTGTCAGTCTGTCGTTCTGTCTGTCTGTCAGTCTGTCAGTCACACTTTAGTTTTCTGGAGTTTTTTTGGAAACACTTCACGGAATGATTTCATTTTTGGTAAACTACTATAGAACGATGACTTACAGATCAAGTTTGAGTTTCATGCTGATTGCATTATTCTTGTGTGAGTTACGGCCCTTGGAAATATGGGAAAAAGCACCAAAATATCAGTATTTTTATACTGTACCAATGACCCAGACTTAGCTGGTGCTAACTCTTAAATTCTAGGGCCAAACACAAATTTTACCCCCCCCCCCCCCCCCATCCCCAAAATTTGCATCTAAAACCGAAAATTACATGTCCTATATGGTCCTCCATACCTTTCCTCCACTGCACATGCGCAGTGTCAAGGAGGTCTCGAAATTGGTGCCAAAAGTCATTCTTTGTTTGGCCCTTCATCAGTTCACATCTGACTGATATTTGTGCTTGTAAATCTCAGTTTAAATGATGCCAGACACATAAATATGAGAGAAATGGTGGATCTAAAGAGGAAATAGAAGGATGAGAGGAAAATTCAGTGGCAGGAAATAATCAGGGCTGTAACATAAATTTTTTTTATGAAATTATGTTATATTCCCTAATTTCGAGGCATGAGCCTGTTGTTATCATTCTTGCTATGAAAGTTCCACTGCTTGATCAGTGTGCCTCTCTCCCATTCCTTTATTCCCCCCTTGCTATTCTCCCATGCTTTTGGCATATTTTCTGTAATAATTATTACTAAAATTTCTTGGGAGTTTTGGCTTCGTAACAGAATGAATTTCTGTTCTTTTCCCCATGTTGACGTCCTCACCCTTAGGTGTTTAGTGGTTGTGATCTGCATCTACCATCTGATGTTCTGCAGTTTCTTCTATGGAAATCTCTGTTTTGCATCAGATAGTGTTTAAATTGGTAACTGATTTTGGGCCATGTTTATCAGTGCCTGGAGTCATGTTTCCGGTTTTTGTACAACTTCTTGTTTACATTGACAACGGTTACTGCCGATAGTGATTTCTTGTCTTTACATTAGTTTAGACATAGCAAGATACATTAATATTGTATGTAAGTGTTGCATTAATTTTTTGAAATGTTTTAAAAAAATTTGTCCACACTTACGCTTTTTGGGGATCCATTTGGGCTCAGTGTTCCCATTGGGAACTTGGGCTCTTCTGAAAAAATTTTTCAAAAAAATTTTTTTTTGAAAATTATTTTCTTTCAAAGATTATAATGGATTATGTTATATTATGTATCTTTATTTCAAGGGATAGTGCGACTAATATGACTGTGTATTTTTTATTGATGAAAAAATATTTTTTATTTATAAGGCGAGGATATCTTCCTCTAATTCTCAGGTTCAATGTATTCGCACTAATTCCTGCTCTGTGTGTGTTGATTGAAATGACAACGTTGGAGGCATGTGTCATGATATTGTGTTTGCGGGGAGGGGTCTATACCGGTCCTCTCTCCGTAGGGTCACTCTATATTATCATTTTATTTTTCAGAATTCAGAGTGATGTTTTCGTGATGTCTTCAACAAGTGTGTCTCCGTCGTTGCAGTGTTAGGGCTAGCGGCTAAGTGCTCAGGGTAATACGACAATTGCCGAAGAGGTCCCTAGTAGGATCGAAGGCATTGATCGTCCGCTAGTCCGCCCGGTGTAGCGACCATTCATCGAATGGCTCGGCAGCCGGGTTTGTCCGTTACGGTTCTGGGAAGCAGTTTGGGTGAGGCGAGCACTATAAACTTGGAACGTGCACACCCAGCAACGACGGATCCGAGAATAGTACGGAGGAAGCCTGTCAGTCTAGTAGCTAGCTCGTCCAGGTCTATCCGGACCGCGAGCGAGAGAGGCCCCCTCTCTCTTACAACTACATTTGAGCCGCAATGTTGTTGTATGTTTGTTTGTTAGTCGGAACATACGTCCAATCCTCCTGTTCGGGACGTTCCGTCACATACACAGTCCGAACTGGCTGTGTTATGGGCTTCCTCATCCTCATGTCAACACACACCACCGCATCTTGGCTTGTGACCACAGAGTTTCAGGGGACGTTCGCATATTATATAAATGCAGGAATGAACGTTCCTAGAGCTCCTGCTTTGCCGACCAGGGAATATTGTCGACCAGGTTACTTCATCTGTTAGCCAAGGATATGAGGTCTTTCCTGATGGGACGTTCGCATATTATATAAATGCAGGAATGAACGTCCCTGGAGCTGCCAGTGGATATTATGTAAGTCACGGCTCCACAGGCCTCATTCAGGAATAAGAATGCGGTGATTTTCTGTGATGTCTTCAAAAAGTATGCTTCCGTCGTCACAGTCAAATGAAGAGCTAGCGGATAAGTGCTCATGATATTACGTGAATTACCTAAGAGGTCCCAAGTAGGATCGACGGCTTTGGCGTCCGCTAGCTCGCCCGGTGTAGCGTCCATTCATTGAATGGTTCGGTAACCGGGTTCGTCCGTTGCGGTCCAGGAAAGAGATTTGGGTGATGCGAGCACTATAAAATATACTACGTGCACACATGTGACGATGGATACGAGGAGGGTACGGAGGAAGCCTTTAAGTCCGGTTCCTAGCTCGTCCAGGTCCATCCGGGCTGCGAGTGAGAGAGGTCCCTCTCTCGTACAACAACATCTGACAACAGATGTTGTGGTACAAATGTTTCTCATTTGGAGCATACGTCTACTGCTCAGACGCTCCGTTATATAGACAGTCCTGAGAGACTGCTCTAAAGGCTTCCTCATCCTCACGGCAGCGCACACGACTGCACCTTGACTACGTGACCACTGTTATCTAGCCAATCTCGCCGACCAAGGATTTCACGGCGACCAGGTCACGCCATCCGGTAGTCAGGAATACGAGGCCTATAGACTCCGGACGTTCGCATAAGAAATATGCAGGAGTTAATGTCCAGGGAGCTTTCAGCGGCTAAGTAACGTAAGACCGCTGCTCCATAGGTCTCCATAACGGACATGCTATTACAAATAGCACAAATTATCGCAGCATTCCGGCAGATGACAGAATCTCTGTCGGATCAGGATTTATCCGACGACGCTGGGTCGGTATGTTCCGCTGAAGCATCAGGTACGGACGACTGAGAATTTCTAGTGGTCCGACAGGATGGCAAAGGGATACCGAGGAGTTGGTTTTTTCCCTTTCGGAACAACATAAAGTTGCCGTAGATATCATCCGACATTATCTTTCAAAAGTTGTTCTGTCGGACCAAAAGGCTGCGATGCGGGATAAGAAACTGTTAGCGTCACTGGACATGGAATAATTTTATCGGTTTAGGGACATCGTCCCTGAGTTTCCGACACAGTCCAATAATGTCACAAGAACATTTGAACTATTGTAGGACGCTATATATAAGCTTGCTACCAAAATGGGCAAGTCAGGTTTCTTATCGGCGAATGCTCTACATCTGCCTTTCATCAATTCAAGGAATAATTTCGAAACGGCAGGACAGGGCATACCGAGAGTTCCTCTGCATCTAGACGATCAGGCCGAAGATCTAGAATGATCTATACCATCGTCTATGTCAATTTCAACCGCGATGTTGGAAACGACAATAATGTCTAACAGAGTTATCTTAGACGCATTATCGTACGCAGATCACCTTACTAAAGCGTTTTCATTACGCCTTGAAGGGAAAGAATTCCAGGATGTACTATCTTCCTTAAGAGTTCTTTCAAGGGCAATAGCTTATTCCACGTATAACTCCGCCCTTTCAGTGGCAAACCTGGAGTTGGTTAGACGTGACGCGGTCCTAGCTACATCCATGCGCGTGGATGGTAAGGTGAAGAACTCTCTCAGAGTCGCTTCGGTCTCTGGAGAGCTTCTCTTCGACGGCAAGCTTTCAGCAATCTATGATCAGATAACTAAGAAAGCTTCGGATTCTCTGCTATTCAAATCCGCTTCTAAAATGTCGGATACAGCAGAAAAGAGTAAGACAGGCACTTCTGGGACAAGTACGCCCAAGAGAAGTTCCTATAGAGGTTCCTATGCGTCCTCTAGGTCTTATTCTAGAGACCGTCAAGGCAGCGACTCACGTGGGGGACGTTATTCTGGCCGAGAAAAAGAAGAAAGAAAAAAAATAACCGGTCAGACATCCCTAGGTCGACTGGGCGAGGTGCGGGTCATGGAGGACGTAGTTTCTCCTTCCGCAAGCCTTGCAGGTCCAGGAGGTGATGGTATGAACCTCTATCGAGTTCCCATAGGCGGAAGATTGTCGAGTTTTATAAACATTTGGGCGTCAATTACGGACAACCCCTGGGTTCGAGGGGTAATTTCGGAAGGACTAAGAATATCCTTCAAACGAAAGCCTCCATTAACTCGAAGTCCAAAATGGACTCAGCTTCCATCAAATCCGCAGAAAAGAGACGCTCTTCTATCAGAAGTACAGTCTCTTCTGGAGAAGAACGCGGTAGAGGTCGTAGAAGACCAGGAATCACCGGTTTTCTACAGCCATCTGTTTCTGGTTCCGAAACCAGACGGCTCGTTTCGCCCAGTCATAGATCTGAGTTGGATAAACAAGCTGATTGTCGCTCCGAAGTTCTATATGGAGACAATTTGATCAGTCAGAGTGAGTATTCGGGTGAACGACTATGCTATAGGCATAGATCTCAAGGATGCGTACTTTCACGTCACGGTACATCCGACATTCAGAAAGTATCTACGCTTCGCAGTCCAAGGAGTTGTATTTCAGTTCCGAGCGATGTGCTTCGGTTTGAACCTAGCGCCCTGGGCTTTCACTCGAATAATGAACTCGGTAATAATACATATCCGAGCTCATTCGTCTGCGGTAACGTCGGCCTACCTGTACGACATTCTTCAGAGGTACGGCAACGAGTTAACGCTTCAGAACGATGTGCAGAATCTGCTTCTATTACTCCGACGTCTCGGTTTTATAATAAATGAGGAGAAGTCGGATCTGGTGCCGTCCAAGTCATTCACCCACTTGGGAATGAGCTTCGAGACGCACAACAATCTCGGTCGTCTGCCATTAACCAGAGCGAAATTAATCAGTTGTTACGCTCGCTATTGTCTTCACTCAGACAAAGTTACAGTGAGAGATTTCATCAGACTGATAGGGTTGTGTGGAGCTGCCGTGGATTTTATTCCAATGGGGCAGCTACGCACTTGTCCTCTCCAAATCTTTTTGACTCAAAACGAACAGAGTTGGAGGGTGAAGATTCTTTCGCTCGTTACGTACATCCTCTTGTAAGTCAAGTGAAACAGATTCAGATTTGGGCAGATATTCAGTGGTTTATTCAGGGAAGTAACTTCCACTGCAATTGCCAGATCCGAGTTTGACAGTTTTGACGGATGCCAGTTAAATAGGTTGGGACCCAACATTGAGCCCAACAGTTTTTAAGTGCCAGGGTCCTTGGGATCCGTAGTTCCTAATCAAGCACATAAACATCAGGAATTGATGTTATTTTGGCTTGCGTTACGTCATTGCATGAATGTTATCCAGAATGCCCACAGGCAATTCTGTCTGACAATTCGACGGTATAAGCGTATTTTCGGAACTAGGGAGGTACTCATTCCATTTGGTTATTCACTGTAATGGAATGTAACCTTCTGTTGGTACTAGAACATCAAGTTCTATCGGTCCGTCGTATTCCGGGTCGTCTGAACGTATTAGTGGACTCCCTTTCACGAAAGGGCCGCTTGTTGCAGTCAAATGGACTTTTAACAATGAGTATTTATATCAGATTTGCTACCTATGCGAGCGGCCAATGATGGACTTATTTGTGACGCATCTCAACAATCAGTTGCAAGTGTATGTGTCAACATGTTCGGATCCTCAAGCATTTGCTGTTGACGCTCTATCCATCTCGTGAGACGGGATAATAGGATATGGGTATCCTCCAGCGCCGTTGATTCAGCAGATATTGCTTAAGTTAAATAATCTCAATGCAGTTCTGTTGGTAGCACCTCTGTCTCCACAAAGACCATGCATTAATCTATTCAGGTGTCTGTTGTGGCTTATGCTGTGGAAGCTTCCTCCACATTTCAGTCCATTCTATAGCTAGATGGATTCTATTAGCTTTCAGTACTGCTTATGATAATATCTTCAACACAGCAGTCTGTGATTAAGATTTTAGTTCTTGAAGTAAGAGTTCTTTCTACTTCAGAGGCTTATGCTAATAGCGTTGCTATTACAGTTCTAATGACGGCTGCATATTGGTTTTAGCCTTTCACTTGCACGAATTTATACCTCGGAAATATTGAGTCCATTTCTAGAGACCGGCATTGTTTAGGTTCGTTATCTGTTGCTCAGAATGTCGTCCACTAAACAGTTGCAACTATAGTTGTGTAGGCTTTTGGTTCCGGCAGTGACTCTGTGCTGCCGCCCTCTTCACTCTGGGGTATTTGACCAAGGGGAAAGGGGGGGGGGGTCCCTTAGGCCTCCTGCTTTATAGTGAAAAGCAAGGGACTACCTCCCCTAGAGTCAGTAATTCTAGTCAGTACCGGGATGATTTTTAAAGTGTAAAGATCTTTTTTTACTCATTCATGTAATATTTTTAAGTGTACCTCGGTGTGTAGTATTTGTATATGTCACATATCATGCAGACGTTAATGTACAATTATCGGTCACTTTTAATGAATATAAGAGTCTCATTTATCTGGACTACTTTATTTAGCGGCTTTCCTTTAAAAATAATTACCATAATGGATTATACTGGAGGTTAATAGACATCAGTGATGTTATTATGCTCAAGTACAGAATGGTGTTGTGTCTTTCTCGTTTTGATGCAGAATAGAAAGATACATGTGAAGCCTATTTATCCTTTCTCCTTGAGGGGATAATTCTGTATATATATAGTTGAGTTATTGGATTGCTTTATGTCCTAGGCCCTCCAACCTTTTTACTATTCAGCTAAGTCTGGGTCATTGGTACAGTATAAAAATGTTAAAAAATTTATAGTAAGGCCATACAAAGTTGATTGTCAGTTTTTCAGGCCATTTTTTCCAAAAAAGCATGTGGGTGGGCGGGGTTTTTTTTTTCTTTTTATTTTCTCCCCGAGAGGTTGTTTGTGGTAATTTGACCCCCATCCAAACGCCTGGTGGACCACGCAAAATTTAGCAAATATATTGGTTATTCACCACAGGGGTGTTGGGTCGTAAATGAAGTGGGGTTTGAATGTTTGTTTTTTCAGTGAAACATGAAAATTATAACACAGGACGAAAGTCACGAAACGCCTCGTGGGTGAAACGTCTCGGGTTGAAACGTCTCTGGGACAAATCAAATGTCGAAGTGCCAACTTTCAGAGATTTATTTTACCAAAAAAAAAAAATCCTTTCACAACCTGCCTAATAAAATCGTGAGTCGCAATTTTTCCCCATTATATTCAAAATTATCACAACCCATTTGAACGGGCAGTTCATCCATAAATCATATTTAAAATCTGAAAATGAAATACAAAACGAATGTTTGCGTGTTTTTATTAACCAATTCGACCGCACATACCTGCTTATATGCAATTTATTTTCAACTATGACTGTTACTTTTATATCAAGCAACGGTTACTATTAGTTATCCAGTTATCCTGCATCTCAAATGCATTTATTTAAATTAACTGGGAAACTCGTAACGGTTTCAAATAACAGTACACAAATTCCCAATGACGGCCATTTACAATACAAATGTTACTAAAAATAAATGCCAGGAGACTGTGTTCCATTCAGCATAGCACCTGACTTTGCAGACTTTCTGAGGTTGGTGCGAATCAAACGTGGTGCGAATCGACCATTCCCCTTTGTGGCTGTTTGTTGTCAGACTGAAAGACACCTTCCTTCTTGCTGTCATTATGACTTACCTTTTACAGAATAAAACACTTTCTGTCGTGAATATTGCTAAAACCCACCCACTTTATTAAAGTATGATGTAGAAAAAGCTTGAAGTGTGTTAATTTAAAATTTGCGAACGCATCGATATCGATTTACCGAAATGAGCACAATATCTCAAATTTTTTTGGAAGATTTTTTTGGTGTCTTAAAAAGGTTGCATGCGCACCAAAAATGACCATGCGCGCGGGCCTGAGAAACAGAGGTTCTTTTTTTTATAGCCTAATTTATATATTTTTTATACTTACCAATGACCCAGACGGGGATGGCCCTCCCATGAGTTGGGAACTCATACCTCCCCGCTGAGTACATAACGCTTTTCCAGGCACTGCTTGTAAGAATGACTTTTGGCGCCAATTTCGAGACCTCCTTGACACTGCGCATGCGCAGTGGAGGAAAGGTATGGAGGACCATATAGGACATGTAATTTTTGGTTTTAGATGCAAATTTTGGGGATTGGGGGTAAAATTTGTGTTTGGCCCTAGAATTTAAGAGTTAGCACCAGCTAAGTCTGGGTCATTGGTAAGTATAAAAAATATATAAATTACTATAAATTTTTTAACTTTCCGGAGTTTTTTTGGAAACGCTTCAATGGAATGATTTAATTTTTGGTAAACTACTATAGAACGATGACTTACAGATCAAGTTTGAGTTTCATGCTGATTGTATTATTCTTGTGTGAGTTACGGCCCATGGAAATATGGAAAAGCACCAAAATATCAGTTTTCCGGAGCTTTTTTGGAAACGCTTTAACGGAATGATTTCATTTGTGGTAAACTACTATAGAACGATGACTTACAGATCAAGTTGGAGTTTCATGCTGATTGCCTTATTCTTGTGTGAGTTATTGTCCTTGGAAATACGGAAAAGCACCAAAATATCAGTATTTTTATACTGTACCAATGACCCAGACTTAGCTGGTGCTAACTCCACAAAAACCAGGGCCAAACACAAATTTTGCCCCCCAATCCCCAAAATTTGCATCCAAAACAAAAAGAAATCATGTCCTAAAGGACCTCCATAGTACGACTCTACTGCGCATGCGCAGTGACGCAGTCGTCCCGAAATTGGCGCCAAATATCATTCTCTGTTTGGCCCTTCATCAGTCAACATCTCACTGATCTTTGTGCTTGTAAATCTCAGTTTAAAGGATGCCAGACACGTAATTCTTGGAGAAAATGTGATTCTAAGGAGGATAGAAGGAGGAGAGGAAAAAAGAAGTGGCAAAAAATAATCAGGGCTGTACTTAAAATTTTTTGTTGAAATTATGTTAAGTTGCCTATTTTCGAGGCAAACGCCTCTTGTTGTCATTCTTGCTAATTGTTGCACTGCTTATTCAGTGTTTCCTCTCCCCTAACCTTCTAAAGTCCCCCCTTGCAATTCTCCCATGCTTTTGGCATATTTTTGAGAAGTTTCATTTCTAAAAATTCCCTGGGAGAGTTGCTTGGTTACAGAATGTTTTCTGTTATTTTCCCCATAGTTACGTTTTCACCCATGGGTGTATAACGTTTGTGTTCTGCATCTTCTATCTGATGTTCTGCAGATTCTCCCCTGGGAGTCTCTGTTTTGCATCAGATAGAGTGTAATTGATGACTGATTCCGGGCCAGTTTTTTCAGTGCCTGGAGTCATGTTTTCTTCTGTGTTTACACTGTTTGTTTTCATTGGCAACAGCCTTTTTTGAGGGGGGCTGTTTGCCTTTGAGGTAGTTTATCTCATTATAAGATACATTTATATTATCCGAAAGTGTCTCATTAATTATTTTATATAATTTTAAAATTTTTGACCACACTTTGCCATCGGATCCATCGGGGCTCAACGTTACTTTTCAGCAACTTGGGCTTCTCTGAAAAAATATTTTTTCAAAATTATTTTGTTTTGCAATTGTTTTTTCATTTATTAATGGATCATGTTATTATGTATCTTTGTGTCAGGGGTTTTTGCGAGTAACTAGGACTTATTGTTGTTCTTTCACAATGAAGGGAACTTGTTCAAATTGTAATAGGAAGAAATCTTCCTCTGACTTTCATGATTATTGCATTAATTGTAGTCAGTGTTCTCGCATTAATCCCTGTCCTGTATGTGAACATTGGGATGAGAAACATTGGAAACGTGTGTCACGATATGTTGTTTCTGGAGAAAGAGCGATGCCGGCTCTTTCTCCACAAGGTCACTCTACTCTCTCAGTTTCTATTTCAGAGGAACCAGAACAGGGTGATGTTTCCATGTTATCTTCTTCAAGTGTGCGTCCGTCGTCACAATTAAATACAGAGCTAGCGGCAAAAGTGCTCATGGAGATTAGACAAATGTCGTCCGCTAGCTCGCCCGGTGTAGCGTCCATTCACCGAATGGTTCGGCAGCCGGGTTCGTCCGATGCGGTCCAAGAGGAAATTTTGGGTGATGCGAGCACTATAAAAATAATAGATGCACACCCAGTGACGGCGGATAGTGAACGAGAACGGAGGAAGCCTTTTAGTCCGGTTCCTAGCTCGTCCAGGTCCAGCCGGGCCGCGAGCGAGAGAGGCCCCTCTCTCGTACAACAACATCTGGGACCAGATGTTGTGGTACAAAATGTGTCTTTAGCGGAGCATACGTCCGTCGCTCGGGACGCTCCGTTGTATAAGCAGTCCGCAGAGACTGTTAAGGCTTCCTCTTCTCGCCGGCGCACACGACCGCACCTTGGCTGCGTGACCTCCGATATTTTGCCAGCTTCGCCGATGAAGGATTATTCGGCGACCAGGTCACACCATCTGGCAGCCAGGGATTCGAGACCGATGGACTCCGGACGTTCGCATAGGAAAAGTATGCGGGAGCCATCTGATGCGGAGCTGCCCTCGGCAAAGCAGCGAAAGACCGCTCCTCCGCAGGTCTCGACGTCGGACATTCTAGTGCAGATAGCACAGCTTATCGCAGCATCCCAGCAGCCGACAGAGACGGTGTCGGATCGAGAATTATCCGACGGCGCTGGGTCGGTACGCTCCGCCGAAGCATCGGCGGCGGACGACCGGGAACATCGGGAGGTCCGACCGGATGGTGAAAGGGATACGGATGAATTGGAGCTATCCCTTTCGGAACAACACAAAGCTGCCGTAGACTTCATCCGGCACTTTCTTCCTCAAGTTGTTCCGTCGGGCCAGACTGCTGCGCTTCCGGACAGGAGAATTATAGCGTCATTGGACTCTGATTTTTTCGAGCGGTTCAGGGACATCGCTCCCGAGTTTCCGTCGCAGTCCAATAATGTTGCAAGAACATTTGAATTATTGAACGACGCTATTTTTAAACTTGCTTCCAGGACAGGGAAAGCAGGCTTCTTGTCCGCAAATACTCTCAACCTGCCTTTCATTAATGCAAGGAATAAATTCGACACGGCAGATCAGGGTATACCGAGAGTTCCTCTGCGTATGGACGACGAGGCGGAAGACTTAGAGCTATCATTACCGTCGTCAGCTTCTATTCCAACCGCAGTGTTGGAAACAGCTATTGCGTCTAACAGAGCCAATTTAGATGCCTTATCTTACGCAGATCACCTTACTAAGGCGTTATCACTGCGTCTTCAAGGGGAAGAGTTTCAGGATATACAATCCTCCTTAAGACTTCTTTCAAGGGCAGTAGCTTATTCCACGTGTAACTCCGCCCTTTCAGTGGCAAATTTGGAGTTGGTTAGACGTGACGCAGCCCTGTCTACATCCACACTAGTGGATTCTAAGGTGAAGAACTCTCTTAGAGTCGCTTCGGTCTCAGGAGATCTTCTCTTTGACGGCAAGCTTTCCGCTATTTATGATAATATTAAAAAGAAAGCTAGTGATTCTCTGTTGTTCAGATCCGCTCCTAAAAGGTCGGATACAGCAGACACGAATAAGGCGGGCACTTCTGGGTCTTATCCGCCCAAGAGAGGTGCCTATAGAGGTTCCGGTGCGTCCTCTAGCTCTTATTCGAGAGACCGTCAGGATAGCGACTCTCGTTCGGGACGTCCTTCAGGCCGGGACAATCGGTCGGACGCCCCGAGGTCGACGAGGCGAGGTGCGGGTCGTGGAAGACGTGGTTTCTCCTACCGCAGGCCTCGCAGATCCAGGAGGTGATGGCTCAAACCTCTATCGCGTTCCGGTTGGCGGAAGGTTGTCGAGTTTTTCTCAAGAGTGGGCGTCGATTACGGACGACCCGTGGGTGAGAGGAGTGACTTCGGAAGGTGTAAAGATATCCTTCAAACGAAAGCCTCCTTTAACTCGAAGTCCAAAGTGGACTCATCTTCCGTCAAACCCTCAGAAAAGAGACGCTCTGCTATCAGAGGTGCAGTCTCTTTTAATGAAGAACGCGGTAGAGGTCGTAGAAAACCAGGAATCGCTGGGATTCTACAGCCATCTGTTTCTGGTTCCGAAACCAGACGGCTCGTTCCGTCCAGTCATAGATTTGAGCTGGATAAACAAGCTGATCGTCGCTCCGAAGTTTTATATGGAGACGATTCGATCGGTCAGAGCGAGTATTCGGGTGAACGATTATGCAACGAGCATAGATCTCAAAGATGCGTACTTTCACGTCATGGTACATCCGACATTCCGAAAGTATCTACGCTTCGCAGTCCTAGGAGTGGTGTATCAGTTCCGGGCCATGTGCTTCGGATTGAATCTAGCACCCTGGGCTTTCACTCGGGTAATGAACTCGGTAATGATCTACTTCCGAGCTCATTCGTCTGCGGTAACGTCGGCCTACCTGGACGACATTCTTCAGAGGTACGGCAACGAGTTAACGCTTCAGAACGATGTTCAGAATCTTCTTCTATTGCTCCGACGTCTCGGTTTCATAGTAAACGAGGAGAAGTCGGATCTGGTGCCGTCCAAGTCATTCACTCATCTGGGAATGAGCTTCGAGACGCACAACAATCTCGTTCGTCTGCCGTTAACCAGAGCGAAATTAGTCAGTTGTTACGCTCGCTATTGTCTAAATACAGACAAAGTCACAGCGAGAGAATTTATGAGACTGATAGGTCTGTGCGGAGCCGCCGCGGATCTCATTCCGATGGGACGGCTACGCACACGGCCTCTTCAAATTTTCCTGACTCAGAATTGGAGTGTGAAAATTCATTCGCTCGATGTAGACGTTCTCTTGTCAGATCAAGTGAAACAAGAGATTCAGACTTGGGCAAACATTCAGTGGTTAACTCAAGGAGTTCCGCTGCAGTTGCCGGATCCGAGTTTTACCATTATGACGGATGCCAGTCAAACAGGTTGGGGTGCATCATTAATCCCAACGGATTCGAGATGCCAGGGTCTTTGGGATCCGCAATTCCTGTGCAAGCACATAAACATCAAGGAAATGATGTCAATTTGGCTTGCGTTACGTCACTGGATGGACATTATTCACGATGCTCATGTCCAAATCCTATCCGACAATACGACTGTAGTGGCGTATATACGGAATCAGGGAGGCACTCATTCAGTTCCGTTGTTCAATCTAACGGAAAGAATCCTTCTGTTTGCGTTGGAACATCACGTTCTTCTTTCGGTCCGTCACATACCGGGTCGTCTGAATGTGCTAGCAGACTCCCTTTCACGAAAGGGTCGCTTGTTGCCGTCGGAGTGGACTCTCAACAAACAAGTATTCAATCAGATTTGCTACCAATGGGAACGGCCAATGATAGACTTATTTGCGACACATCTCAACAATCAGTTGCAGACGTATGTGTCCCCGTGTCCGGATCCAAGAGCATTTGCAGTAGACGCTCTATCGATCCCTTGGGACGGAATGATAGGATATGCGTATCCTCCAGCGCCGTTAATTCAACAAGTATTGCTAAAGATAAAACAATCTCAATGCAAGATTCTGTTGGTAGCATCTCTGTCGCCACAGAGACCGTGGATAAATCTACTCAGGTGTCTGTTGTGGGACCTACCGCGGAAGCTCCCTCCACGAGAGGATCTTCTTTGGCAGGGGAAATCGCGCCAACTGCATCACAACCCGCAAGGTCTCAACCTTCACGTTTTTCCGTTGTGCGGTCCTTCTTGCATGGCAAGCACTTTACAGGACGAGCAGTGGACGCGATTTCTAACTGTAGGAGGACCTCCTCTTCGCTAAACTATGCGGCTAAGTGGAAGGTTTTCCGTCGTTGGTGTAGGGATCATTCTGTTGATATATTTGATCCCTCTATACCAGACATTGCTAACTTTCTAGTATACTTGTTTGATGAAATCAAACTGCAACCTGTTACTATAAAGGGTTATAGATCTATGTTATCTGATACCTATGCACATCATGATAGTTTACAAATTGGATCTAATGTCTCTTTATCGAAATTGGTTAGAAACTTTTCGATAAATAGACCCAGAACTCTTAGATTAATTCCTAAGTGGAATTTAGCTTGGGTTCTCCTTAAATTGAAGGAAAAGCCATTTGAACCTCTTGGGACAGTAGATTTCAAATTCTTATCTTATAAGACAGCTTTTCTCTTAGCTTTCTCTTCTGCCAGAAGAGTCAGTGAGCTTCATGCACTATCGGTGGATGATTCTCATTATCGTAGTGTTGGGAACACTATCACCTTCACTACTAATGTCGGTTTTTTAGCTAAGAATCAGGCTCCTAATAAATATCCGGAACCTATTGTTATTAAGGCTCTTCCGTCTTCAGACGGGCGTAGGCCTTTACTCTGTCCTGTTAGAGCACTACGTATCTATAAACAGAGATCTCAGTTCATCAGAAAGGGACGGAAACGTTTCTTTCTGTCTTTGATGCCTAATAGAAAGGACATTTCAGTCCATTCTATTGCTAGATGGATTCAGTTAACTATCCGTACTGCGTATGAAGATTTATCTTCTTCTCAGCAGTCTGTGCTTAAGATTTCTGCTCATGAAGTAAGAGCTCTTTCTACTTCCTGGGCTTATGCTAATAGTGTTGCTATTACAGATTTAATGAAGGCTGCTTATTGGTCTCAGCCATCCACATTTACTAATTTTTATCTCAGAAATATTGAGTCCATTTCTGGAGACCTGCATTGTTTAGGTCCGTTATCTGTTGCTCAGAATGTCGTCCACTAAACAGTTGCAACTATAGTTATGCAGGCTTTCTGTTCCGGCAGTGACTCCGTCCGGCTGCCCTCTTCGCTCTGGGCTATTTGACCCAGGGCAAGGGGAAGGGGGGGGGCGGGTGTTCCCTTAGGTCACCTGCTTTATAGTGAAAAGCAAGGGAATGCCTCCTCCAAGACAGTATTTCTGAGTCGCTTCCGGGATGGTTTTAAAGTGTAATATTAATGTTTAATTTCATTCATGTCTTATTTTTAAAGTGTAGCTCGGTGTGAAGCATTTGTATATGTCAAGTGTCAAACGGGCTTTAATATACAATACTCGGACACTTTTAAATGATTATAAAGAGTCTCAATTCTCTGGACTACTTTATTTATTGGCTTGTTTTAAAAATAATTAGTATAAAGGTTATACTGGATGTTAATAGAGAACATGAATGTTATTGTGCTCAATTATTAAGGGTAGTGTATCTTTCTAATTTAAATATTAAATAAGAAAGATACATGTAAAGCCTAATACTCCTTTTCTCCTTAAGGGGTTACCTCTTTATCTTATAATTGAGCTTATTGGATTTTCCTCTATGTCCTAGGCCCTCCAGCCTGTTTACTATTCAGCTAAGTCTGGGTCATTGGTACAGTATAAAAATGTTAAAAAATTTATAGTAATTTATATATTTTTTATACTTACCAATGACCCAGACGGGGATGGCCCTCCCTGAGTTGGGAACTCTTGCCTCCCCGCTGAGTACATAGCGCTGACCAGGCACTGCCAGTAAGAATGATATTTGGCGCCAATTTCGGGACGACTGCGTCACTGCGCATGCGCAGTAGAGTCGTACTATGGAGGTCCTTTAGGACATGATTTCTTTTTGTTTTGGATGCAAATTTTGGGGATTGGGGGGCAAAATTTGTGTTTGGCCCTGGTTTTTGTGGAGTTAGCACCAGCTAAGTCTGGGTCATTGGTAAGTATAAAAAATATATAAATTACTATAAATTTTTTAACTTTCCGGGCATTTTCTGGAAACGCTTCAACGGAATGATTTCATTTTTGGTAACCTACTATAGAACGATGACTTACAGATTACGTTTCATTTACACTCTGTCCATCCATCCGTCAGTCTGTCAGTCAGTCAGTCTGTCGGTCATACTTTAGTTTTCCAGACTTTTTTTGGAAACGCTTCAATGGAATGATTTCATTTTTGGTAACCTACTATAGAACGATGACGTACAGATCAAGTTTCATTTGTACTCTGTCCATCCGTCAGTCTGTCAGTCATACTTTAGTTTTCCGGACTTTTTTTGGAAATGCTTCAACCGAATGATTTCATTTTTGGTAACCTACTATAGAAAGATGACTTACAGATCAAGTTTGAGTTTCATGCTGATTGCATTATTCTTGTGTGAGTTATGGCCCTTGGAAATATGGAAAAGCGCCAAAATATCAGTTTTCTGGACTTTTTTTGGAAATGCTTCAACGGAATTCATGCTGATCACATCTAGGTTATAACATTTGTATAATTATTAATGCTCATTAGTCCGGTAGGGGACATTGTATTGCTTCAGCGATACGTGCACTCTTGTTTATTTTATATTTTATTTTTAGCCGGACTGTTTACATAGTCATGACTTTCGTCCGTCTGTCTGTTAACATTTTGAGTTTTGGTTAAAGTTTATAGTTAAAGTTTTTTAGTCAAGGTTAAAGTTTTGTTTCTTTTAAATTAACCCTTTACCTAACATGAAAATTAGACAACAACTGCAAAAGAATTCTTGACTTACAAATTTTTTGTCTCAAAAACATAGGTTATGACCCCTCATTGGAACGAGCTTGTTGAGCTCGTTCCAATGAGTCATAACCTATGTTTCTGAGACAAAAAATGAAAAAAATTGAAAATTAATTGGCGACTTTTGAAAATAGTGCTGGCCGTTTCGTTGGGTAGGGGGTTAATATAAATTACTATTGATTGTATCATTCTCATTATGATTTTCATCTTATTTTGGGAAATATTTAACCCTTTTTTTGCATAGCAATTTAACTTAGAACTTCCAGGTTAAAGTTTTTGCTTGAAGTTTTTTTGTTTGTTTACAAAGTTACACCTTTATTTCTTCAAATGCTTTACTGCAATGTAACTGTTTCTCATTTGGGACAATGTCTACTATCTACTGAACTTTTCTACAGTGATTTTCATTAATATTGGCATGATTTTAACCCCTTTTAAACATGTTTTCAGACTTAGTTTCTTTGGATTTGAAATTAGGCTTTGCCACAAACTTTCTTACTTTAATTCTTGCATGGTCGGTACAACTTAATGATTGCATTTACATCAATGATTTTTTTTAACGGTTTTAGGAAATATTTAACCCATATGGCAGGTACTTTTACTTAGTATTCCTAGCTCAAAGTTTTGGATTAAAGTTTTGCTTTTCAAGGTTTTACCTTTCATTCTTCAAACACTGTGTTACAACGTTCAGGGACTGACCTGGGCATGCGCCAGTGCGTATTTGGTTCTGAAACATCAGGACCTGGCTCTTAAATCTCAGAAATAGGCTTTTCAGTTGGCGCGTAAGTTCTCAGATCATATTTTGATATTCTTTTTGATGGTTAATCGAGAGAGACACTCTTACATGTATTATATATATGATTATCATTTATCATTGTTGTAGAGTGCTTAAGTTAATACTACAAGTCTTAATTAACAAGCATTAATCTTCACTGTGGTTTCTGATCAAGTCTTGGCTGCCTAAATAGGCAGCCAAGACTTGATCAGAAACCACAGTGAATATTAATGTTTGCTATAGTGTACTAAATGAAAATGATGAGAGCTATTACATTCTTGCAGTGTGTGTTACAAACAGCAGTGTGACTCCGTAAATTGAAATCTGGCACATGAATTGAAAAAATAGGCTTCGAGGCTAGAGCGTATTTTAAATAGTCCTGATCGGTCCCTGAACGACATTGCTTTTCACTTGGGACAAAATCTACTGAACCTGTATACAGAGGTTTCAAATAATATTGACATTAATTTAACCCTTTTCTAAAGGTTTTCAGACTTAGTTTCTCTAAATTTCAAATTAGGCTTCTACCACATACTTTGTTACTTTTTATCCTCCCACAAGGGAGGGTTATAGCATAGAGCTCCATCTGTCTATCTGTCTGTCAGCATGGCCGGCCGTCCGTCCGTCTGTCAAAGCTTTGTTTATGGCATAACTTGAACAATAGTTAACAGATTTGTAGGGTATTTGCTGTACAAGACATATGCTGCTAAATCAACTTTATTCTCAACCAACTCCAAAACATATCTACATCATAGCTTCAACATCAAGACACTGCTTCTGCCATTTACCCATGCAGAATTCATTCATTCATTGACGTCATATTCAACACATTCAGTACAAAGATCAGGAATAAAGCATGCATGAGATGTGCTCACCACGGTGGAAACTATCTTTACCTAATTACGAAGATTAACCCTTATACCCTTTATACAATACACAACATTTCCCCTTTACTGAAATGACGTTACTAACGTACGTAATTATCTAACCATTGTGGAGGTTTCAAAGCTCTATTACTTCGCCTCAAAGTTACACTCGAGTCTCTACTAGCATTTTTATCAACCCTGAAAGGAACTGTATTTCTTTCAGTGTCGTCTGAGAACGTTAAATGAGACAACTGTGATTCATTCCACACTCTACCATCATTTAGTTTATATGAATGCTTTCCTGTAAGTTCGAGAACAATTTTAGGCTTAGAAAATTTGAAATGCCCTTTAGGAATGATACCAGGATTTCTAGTTCGAACGACATCTCCATTTTTGAAATGTCTATGATGTGCACTACGTTTCTTATCAATATATATCTTACTTTTATTCTGATAATTTTGTACTCGTCTAGGCACGTGCACAACACTACTTTTCTTCTGTGTGTAGTTGAAAGTGTTCAACTTTGTACACATTTCGCGTCCATGTAACAAGAGTGACGGAGTTTCTCCTGTCGCGGCATGAGGAGTGGACCGGTAATTTGTAAGGAAAACTGTGCTATAATCTTTGACTGGAATACCCTCCAACTGGGCAGATTGAAAGCAGTCTTTGAGAACCCTATTAAATCGTTCTATTTCTCCGTTCGCGCGAGGATAAAATACCGAAGAATGCAAATGACGAATGTTTCTAGACTTCAAAAATGTTGAAAATTCATTTGACACAAACTGGCTACCATTATCTGAAACTAATTCCTTGGGGAATCCTTCTCTGCTAAAAACAGACTTAAGAAACTTTATGATAGCAGCCGATGTTACTTGTGATGCAAATGCTATTTCGGGCCATTTACTGTAGTAGTGAATTAGAGTAATTACATATTTACATTCTAATGGCGCTTTAGCAAATGGACCCACAATATCAATTGCAACTTTTTCCCAGGTAGTATTTGGAAATTTGACCGGTTGCAAAGGAGCTGTAGTAGTAATGGCAGTTTTGTCGTGCGACTGGCATATGATACAATTTTTTATGGACAGTTCTACTGTTTTGTCCATTTTAGGCCACCAATACAAATTACGTATTCTTTGTTTTGTACGCACTATCCCTTGGTGACTTTCGTGTGCCAGAGTAATTATTTTTCCTTGTAATGATTCTGGAACTAGTACTCAATATTGCCCTTTCAATACAAGTTCACCGTGAACTGATAATTCATCCCTCACATTATAAAATTCTTGTATGTCTGAATCAATATTTTTCCTTTTAGGCCAAGGTTTAGCAATTTGAGCCCTAAGTTTTCTTAAAATGGGACAAGAATAGCTAGCATTGCGAAACTCATCTTCAGAAATTGCCTGAAAATCTGATGAATTTGTAATGACAGCTATTGATTCAATTTGGTCCCTATCTGACTCGACTTTAGAAATTGGGCATCTGGACAAATAATCTGCTATTTCATTTTTCTTCCCTGACCTGTAAATAACATTGTAATTGAAATTGAGTAGTCTCGCTGACCACCTTGCAATACGCATTCCTGCTTGATTATTTCCCTTAGTTGACAGCAAAGTTGTAAGAGCTTGATGGTCCGTCCTTAATGTAAACTGTTTACCCCATAAGTAAGTACGCCATTTTTCCACGGCCCACACGCACGCATAAGCCTCCTTTTCGACAATTGAATATTTCCTTTCTGAAGAGGACAATGTACGCGAAGCAAATGCAACCGTGCGTTCTGTCCCATCATGTATTTGTGAAAGTATAGCCCCCAAACCACAATCCGATGCGTCTGTCGTCACTATGGTGGGTAAAGTTGGATCAAACATGGCCAAAGCTGGGCTATCCACTATTGCTTGCTTGATTATTTCAAACCTTTGTTGAAGTACTTCATTCCACTCGAAAGAATGGTTCCCACGGGTGATTAAACGAAGTGGTTCAACAAGGGTGGCGTAATTAGGTATGAATTTATTATACCATGATGTAAGGCCTAAGAATGATCTCAATTCGGATAAGTTTGCAGGAGCAGGCGCATCTAACAAATCTGAAATATGGCTCCCACTGGGTTTAACTCCCTGAGAAGTTATCTCATAGCCTAAGAAATTGAGTTTTTCTTTTCTAAACTCACACTTCTCCAGGTTCAATTTCAAACCACAATCCTGAATTTTGAGCATGACATTCTTCAAATTTTTCTCGTGCTCAATAGAAGTATGGCCGTGTACAACTACATCGTCCATATAGCATTGAGCACCAGGCAAATCTTTAAGAATGGTGGACATCATTTTCTGAAACGCAGAACTTGCTGAGCAAAGACCATAGGGTACACGTTTGAATCTGTACAGGCCTTCATGTGTTATGAAAGCTGTCAAATCTCTACTTTCTTCATGTAAATCTAATTGGTAGTATGCACTCTTAAGATCCAACTTTGTGAACATAACAGAATTTCTTAATTCCGACACTATTTCTTCAATGTTGGGTAAGGGGTAAATATCAGTGATCACAGCTTTATTAGGCTCGCGTAAATCCACACAAAGCCGTATACCCCCGCCTTTTTTGTGAACTACCAATATGGGCGAAACCCATTCAGATGCCTCAATACGTTCAATGACATCAGCGTTCTCAAGTTTCTGTAATTCTCTTTTAACTTCATCACGAACCGATAACGGAAGAGGCCTTAACTTTTGCCTTACGGGTTTTACAGTTTTTTTTACTTTGACTCTATGCACGAACCCTTTAGCATGTCCAATCTCATTCTGAATTTGTGTATTTTCAGAGTGAGAATTGATCGTACCAGACAAATTTGATTTATTGAGGGCATTAACATTAGCATTTTCAATTTCAGGTTCCCAAATTTTACCCTGTACAATACTAATGCCTAATTTCGATACCAAGTCCATGCCAAGAATAGCAGTCCCATGTTTTACAATGTAAAAGTTAGTTTGCACCCCTTTTAAACCATATTTTACGTTACAAGTCAAGCAACCAAATACTGGTAAGTTTTGGCATGAATAAGACACCAGTTTTGCTTTAGCTTGAGTTAACGGACAGTTTATGAAATATTCATTGTAAGTATTTTCAGGTAGTATCGATACATTGGAACCTGTATCCACTAATAAATGTTCTGTACACTTATTTGGTGAATCGAAGCAGCTAATCTCAACATCACAATACAGTTTACCGCTAGCATCCCTATCAACACAATAACTGTTGTCCAGACATAGAACTGTTACATCAGGTACCGTTACTTCATTCACGGCTCTTGCTTTCGTGCGACAAACTCTCGCGTAGTGACCGACTTTCGAGCACTGCTTACATTTCACTGATTTCGCTGGACAATTGGCATAATCAGCCAGATGTGAACACGATCCGCATCGATAACATTTGGCATTTTCCTTCACGTTAACTTTGGGTTTATGAGCACTATCCCGGGAATTCATTTTGTGACTTTTGTGAACTCGAACAGTGTTTACAAATTTCGAATCATGCTCGGTTATTAGTCTTGCCTCGTTTATTGCAGATTCAATGTTTCTTGCTAAACTGAGTGCTTTGCTCAATGTGAGATCAGATTCCAATAAAAGCCTCTCTCGAATGCGTGGAAAGTTAGTTTTTTCAATCAGTTGATCTCTGATCATTTCGTCCGTCATCGAACCAAATTCACAGGTTGTGACTAATTCTCTAAGTGAGGAAACGTAATGTTCTGTGGTTTCGTTGGGAAGTTGGGCCCTTTGACGAAATTTGTAACGCTCAGCAACCACATTTTTCATGGGTGAAAAATAACTTTGTAAAGACTGAACAGTACCTTTGTAAGTTTCATCTGCAGCAGGTAATGTATAGTAAATCCTTTGTCCCTCAACACCTAGGGAATTTAAAAGAATTGCTTTTTTCCGTTTATCAGAAATTTCATCTTCTGAAACATTTACTGCCGTAATGTAATTATTAAACATCTTCAGCCATGTCTTGAATTCTATGGACGGATTACCCACTGACTGTAAAAATGTAGGTGGTGGATTAATTGTATTTGAAGCCATCACTGTATATAAAAATGTTGCAGGTTCTCTACTCGTCGCCAAAAATGTAGGGTATTTGCTGTACAAGACATATGCTGCTAAATCAACTTTATTCTCAACCAACTCCAAAACATATCTACATCATAGCTTCAACATCAAGACACTGCTTCTGCCATTTACCCATGCAGAATTCATTCATTCATTGACGTCATATTCAACACATTCAGTACAAAGATCAGGAATAAAGCATGCATGAGATGTGCTCACCACGGTGGAAACTATCTTTACCTAATTACGAAGATTAACCCTTATACCCTTTATACAATACACAACAAGATTTCAATTCTTTTCAATTTTTATCCTTACAGCAGCAGTGTCCATGTCAAGTTCGATGACCACCATTATCCAATGAAAATTGTTGAAGTTATTGCCCTCCTACCCCCCGCCTCCACCAATTAGGCATTTTTTTTCTTTGTTCCAAAATGTATTTTGAAGTATTTAGAGTGACTTAATGCAGAATTTTTTTTAACTCCATACCCTTACAATCCCCCCTCCCCCCCCCCCCCCCCCCTGCCAAGTAGGCACTTTTTTTTCTTTGGTCTATTGATGCTTTATGCAATGGTTTCAATTAATATTTGCGTTAATTTAACCCTTTTCAAAACAGTTTTCGAATTTAGTTTTTTTAAATTTGAAATTTGGCTTCTAACACATAATTTGTCATTTTTTGTTCTTGCATGATCAATACAACTTTTAATAATTACATTTACAGACCTGATTTCATTTACTAGTGTGCAACCTTTTTTCTCATTACCTGAGCTTCACAGTTTGAAATATAGTAATGCCTTCTGCGACATACTTCTGTTGTTTTACAAAAGTAATACAGACTGGAAGGAAATGGGAGTGAAGGACTTTGATGCTGTCTCCAAAACCTCGGGGGAGATGGGAGGAATCAACCCACCCCTCCCTCCTTCCCATATTATCCAGAAGATAAATCCAGTTCTAATTATATGATTCTCTTCAAATTTGATATCGTACTTTTTTATACAACCATTTGTAAAAATGGTCATATTATGTAAATTGGTCTGTCTGTCCGTCCATCCGTAAACATTTGGTTTCTGACCAATAACTCCAGTTTGGATTATTTGATTTCAACCAAAGTTGATAGATATATGTGTATTTTACAACTAGTAGTACAGGCCAAGTTTGAATATAGTGCCGAAACGAATAGACCTTTTCATCGATGCGGAATCGGAAATTTGATCACATTTCTGCATAGGGGATTGATAACCTCCTCTGTGCGAATACGATCGAAGTTGATAACCTCTTCTGTGTGAATGAGATTGAGATTCTGTTTCCTCATCGATGAAAAGGTCTATTCGTTTCAGTGCCATTACCAGGTTATTGTTTTTACTGTTTTATGTTTATACAAAAACATGGACGATTTTGAAACATTTGACGCTTCAAGAGTATTGAAATAACGATAATTAAAGGATAAAACATAGTTTGGATCAATAAACTCTGCCCAAATGTAAGGAAATATGTGTACTATCGATTGCAGCCACTAATAAGGGCGAAAACTTGATATATATTCCTATTGTCGAGTTTTGAGTTCCCATAAAAACTTGATGGGAACTTTTTCTGTAGAATTAATAGGAAGAATCTGAACGTAGAGGGGGTAGCCACTACTTTCAGATCGCTGAACTACTGAAACGCATGGTAGCATATGAATAAGAAATGATGATAGGAATGCCAAATGCCAATTATGCAATAAGTCAGTCGTCACCCAGTGCGTAAATACTTCCAACGTATGTCACCACATGCAGAATCTTCTCGCTGAAGAGTACAACACTGTTATTGAAAAAGAACAGACTGGGACACCTGCAAAGTATCAATTTGCTCAAAGCTCAGATGTTGGGGAACCCCTTTTTGCAGGAAAGGAGTTAAATTAATATTAATAAAACGTTAGCTGCACATACCTGTCATACAAAGTATCAATCGGAAATTTGAATAGAATGAAAGTAAAAATACACTCATACGTGCAAAATGCACGTGGCTGGGTTGTTTTTCTGAGTAACGGGAATTCTCAGAATTCTCAGAATTCAGTGACTCTCTGACAATGATAATTCAATGCAACCTGAAAGGAAGAATGGACATGGAAATCAGGTCAGGTGACGATCTTGTCAGATAATTTGCATAACATCTTCAGTGCTTTGTAAATGAATGACTCTGTGATTTAGTTTGCTCCTTTTGGGTACAAAAGTCAACTTTTCAAGTTAGTTAGATTGTGAAATGGGTATCTGTTTTACTGAAAGTAAATGGCGTATTCTAATTTCTAAAGTTCGTAACTTCTCCTTGAAATTGGGCAGTTGCTTTCTCAAATTCCAACCCGTTTCACTTATTTTCATGTCAGGCAACACGTCAATGCTGTGAATGGAAATGAAAAACGAATCTGACAGTATGGTGCAATCATAAAGTTTCCGTCTCAAATGACATCTTTGTAACTAAATGTTTGACCCCCCCCCCCCCCCCCCCACTCCCCCCTCAACACACACTCCCGACTTGCGTATCTATGCCCTTGGGCTTGAATGACTTTTTATGAAGGCGTATGCAGATTGCAGATATAATTTTGTGCTCATTAAATTCAAGTTCACTTGCTTGTTAATATGATATGTTTTAGTACCCTCCTGTCCCAATTTAATACATTAGAAATGGAAAATGTGTATTATGTTCCAAAAACCGAAACCGAAAACCAAGTTTTTTCGCCCAAAACCGAACCGAAACTGAACCATGGGAAAATTTCAAAACCGACCAGCTCTACCAAGTATAGTACATATACAAGGAGGATCTAAAGATGTTGACTAAGTATCATCAGCTTTGGTTACTGGTAATCATATCACCTCAATCAGAATACCAAATCAGAGTTCTATTTTCACAGCTGAAGTTAAAGCTATACATCTCGCCCTTGAACACAACGAGAATTTACAGGTAAAGAAGTCGATTATTTTTTCAGACTCTCTTTCCTTTTTACTTGCCTTATTCATCCCCAATTTGAAGAACCTTCTCATTTTGGAACTTCGTAAGAAGTTAACAACTCTCTTGTCTGACCAATATGATATCATGTTTTGCTGGTTACCCAGACATGCAGGTAGCACTGGTAACACCAGGGCAGACAGTGCAGCAAAACGGGCTTTAACTAAATCTCTCACTGATTTTAACATTCCATTCCGTGATTTTAAACCACATATCAATAATTACATCATATCTGTGTGGCAGAATGGGATGGGGCAACAAATAACAAGCTCCATTGCTTTCGACCAATTCTTTCTGATCACTACCCGTCTAGTAACCTTTGGAGAAAGGATCTTGCAGGTTTGACGCGATGTCATATTGGTAATACAGTAAAACCTGTCTTGAGAGACCACCTGTCTTGAGAGACCACATCTGCCAGGCACCGATTGGTTTTACTCTATAATGGACCTGCTATGGGAGAGCACCTGTCTTGAGAGACCACCTGTCTTGAGAGACCACTGTGACCTGGTACCAACTTGCATTTTTATGCCATAATGGACCTGTCTTGAGAGACCACCCCTTTGAAGACTGAAACCATGACAAAAGCTTTTTACCTGTTCTGGAATTGGAAAATCCATTGTGGTTATACTAACATAAGTAAAAGTATTAAAAGCTCTTAATTGGGTTTCAATTGCTAACTCATTAAAGATTGAGATGTTCTTATAAGACCCCTGTGAAAAGATTAGGATTATTGCTGAATAAACAATTTCATACATACCTGAAATGTGACAGATAGGAATAAAAATAAATTTGTGTTGAAAATCTTTTTGTAACAAATTGAAATGGACTGTTATAAAAATTATAAAAATAAATTAGTGTTGAAAATCTTCAGAGAAGATTTTCAACACTAATTTATTTTTATAATTTTTATAACAGTCCATTTCAATTTGTTACAAAAACTTCATAAAAAAGAACAACTACAAAGTAATTACAAAAATTCATTCTTCTCCATTTCTGAATTTTGTGGTTGGTTATTCACTGACTTGAGAAAACCTGAAACCTGTTATAAGAGACCACCTGTCTTGAGAGACCAGTTTTGTGTGGCCCAAAGGGTGGTCTCTCAAGACAGGTTCTACTGTACACGATTTACACATTCCGTTTTGTTGGAGGGTAATGTGCGACCAGAGTGTGGAACACATTCGTTTACATTGTACTGTTGGGGAGCTGGCAGTTGCTTGTCGTTGCTCGGTGGTTCTCTCCAGGTACTCCGGCTTCCTCCACCCGTAAAACTCACGGTCATGATTAGCCATTGTGCATAAGTATGTGACCTTAAACACCAATAAATATAAATATATATATACATTGTACTGATTTTGATCATGTCAGTGGGCAGTTTTTTTCTGTAGGATCTCTAAGAGATCTTTTTTAATCATATACTCTCATTTTTTTAGATCAATCAGCCTTTTTAGCAAGGCTGGAAATAAACAAAATTGATGGGTGCAGTTTTAAGCCCCCCTAAAATCAGAGACAGGAGTAAATTGCACCTGTAAAATATTAGTACAGTGGAGCCCACTTAATTGGATATCTCTTAATTGTATATCCCTGTTAATTGAATATAATTTTCAAACACAAAACCATTTACCATACCTTCAGTACAAATTTGATCTGTTAATTGCATATGGATTGTAGAGTAAACTCCTGTTAATTGTATATAAATTTTTGTAATATGTCGAAAAAATTGCTGTGACACGCACCAAATTCCCCGTATTTATCAACCTTTTTGGCCTTTTACATCCAATACAGACATTTTTTCTATTATATCTTCTTTGACAGAGCTCTATGAGCTCTGTCAAACAAGATATAATAAAATAAATGCTCATTTTACCTCCAGAACACAAGAAACTGACCAAATCCCTGTTAATTGGAAACTCCTGTTAATTGAATAATTTTCAGTGGCAAAATGGATATTCAATTTTAAAAGAGGATTCTACTGTACATGAATTTTGAGAGAATGCTGTCACCAAACATCAGAAACTTTAAACCTTTTACTGCCACGCCCATTTTAGCCATATATGGAGGATCTCTATGAGAGGAAGTTTATTAAAATTAATGTCATACTTGAAACTCTTATCATCTGATTACTTGTTGGAAAGAGCTCAATCAGTTGGTAGGTTTGGTTTGTGCATATCAGAACGTTCAAATAAACTTCATAAAATAGGTACCAATAGTCACTTTTGGCAGCATAAGTGTTAAATGAATAAGGGCCTGCTGAACTATTACAATAACAGTAATTTGCCACAGGGTGCAGTTTTCTCAAAACAACACACATTTATATGCCCTCATGGTACATTAGTGCTCCACAATATATTTCAACAAGTGCATTTTTTAGCTCCCGTAAAATCGAAAAGACGAGTGATGACGGGAGCAATTGCACTTGCTCCCGTCTCATTTCCAGGACTGCTTTTTAGTAAATTTTAAAATTGTTTGTTTCATCACTCATCATTGTTCATACTACATTGCCTTTTTCATTGTTATTCTACTTTTTTACTCATCTTTGTATTTCATTACTGCCATGTTTTTCTTTCAACGTTTTCTCTAGCCTTAGCTGCTGATGTGGTGTTAAGCACCAGTAAATAAATAAAATAATAAATAAATATATTGGTGAGAATAATACAAATTGTATTGAATTTTTTCTTCTATTTGCAGACAGGTAATATAAAAGGATATGGCTTTGTTGAATTCAAGTCGGAAGAAGTTGCCAAAATTGCAGCAGATACAATGAATAACTATCTGATGTTTCAAAAGCTGCTGAAATGTAAGTGAAGTTGTAATCACAGATGTGCGTATTCTCCCCCGAAAATTTGAGGGGGGGTGGGGGGGTGGGCTTTACTATTAAAATAGCTGGTGTCTGTCTGCCCGCCAGTCCATCCATCTGTCTCTGCCCATCCTTGCATCTGTCTCACTAATGTCTTCCGATGATAACTTTAGTAATAGTTGGCCAAATCTACTGAAATTTGGTATGTAGGTGTATCAACATAAGATACAGGTCAAGTGTGAATCGGGGTGTGGTCTGGCAATTCTTTACTATTAAAATAGCTGGTGTCTGTCTGCCCACCAGACCATCCATCTGTCTTTGCCCATCCTTGCATCTGTCCCACTAATGTCTTCCGATGATAACTTTAGTAATAGTTGGCCCTATCTACTGAAATTTGGTATGTAGGTGTATCAACATAACATACAGGTCAAGTGTGAATCGGGGTGTGGTCTGACAATACTTCCTAGAGTTATGCCCCTTTTTTGACTTGGAATTTTTTTTTTTTTTGGGTGGGGGGGGGGTGGGGGAGGGGGGTTATTGGTGATAATTATAGTTGTTGTTGACCAAATCAAACAAAATTTGGTTTGTTGGTGTATCAACATAAAATACAGGTCGAGTGTGAATCGGGGTGTGGTCCAACAATTCTTGCTAGAGTTATGCCCCTTTTTCAACTTCGAAAAATTAAATTATTTTCGAATACAGTGAAACCCTGTTAATTGAATAGCCACTTTGCTAATGAAAATTATTCAATTAACAGGAGTATTTAATTAACAGGGTTTGTGTCAGTTTACTATATTCTAGAGATAAAATTAGCTTTTATTCTATTATATCTTGTTTGACAGAGCTCCATGAGCTCTATCAAACAAGATATAATAGATTAAATTACTGTAATGGATGTACTGAGGCCAAATAGGTATATAAACAAAGAAAAACTGGGGAGAGTCAAGGTAATTTATCAATAGGTTACAAGATTTTTTATTCAATTAACAGGAGTTTCCTCTAAACCCTATATTCAATTAACAGGTCAAATTTGTACTGAAGGTATGGTAAATGGTTTTGTGTTGGGAAATTATATTCAATTAACAAGGATATACAAGTAAGAGATATCCAATTAAGTGAGCTCCACTGTATCTGTATTGAAAAAAAATGCTGCAATATACCTGTATATCATAGACTACTTCAGAAGGTGAAAAACTTGGGGGATGTTCTGCAACTTCTGGGGAACTGAGTTAGTTTACAATTGACAACCCATTTATATTTTAGGCGGTTAACAATTGAATAAAATTTACTGTACTCAGTACCTCATGTTCAGCCAAAACCAATATCTTTAAGAAAGCATTTTTTTACAAACGTGCACAGTGTTATTTTATTTTGATTTAAAATCACATCACAGAGACAGCTCAGACATGAGGGAAAACAATAAAGTGCCATGACTTTTTTGTTTGAAAAGAATATCCTACAATTCGTCACTGTAGCTGACTACAGTGTTTATTTTTCCTTTCTTCATGAATATTAATTAATACAGCTGTTTTATGGAGTGTGTGCATTTCACACCCTGCATTTTCCTCTCCATTGTTTGGTTCTTCTTATGACCTACTGTATTTTAAGTGTTGTTAGATATGGTCAGTGGTGTGTATTTGCTAGTAATTAATGTTCATGTGAGCGCCAATTATTAATGTCTGAATGGATTATTTTTGTGCAGGCTTCCCCTTCCCTTTGTTTTGGTTTCTGTACCATGTATGTTCATACCCCCAAAACTCCACCTGATGTGATGCGTGGTTAGCACAGGTCTTAAAGGGTTAAGATATAAATACTAGGTTTATTTGAATTCATTATTAATTTCTGGGATAACATCTGTAAAAAAAAAATATTTGAAGTTACAAAAAAAATAATTCAGTTTTAGATAGCTGGTTGTCATTGTTTTAAAACCTGGGGCGAAAATTGACAGTGACGTCCAACCCATGCCTTCATTGCCATTGAACAGTTTATTAACTCCTTCCATGCTGCTGGCGGTTATTCCCGCCCCGGATATAATTTCTTGCCACTGAAATGAGGATAATTTGGGTTCATTTAATTAAATTTCCCTCCAGTAAGTTGAATGGATCTTTTCACTAATGATTTCTTGAGTTAAATTTAGATTAATTTTTCATCAAATCTAGTCATGGCTGCTTTACAGCAGCCATGACTAGATTTGATGAAAAATATTTTGAAAATACTCACTGGGTTAAGAGTTAATATTAAGTTCACAAGGACAGTGTTGATGGAAATGTTGATCAACGTGGCTTTTGGTTTCATCTGTTTTTGATAGGAATAGAATAAATAAAACAAACCATCCCTGTAATTATTTTGTGAATAATTTTATTATCCACACGGAAAAACATGAGATTACATACACAAATGTGCCAAAGTATTCATTCCCTGAATTCGACGCAATCCCGAAATATTTGACTTTTAGTTTCAGTTTCAAATTGCTGGTACGTGTATACTTACTTGTAATTTACACAGCTCAAGTACGCTACAAACTGTGTTTCCATTCGTCAAATGAAGATTGGTTGACGTGTACTGTATCACAGAAGTTGACAGACATGATAGAATACATTGACTGTTTTTCACCTAATAATATATCAACTTCAACTTCGATAATTTCATCCCATACCGTTTCTTACGATATACCGGTACTTTTAAAACAATACCATTATTCATGTGGTTTCATTCTCAATACTGGTAATTACCGGTATACCATGCAGCCATATTCTCCCCCCCACTGCATGTGTAACATACGTGTGTCCCGAGTGAGATAGTAGAGAGAGACAGATGTATCCCACCCCACCCACGTGACGTTATTCATTTATAACAGTATTATGACGTTATGCATATTGTATCAGTTTCTTGCTACCAACTTATTATGTCTCCCCTTCCCAGAAGGGAGACATATTGTTTTAGTGCATATTCTTCTTCTTCTTCTTCTTCTTCTCATACAAACTTTGTCTGGGCCATAACTTTTTTTGTCTTTTGACCTACACCTTAGATACTTGGCATGTGGATGTATCACCATGAGCCGGTGTGCAGTGTACCATAGTGACCTTCATATGACTTTGACCTGAAGGTCAGATTTATGTGTTTTTTTAAGGGAAACATCACACAAACTTTGTCCGGACTATAACTTTTTTGTCTTTTGACCTACACCTTAGATACTTTGCATGTGGATGTATCACCATGAACTGGTGTGCAGTGTACCATAGTGACCTTCATGTGACCTTGACCTTTTTTAAGGGAAACTGTCTGGACCAGAACTTTTTTGTATTTCAAGTCAGGTTTTAAATATTTGGCATGTGGATGTATCGCCATGAGCCGGTGTGTAGCGTACCATTGTGACCTTCATGTGACCTTGACCTTTGATCTGAAGGTCAGATTTGTGCTTTTTTCAAGGAAACTTTGTCCGGACCAAAACTTGTTTGTCTTTTGAGCCAGGCCTTAGATATTTGGCATGTGCATGTATCACCATGAGCCGGTGTGTAGCATACCATTGTGACCTTCATGTGACCTTGACCTCAAGGTCAAATTTATGTACTTCAAATAGGGAGTAATTGTCCAGACCAGAATTTTTTTGTTTTTTGACCTAGGACTTGGTTATTTGACATGTGGATGTGTCACCATGAGACCGCCTGTCGGCTACCTCGATGACCTTCATGTGACCTTGACCTTTGACCTTAAGGTCAAATTTATGTACTTCAAATAGGGAATAATTATCCAGACCAGAACTTTTTTTCTTTTTTGACCTAGGACTTAGATATTTGACATGTGGTTGTATTGCCATTAGACTGCATGTCTCATGTAATCATGACCTTCATGTGACCTTGACCTCAAGGTCAAATGTATGTACTTTAAATAGGGAGTAATTGTCCAGACCAGAATTTTTTTGTTTTTTGACCTAGGACTTGGTTATTTGACATGTGGATGTGTCACCATGAGACCGCCTGTCGTCTACCTCGATGACCTTCATGTGACCTTGACCTTTGACCTTAAGGTCAAATTTATGTACTTCAAATAGGGAATAATTATCCAGACCAGAACTTTTTTTCTTTTTTGACCTAGGACTTAGATATTTGACATGTGGATGTATTGCCATTAGACTGCATGTCTCATGTAATCATGACCTTCATGTGACCTTGACCTCAAGGTCAAATGTATGTACTTTAAATAGGGAGTAATTGTCCAGACCAGATTTTTTTTTTTTTTGGACATGTGGATGTGTCACCATGAAACCGCATGTCCGCTACCTTGATGAACTGCATGTGACCTTGACCTCTGACCTCAAGGTCAAATTTATGTACTTCAAGTAGGGAATAATTGTCCAGATCAGAACTTTTTTTGTTTTTTGGCCTAGCACTTAGATGATTGACATGTGGATGTATCACAATGAGACCACATGTCATCATGACCTTCATGTGACCTTGACCTGAAGGTCAAATTTATGTACTTTAAATAGGGAGTAATTGTCCAGACCAGAATTTTTTTTTTTTTGACATGTGGATGTGCCACCATGAAACCACATGTCCGCTACCTTGATGAACTGCATGTGACCTTGACCTCTGACCTCAAGGTCAAATTTATGTAATAATTGTCCAGATCAGAACTTTTTTGTTTTTTGACCTAGGACTTAGATGATTGACATGTGGATGTACCACAATGAGACCACATGTCATCATGACCTTCATGTGACCTTGACCTCAAGGTCAAATTTATGTACTTTAAATAGGGAGTAGTTGTCCAGACCAGAATTTGTTTTTTTTTTTACATGTGGATGTTGAGCTAGATCATAGATATTTATAACCCCGCTCCCCAAAGGTGAAGTTGGGACATACTTGTTTACCTCTGTTTGTGTGTGTGTCTGACAGTCTGTCCATAACAACATTTTGCACATTTTTCTCAGCAACTTTTAATCCCAGCAATTTGATATTTTAATAAAAGCTTCATATATGTCATATTGTGGGATGCGTGTTCGTCTGTCTGTAACAAAATTTGTCATCGCATTTAAAGTGACTGCATTTATTTTACCCTTGCCCAGGTATTTTGAAAAGTCGAAGGTGCAGCTAATGAACTTTGGCTATCTGCTTAAAGTTCCATGTATGTGGTTCATGGTATTTACTTGTACCCCCTTTTTTATAAATATAAAGTAAAAATACATGCAGCCCGAGAGCGCACATTTTCATGTCAACGCTGCGGTAGACAGTTGTCTGGACCAGAACATTTTACTCAAGTAAAAAAAAAAGAACATAACTTATTTCTCTTTAGAGCTAGACCTTACATATCTGGTATGATTGTCAATATTTTTATGTATATATCATTTGTAGTGCATAAAATAGAAAGGAAGGGGAGACATATGTTTTAGTATGCTAAAACACTTTCTAGTTCATATTGACGTCATCGGAATGCAGCGTGATCAAAGTTTGTTGCTCTAAAACTCTTCAACCCGCAATCTGCCACCATTCCTAATCGATTTTGTGGTATATACCTTTGGTATATACATAACTTATGCATGCTCTTTCCGATGGTGTCATCAGTTTATCAAAACAACGAATACAAAATGAGTTGATTGAATCACTATGTGACTCCCGATTACCTCTAGCTAACAAAATTGCTGCATGGTGGGGGAGAAAAATCATCCTCGATGAGTCTGAAGGTAGGAATGGGGAAATCTCACCCTCGGGGCAAGATATTTGAACCAGACCCTTGGCAAGCCTCAAGTCGGGTTCAAATATCTTACCCCTCAGGTGAGATTTCCCCATCCCACCTCCAGACTCATCGGGGATCATAATAGTCCACTCTCCCCAAACAGTATAATGGCCAAGCTGTATTGCTTTGTCAGGGAGCGCGGTGGCTCAGTAGGTAAAGGTGCAGGCTGCATGCCGAGAGGTCCTCGGTTCGAATCCCACCTGCGGCAACCGCGTTGTGTCCTTGGGCAAGACACTTCATCTCCATTGCCCGCGTGGGGGCACGGTGGCTTTGTGTACTAAGGTGTACTGCACGTCGATGGTGCACTTGTCTTCAAGCAATGCTAACCCTGCTTGTGTGGAGTTCGAACTGACAGTTGCTTGCCGTTGCTCAGTGGTTCTCTCCGGGTACTCCGGCTTCCTCCACCCGTAAAACTGTTGTGGTCATGATTAGCCATAGTGCATAAATATGTGACCTTAAACACCAATAAATAAATAAATATAATTGCTTTGTCAGAGAATTAATTCTTCATTATTTCCCAGTGGGAGCCCGGGAAGTGGAGCTGTGCTTGTTTACTATGGTAAACCAGGCCTGGCATTCTGAAAAATGCAGGAGGGCAAAAAATCGCTCTCCTCAATCAGCTTAGGAGAGCAATTAGCTTTACACAGCATTTCATGTATCCAGTTAAACGAACTCATTGAAACTGAAACCAACAGACTACATCAGTGATTTTATTAACTTTACTAAGGTAAAGCGAAATCTCTTAGACATCTAGATGTCTCACTCAACAACCGAACACACACTTGACAAGACCTGTGTGTGTACCCAGACCTGTTGTCCAAGAAAGTCATACGCCTACCACTACCACCATCAACCCCCCAAGGGGGGTTGAAGGTGGTAGTAGTAGGCGTATGACTTTCTTGGACAACAGGTCTGCTTGAATCTACAGTCACATCCTGGTGCAAGTGCTTCAAGTGACAGGATAGTAGTAATGGTAGTATATTATAGTGTCAATATTCCTTGAATAATTACCCCTCAAACTGTGACGTCAGTTGTTGAACTTGAAACTGATAGAAAAAAAACATATTGCTGTGACCCATTTTGCTTCAAATGATTGCAACTGTGTTTGGGTATGGTTGCAGCCATTACCTTTTACCACTAAACCACTTTCAAAATGAAATTACTTGATGTTATGTGACTTCGAAGTTAAATTACATTTTTGCTTTACAACAAAAATTTAATGTGAGCATAATACATGTAATCTCAATCATCCCAGACCAAAATATTTAGGAGGGCAATTTTTCGCTCTCCTTAATTCTTTCAGGAGGGCAGTAAGGAGAGCTAAAAAATCGCTCTCCTGAAATTGCCAAGCCTGGTAAACAAGTTCTATTTTACTGGTAAAATAGGTCCTGAGACTAGCGCCTGGGTGGAAATCCTATAGAGTAGACAACATAGACATCAACATTTGGTCAAACTTAACTTCGTGTCTATGATTCGGATATAAGATAGCTAAAGATTGTGAAAGTGACCTTAAACACAAATAAATGAATACATTCTCATTATTCTTTTTGCAGGTCAGTTCGTACCAAGTTCAAGAGTTCACGAGAGCACATTCAAAGGCAGTCAAAGCAAGTTTTTAAAACCAAAAGCATGCCATATTGTAAAACGGAGACACAATAAAGACAAGACGGAAGCAAAACAGAAATCAATTGAAAACAAGATAATGAAATCTTATAAGAGAAAAATAAATAAACTGGAAGAGCTTGGAATACATTACAGTCTTGATAACATTGTAAGTACTGTTCAGTTGTGAACAAATTGGAAATTACAGAGCTATGATCAGGCACGAAGGTAGTGGGGGTACCCTGGTGTGCAGTTTGCACCCCACACCCCACCCTGTCTATCAGATATTTTTATTGATGGTCGTTTGAATGCCAGAATTTTCTCTGAAGGCCACTCATTTGAAGGAAAAAATATTGACCATTTGGCAAAACTACAATTTCCATAATGCAAGACTACCCTTGTGTTTCAAATATCCTTTACATGGAAACACCTGATATAACTTGATGGCAATTAAATAATCCTACACAGGAAATAATGTTATGTATTATTATGCCCCTGACTTGAAAAGTCGAAGTGGTATCCAGTGGAGATCTCCATCCTTCCATTCGTCCATGCGTACCAACATTTTCCCTTAAATCCTGGCCACTGCTACTCCAATTTGAATGATATTTGGTGTTGAGATAGAGCATGATAAACACATTGGCACATGCTTTGCGTTGCCCCTCTTGTTATTTTAAAGTAATGAGGTCCATGCGTACCAACATTTTCCCTTAAATCCTGGCCACTGCTACTCCGATTTGAATGATATTTGGTGTTGAGATAGAGCATGATAGAGGAACAATACCTGTGTAGTTTGAGTTTGTTCCACATTTTTACCTTAACTTGACATAGTCAAGATAAGCTATTGCCATCACGCATGCGGAAGTCTGTTAGTCTGTGAGTCTGTTCACATTTTCCTTTAGCACGGACTACACCCCGCAGTTCTTGTCTGATCATCACAAAATTTCGTATGCAGGTATGGGGTCATGTCTAGATGAGAACGTCCCCTTTTGGCCGCGATCGGTGAACCGGTATGGCTGCCGAGCCCAAAACCCGAAAACCATTAGCACAGTCTACAGGTCGTATTTATGAAGGGATTTCATTGTAGCTTGGTAGGATGCCTCTGTGTAATGCCTAGATGAGAACGTCCCCTTTTGGGCATGATCTGTCAACCGTGATGGCTGCCCAAGCCCGAAACCCAAAACTTTTAGCACAATCTGCAGGTCATGTTTAATATGGAGGGATTTCATTGTAACTTGGTAGGATAACTCCTTATGATGTCTAGATGAGAATTTCCCCATTTGGGCGTGATCTGCCAACCGTGACAACTACCCGAGTCCAAAACCCGAAAACCTTTAGCATTGTCTACAGGTCATATTTATTGAGGAATTTCATTGTAACTTGGTGGGTTGACTTCATATAATGTGTAGATGAGAAAGTCCCCTTTTAGTTCTGATTGGGCAACTGTGACGGCTACAGGGGCCCGAAGCCCGAAAACCTTTAGTACAGTCTACAGGTCATATTTATGAAGGATTTCATTGTAACTTGGTAGGATGACTCCAAATAATGTCAAGATGAGAACGTCCCATTTTGATCGCGATCATTCAGCCTTGATGGGTGCCTGAGCCCAAAAACCTTTAGCATACTAGGCAAAAGGTCATATTTATGGAAGGATTTCATTGTAAACTGTTAGGTTGACTCCACGTAATGCCTAGATGATGACACCCCCTTTTGGTCGTGATTGGTCAACTGTTATGGCTACAGGTGCCCGAAGCCCGAAAACCTTGAGCACAGTCTGCAGGTCATATTTATAAAGGGATTTCAGTGTAACTTCGTAGGATCACTCCAAATGATGCCCAGATGAGATTGTCCCCTTTGGTTGTGATCATTCAACTATGATGGCTGCCCTAGCTCGAAGCCCAAAAACCTTTAACGCAGTCTACATGTCATATTTATGAAGGGATTTCATTGTAACTTGGTAGGTTGACTTCATATAATGTCTAGATGAGAACATCCCCTTTTGGACATGATTGGGCAACTGTGACGGCTGCACGGGCCCGAAAACCTTTAGAACAGTCTACAGGTCATAATTATGAAGGGATTTCATTGTAGCTTGGTAGGATGACTCCAAATAGTGCCCAGATGAGAATGTCCCCTTTTGGTTGCGATCATTCAACCATGATGGCTGCCAGAGCCCAAAGCCCAAAAACCTTTAGCACAGTCTACAGGTCATATTTATTAAGGGATTTCATTGTAACTTGGTAGATTGACTTCATATAATGTCTAGATGAGAACGTCCCCTTTGGACGCAATTGGGAAACTGACGGCTACAGGGGCCTGAAGCCCGAAAACCTTTAGCACAGTCTACAGGCCATATTTATGAGGGGATTTTAATGTAACTTGATAGGATGACCCGTTTTGGAATGATTTCACTGTAACTTGGTAACTTTTGTTGATATACGTTAACTGTGAGGGCCACATACATTAACTGTGAGGTCATATTAACCCACCCCTCAGCTCTTTAGTACAGTGTACACCTCATATTTTTATCATAAACATAGCACACAGGGAACAGAAATGAACATATTCCCAATTATCACAATTCTTGTCTTATTTCATAATCCTTTCATAAACATTGAACATTATCCTTTTCATCAAACACAACACACAAGCTACAGTGTCATTGACACTTTCATTATACCCCCAGCGGGGCTATATAGGAATCGTCTTGTCCGTCAGTCCACCTGTCCGTCCGTCCATCCATCCATCCATCCATCCCATCCCAAAATTCAATCATGAAAAACTTGTAAAGTACTTGATTGAGTGACTTTATATTTGGTATGCAAGTGTGTCCTATTGCTGTATACCCATAGTGAAATGCAGGTATCGTTCGAGATTTTATTGCCAGTCATTGCCCTTTTTTGACTTAGAATTTGTGTGCCTTGAAATTAATTCATAAATGACTTGCAGAGTTCTCAGTGGAATGACTTCATATTTGATGTGCAACTCTATCTTATTGATGTCTACACACAGTACAAGATCCGTCCATCCATTCCAAAATTCAGTCATGAATAACTTGTAAAGTACTTGGTTGAGTGACTTGATATTTGTTGTGCAAGTGTATCCTTTTGCTGTCTACCCATTGTGAAATGCAGGTGTTTGAGATTTTATTGCCAGAATCATTGCCCATCCATCTGCCTGTCTGTACATGCATCTCGAAATTCAGTTGTGAATAACTTGTTAAGTACTTGGTTGAGTGACTTGATATTTGGTATGCAAGTGTATCCAATTGCTGTATACCCATAGTGAAATGCAGTTGTTGTTTGAAATTTTATTGCAAGAGTCATTGCCCTTTGTGGACTTAGTATTTATATATACCCCAAAAATGTATCACCTATAGTCAGGCTTGCATTGTTAAATAAGCGGGGTGTATTTTTATGTCACCACATGGTGACACTTTATTTTTTCCTTTCCTTTTCTGAGTATCAAAATGAAGCACCTATACAATGTGCTAATATGATTTAAAAAGTCGACTTGATAGCAATCTTTATTTTGGGTTGGCCCACACATTGCGGGGGTATTTTGTCAGCTGTGCTTACGAACAGGTCTAGTTTAAAATAATAATACTGATAAACAAGAGTTTCTGACTTGTTTCCTGTTTATTATTTAACCCTTTACCCAACGCAGACGATATCAAAATTTATTATTTTGAATATAATTTTTTTCAAATTTTTCAAAAAATTTCAACAGAACCATATCATGTGACCCCTCGTTGTAACGAGCTCATTCCAGTGAGGGGTCATATGATATGGTTTTGTTGAAATTTTTTGAAAAATAATATTTTTTCGACTGCTGAATTTTCATATTACATGCATGGATGCGGCCAATTCATTGATTAAAGGGTTGAATGCAGGAAGCCTATAGCACTGTTGTTCAAAAAAATTTGGAAAAAGAGTGCCAGATGTGTAATTTGGGCATGGCAGAGACCCTGGAACACTTTCTTCTAGAATGCCCAAAGTACCAGTCTAAAAGAATAAGATTCACTGGGAGTATAATGGGAAAGTGGGATGGGAGAATGAACGACATGTGGTTAGGGGGAGACTCAAAGGAGAGGGTTAATATGCTAATCGGAGAGATTGGGAAGAATGGGGCAAGGGATGTCATCAAACAGTTCATCTCCGAGTGTTGGGAGGAGAGGAGAAGCGTGGGAATAGGGAGGCAGTTGGGTGTACAGGGGTAAGCAAGGCCTTCTCATCCGTGAGCCGCGACAAATCAGCGGCTGGCCAAAGTGTTATTATTATACTTGGTGGGGGAGTGGGGGAAAATGCTCCAAAATATTTTAAAAATCTTCTTCTCAAGAACCAGTGTGTACAATGACTTGATATTTGCTATGGAGCTTCCATATGAGGTGAAGAATCAAGTTTGTTCAAACGAAGTTCGTGAAGTAATATTTGGCTTTGTGATAGGAGGGGTGAGATTTTTGGCCCCGCCCAAAATTTCTATATTTTTATACTGTACCAATGACCCAGACATAGCTGGCTGGTGCTAACTCTTAAAAATCTAGGGCCAAATACACATTTTGCCCCCCAATCCCCAAAATTTGCATCTAAAACGAAAGAAATCATATCCTGAATGGCCCTCCATACTTCGCCTCTACTGCGCATGCGCAGTGTCAAGGATGTCCGGAAATTGGCGCCATTTACCATTCTTTCTTTGGCCCTTCATCAGTTAACATCTGACTGATCTTTGTGCTTGTAAATCTCAGTTTAAATGATGCCAGACACATAAATATTAGAGAAATGGTGGTTCTAAGGAGGATATAGAAGGAGGAGAGGAAAAATGAGTGACAGAAAATAATCAGGGCTGTAACTTAAAATTTTTTAATGAAATTGTGTTAAGTTACCTATTTTCGAGGCAACGGCCTGTTGTGGTCATTCTTGCTATAAAGTTACACTGCTTGTTCAGTGTTTTCCTCTCTCCCTTTCCTTTAAGTTCCCCCTTGCTATTCTCCCATGCTTTTGGCTTATTTTCTGTAATATTATTACTAAAATTTCTTGGGAGTTTTAGCTGGATAACAGAATGAATTCTGTTCTTTTCCCCATGTTTACGTCTTCACCCTTGGGTGTTTAGGCGTAGTGTTCTGCATCTACCATCTGATGTTCTGCAGTTTCTTCCCTGGAAGTCTCTGTTTTGCATCAGATAGTGTATTATTGGTAACTGATTTCGGGCCAGGGTTATCAGTGCCTGGAGTCATGTTTCTGGTGTTTTTACACTTCTTGTTTACATTGACAACAGCCTCTGTGTGAGGGGGTTTTCTTGAAAATAATATCTTGATGTTAGTTTAATCATAACTAGATCCATTATTATTATTCGTAAGTGTTGCATTAATTTTTTAAAATATTTTTAAAATTTTTGTCCACACTAAGGCTTGGGATCCATTGGGGCTCAACGTTACTTTTCAGAAACTTGGGCTTTTCTGAAAAATTTTTTTTTTTTTTTAAATTTTTTGATTTCAATTATTTTTTTTATGTTAATGGATCATGTTATTATGTATTTTGATTTGCAGGGGTTGGTGCGAGTACTAGGACTTTGTATTCTTTTCACAATGAAAGGATATTGTTCAATTGTATTAAGAGGAAATCTTCCTCTGACTTTCATAATCATTGTATAATGTAGTCAGTGTACTTGCTCTAACTCCTGTTCAGTATGTGTTATTTTCGATGACAACATGGGAAGCGTGTGTCACGGTATGTTAACGGGGAATTGGCCATGCCGGTCCTTTCCCCGCAGGGTCACTCTAGTTTATCAATCTCTATTTCAGACGATCAAGAACAGGGTGATGTATCCGTGATGTCTTTCTAAAGTGTGCCTCCGTCGTCACAATTAATGAAGAGCTAGTGGAAAAGTGCTCATGGAAATGCGCCAATTGCCTAAGAGGTCCCTAGTAGGATCGACGGCCTTTGACGTCCGATAGCTCGCCCGGTGTAGCGTCCATTCATCGAATGGTTCGGCAGCCGGGTTCGTCCGTTGCGGTCTAGAAAGGAGTTTTGGGTGATGCGAGCACTATAAATCAACCAAGTGCACACCCAGTGACGGCTGATTAGAGGAGAGAACGGACGAAGCCTATTAGTCCGGTTCCTAACTCGTCCAGGCCCATCCGGGCTGCGAGCGAGAGAGGCCCCTCTCTCGTACAACAACATCTGGCCCCAGATGTTGTGGTACAAAATGTTTCGCATTCGGAGCATACGTCCGCCACTCGGGACGCTCCGTTATATAGACAGTCCGGAGAGACTGTCAATAAGGCTTCCTCATTCTCATGGCAGCGCACACGACCGCACCTTGGCTACATGATCTCGGATATCCAGTCAACTTCGGCAATCGGAGAATCTGCGGTGACCAGGTCACGCCATCCGGTAGCCAGGGACACGAGGCCTGTAGACTCCGGACGTTCGCATAAGAAAAGTATGCAGGAGTCAACGTACACGGAGCTTCCAGTGGCAAAGCATCGTAAGACCGCTACTGCACAGGCCTCAGTGACGGACATGCTATCCCAAATAGCACAACTTATCGCAGCATCCCAGCAACGACAGAATCTCTATCGCATCATGTAATATCCGACGACGTTGGGTCGGGACGCTCCGCTGAAGCATCAGGTACGGACGTCCGAAAACTTCATAGGGTCCGACTGGATGGCGAAAGGGATTTGGAGGATTTCGAGCTTTCCCTTTTGGAACAACATAAGCTGCTGTATATGTCATCCGGCTTTATCTTCTAGAGGTTGTTTCGTCGGACCAGAATGCTGCGATGATGGATAAGAGACTGATAGCGTCGGTGGACACAAAAATGTTTGGATCGGTTCAGGGATATCGTCCCTCAGTTCCGACACAGTCCAATAATGTCACAGGAACTTTAGAATTATTGAACGACGCTATTTATATATATATGCTTAATATTAACAAGCAAGTCTGGTTTCTTGTTCGCAAAGTTACTGAGATGTCTTTCAAAAGTGTGCCTCTGTCGTCATAGTTAAATGTTGAGCTAGCTGCAATAAGTGCTCATGGAATACGTCAATCGCCTAAGAGGTCCCTAGTAGGATCGATGGCGTTGACATTCGCTAGCTCACCCGGTGTAGCGTCCATTCATCGAATGGTTCGGCAGCCGGGTTCATCCGTTACGGTCCAGGAAGGAGATTTGGGTGATGCGAGCACTATAATAGACAATAGTACACACCCAGTGACGACGGATTAAAGGAGAGATCGGAGGAAGCCTGTTAGTCCGGTTCCTAGCTCGTCCAGGTCCGTCCGGGCTGCGAGCGAGAGCGGTCCCTCTCTCGTACAACAACATCTGGGACCGGATGTTGTGGTACAAACGTTTCGCATTCGGAGCATATGTCTGCCGCTCGGGACGCTCCGTTATATAGACAGTCCGAGAGACTGTCGATAATGCTTCCTCATCCTCACGGCAGCGCACACGACCGCAACTTGGCTACGTGATCTCGAGTATCCTGCCAGTTTCGTCATTCAGTGATTCCTCGGCGAACAGGTCACGCCATCCGGTAGCCAAGGGATGCGAGGCCTGTACACTCCGGTCGCTCACATAATAGAAGTATACACGGGGTAACGAACATGGAGCTTCCAGCGGCAAAGCATCGTAAGACCGCTTCTCCACAGGCCTCATTGACGGACGTGCTATCCAAAATAGCACAGCTTATCGCAGCATCCCAGCAAACAACAGAATCTCTGTCGGATAAGGAATAAATCGATGACGCTGGGTCGGTTCGCTCCGCTGATGCATCAGGTACGGACGACCGAACACTTCATAGGGTCCGACAGGATGGCGAAAGGGATTCGGACGATTTCGAGCTTTCCCTTTCGGAACAACAGAAGCTGCCATACATTTCTTCCGGCATTATCTTCCAGAGGTTGTTCCGTCGGACTAGAATGCTGCGATGCTGGATAAGAGACTAATAGCGTCATTGGACACAGAGTTTTTGATCGGTTCAGGGACATCGTCCCCGAGTTGCCGACACAGTCCAATAATGTCACTAGAACTTTCGAATTATTGAACGACGCTATATATATATAAGCTTGCTACCAAAACACGCTAGTCTAGTTTCTTGTCTGCAAATGCTGTAATCTGCCTTTCTTCAATTCTAGGAATAATTTGAAATGGCAGGACAGGGCATACTGAGAGTTCCTCTGCGTCTAGACGACGAGTCTGAAGACTGGGTATTGTCTATTTCGCCGTCTATGTCAATTCCAACCACGACGTTGAAAATGACAATGATGTCTAATAGACTTAACTTAGACGCTTTATCATATGTAGACCACCTTACTGAGGCGTTATCATTACGTTTTCAAGAGAAAGAATTCCAGGACATGATTCTTAATGAGATTTCTTTCAAGGGCAGTAGTTTTCCACGCATAACTCCACCCTTCAGTGGCAACCTGGAGTTAGATAGCCGTGACGCAGCCCTAGCTACATCCAAGCGCGTGGATAGTAAGGTGAAGAACTCTTTCAGAGTCGCTTCGGTCTACGGAGAAGCTTCTCTTCGACGGCAACCTTTCAGCAATCTATGAATTGCTTGATATACACGTTCTCTTGTCAATCAAGTGTAACAGGAGATTCAGACTTGGGCAAACATTCGGTGATTGACTCAGAGAGTTCCACTGTAGTTGCCGGATCCGAGTTTTTCGATTATGACGGATGCCAGTCAAACAGGTTGGGGCACAATATTGATCCCAACGGATTCGAAGTGCCAGGGTCTTTGGGTTCCGCAGTTTTTAGGCAAGCACCTAACTTCCAAGAAATAATATTATTTTGGCTTGCACTACGTCATTGGATGAACATTATTCAGAAACGCATGTCCAAATCCTGTCCGATAATACGACAGTAGTTGCGTATATCCGGAACTAGGGAGGCACTCATTCGGTTCCGCTATTGAATTTAACGGAAAGAATCCTTCTGTTTGTTATAGAACACCAAGTTCTGTTTCGGTCCGTCATATTCTGGGTCGTCTGTATCAGACTCCCTTTCATGTAAGGGTCGATTGTTGCCATCAGAATGGACTCTCAACAAACAGGTATTCAATCAGATTTGCTACCAATGGGAGCGGCCAATGATAGACTTATTTGCGACACATCTCAACAATCAGTTGCAGACGTATGTGTCACCATGTCCGGATCCCCGAGCATATGTAGTTAACGCTCTATCGATCTAGTAGGACGGAATGATAGGATACGCGTATCCTCTAGCGCTGTTGATTTAGCAAATATTGCTAAGATAAAACATTCACAATACAATTCTGTTGGTAGCATCTCTGTCTCCACAGAGACCGTACATAAATTTACTCAGGTGTCTGCTGTGGGACTTACCGCGAAAACTTCCTCCACGAGAGGATCTTCTTTCGCTGGGGAAATCGTGTCAACTTCATCACAACCCGCAAGGTCTCAACCTTCATGTATTCCGTTGTGCTGTCCTTCTTGCATGGCTAGCATTGTACAGGACGAGCAGTGGGCGCGATTTCTAACTGTAGGAGGACCTCCTCTTCACTATTATATGCTACTAAAGTGGAGGGTCTTCCGTCGTTGTTGTAGGGATCATTATGTTGATATTTTTGATCCCTCCATACCAGACATTGCAAACTTTCTAGTATACTTGTTTGACGAGATGAACTGCAGCCTGTTACTTTTAAGGTTATAGGTCTATGTTATCTGATACCTATGCACACCATGATAGTTTACAATTGAGTCTAATGTCTCTTTATCTAAGTTAGTTAGAAACTTTTCGATAAATAGACATAGAATCCTTAGATTAATTCCTATACGGAATTTAGCTTGGGTTCTTATTAAACTAAAGTAACCATTTGAGCCTCTTGAGACAGTAGATTTCAAATTCTGACCTTTTAAGACAGCAATTCTCTTAGTCTTCTCTTCTGCTGAAGAGTCAGTGAGCTTCATGCACTATCGGTGGACGATTCTCACTTTCGTAGTATCGGGAACACTATTCCCTTTACTACTAATGTTGGATTTTTGATTAAGAATCAGGCTCCTAATAATATCCGGAACCTATTGTTATTAAGGTCCTTTCGTCTTCGAACGGGTATAGGTCTTTACTCTGTCCGGTTAGAGCTTTATGTATTTATATTCAGATCTCAGTTTATCAGTATGGACGTAGACTTCTTCTGTCTCTAATGTCTAATTGAAAGGACATTACGGTCCATTCTATTGCTAAATGGATTCAATTAACTATCGGTAATGCTTATGATTATCTATCTTTATCTCAGCAGTCTGTGCTTAAGATTTCGACTCATGAAGTAAGAGCTCTTTCTACATCTTGGTCTTACGCAAATTGTGTTGCTATTACAGATTTAATGAAGGCTGCATATTGGTCTCAGCCATCCACATTCACGAATTTTTATCTCAGAAATATTGAGTCCATTTCTTGAGGCCTGCATTGTTTAGGTCCATTATATGCTGCTCAGAATGTCGTTCACTTAACAGTTGCATCTATAGTTATGTAAGCTTTCTGTTCCGGCAGTGACTCCGTCCTGCTGCCCTCTTCGCTCTGGGCTATTTGACCCAGGGCAAGGGGAAGGGGGGGGGGGGGGGGAGGGTGTTCCCTTGGGTCACCTGTTTTATAAATGAAAACAAGGGGATACCTCCTCTGGAGTCAGTAATTCTGAGCTGTTACTGGGGTGGTTTTAAAGTGAAAAGTTTATGTTTAAAAATTCATTCATATCATAGTTTTAAAGTATAGCATTTGAATATGTCACGTGTCAAACGGGCGTTAATATACAATCCTCAGACACTTTTAAAAGAGTATAAAGAGTCTCAGTTCTCTGGACTAACTTTATTTATTGGCTTACTTTAAAAATAATTAGTATAAGGATTATTCTGGATGTTAATAGAGAACATGAATGTTATGATGCTCAATTATGGAAGGTGTTGTGTCTTCCTAATTTATCATAAATAAGAAAGATACATGTAAAGCCTAATTCTCCTTTTCTCCTCGAGGGGATGACTCTATTTTATATTGTTGAGCTTATTGGATTTTCCTCTATGTCCTAGGCCCTCCAGCCTTTTTACTATTCAGCTATGTCTGGGTCATTGGTACAGTATAAAAATGTTAAAAAATTTATAGTAATTTATATATTTTTTATACTTACCAATGACCCAGACGGGGATGGCCCTCCCAGGAGTTGGGAACTCATACCTCCCCGCTGAGTACATAGCGCTTACCAGGCACTGATTGTAAGAATGATAAATGGCGCCAATTTCGGGACGTCCTTGACACTGCGCATGCGCAGTAGAGGCGAATTATGGAGGGCCATTCAGGACATGATTTCTTTGGTTTTAGATGCAAATTTTGGGGATTGGGGGGCAAAATTTGTGTTTGGCCCTAGATTTTTAAGAGTTAGCACCAGCCAGCTATGTCTGGGTCATTGGTAAGTATAAAAAATATATAAATTACTATAAATTTTTTAACTTTCTGAACCAATGGTCCGGTATGAACCAAATTTGTTTGTGGTAGTATTGGGTCATAAGTACTTGACCCATGCAAAAAAAAAATATTCCCACATCCCCATGGGAACCCTGGGAGCTAAAAATAGAAATATTTTCAAACGCCCATATTTCCCAAACCCCCTGGAACAGAGAGCTGTTATTTGGTATGAAATATCCTTAGGACCAGTAGAATTGAATGGTAAAAAAAAATTGCCATCGGTTATGTTAGGGTGTTCTGCAATGGGCATCGCAAAAATGCTGAGTCAGCATATTTGCAAAAATTTTAAAAAATCTTTTCTCCAGAACCAATCATCAGAATCTTATGATATTTGGTATACAGCATTCATAGGGGGGGGTCAGATAAAAATTTGTTGAAATAAAGCTCAATGGTTCATATTAGGCTCTCTACAGGAGCCCGAAGTTTTAACATAGGGTAATATCGGGAATATTCTTTAAAAATCTTCTTCTTCAGAATCACCAGTCAGAATCTTTTAATGTTTGGTATACATCATTGTTATTAGGGTCTGATTCTAGATTGTTCAAACCTAGTCCCTAGGTTAATATTTGGGCTTCCTACGGAAGCCCAAATTTTATCTTTGTTCAATATGGGGGGTAATTTAAAAAAATCTTCTTCAGATCCACCAGTCAGAATGCTTTGATATTTAGTATGCAACATCTCTATGGGGGTCAGATTCAAGTTTGTTCAAATCAGATCCCTAGGTATATATTTGGGCTCACTATGATAGCCCAAATTTTTTCTTATTGCAACATGAGGAAATTTCTTTAAAAATCTTCTTCTTCAGATCCACCGGTCAGAATGCTTTTATATTTGGTATACAACATTTCTAGGGGGGTCAGATTCCAGGTTGTTCAACTCGCATGCCTAGGTTAATATTTGGGCTCCATATGGGGACATGAAATTAAACTTAGTACAATATGAGGGAATTTATTCAAAAATCTTGAGAGCCCAAATTTTACCTTAGTGCAATATGGGGAAATTCTTTTGAAAATCTTCTTGTTCAGATCCACCAGTCAAAATGCTTTCATATTTGGTGTACCACATCTCCATGAGGGTCAGATTCAAGTTTGTTCAATTCCCTGGATTAATATTTGGTGCCCTATTGGTGCACAATGTTCAATTTTGTGCAATATGAGGAAATTTCTTTGAAAATCTTCTGCAGAACCACCACTTAGAAAATTTTTATATTTGGTATACAACATCTCTAGGGGGTCAGATTCAGGTTGTTCAAATCAAGACCCTGGGTTAATATTTGGGTTCGCTATGGGAGCCCAAAGTTTACCTTAGTGCAATTTGAGGAAATTTCTTTAAAAATCTTCTTCATATCCACCAGGCCGAATCTTTTCATATTTGGTACACCTCTTTAGGGGCCTCAGATTCAAGTTTGTTCAAATCGGATCCCTAGGTTAATATTTGGGTTCTCTATTGGAGCCCAAAGTTCAGCTTAGCTCCCTGTGGGAGCCTGAATTATAACTTAGTTCAACATGAGGAATATTTTTTTAAAATATTTTTCTTCAGACCCAGTGGTCAGAATCTTTTGATATTTGGAATACAACATCCGTAGGGTGGTGAGATTCTAGTTTGTTCAAGCAAAGTCCCTGGGTTCATATTTGGGCTCCCTATGGGAGCCTGAATTTTTACCTAGTTCAATATGAGGAATATTTTTAATTTTTTTTTTCAGATCCACCGGTCAGAATGTTTTGATATTTGGTATATGGTTTTCTTAATGGGGCAGATGCAAGTTTGTTCAAATCTGGACCCTCGGTTGATAGTTGTCAATGTCAGGTGAGCACTCTCGGGCCCCTTGGGGCCTCTTGTTTTTATGAACGGATTTCATTGTAACTTGGTAGGATAACAAGGTATGATATCTAGAAGTGACTGTCCTATTTTGGTCATGACAGGTCAACCGTGACAGCCAGACCAGCATGTGACGTAGATTCCTTTAGCAAAGGCTACAAGTAATATTTATGAAGAGATTTCATTGTAGCTTGGTAGGATGACTCGTTTTGGAATGATTTTACAGCAGCTTGGTGACTTTGGTTGACATACAGTAACTGTGAGGACCACATCAATCCGGGCCTCAATTCTTTAGTACAGTCTACATCTCAAATTACTCTTATTGAAAACCGCAAGTAGGGAACAGAAATTAACATTCTCAGTGATCACAATTCTTGTCTTATTTCATAATCCTTTCCTAACCATTGAATATTATCCTTTAACCAACGCAGACGATATCAAAATTTATTATTTTAAAAAACATTTTTTCAAATTTTTCAAAAAATTTCCACAAAACCATATCATGTGACCCCTCGTTGGAACGAGCTCGACGAGCTCGTTCCAACGAGGGGTCACATGATATGGTTTTGTGGAAATTTTTTGAAAAAATAATATTTTTTCAACTGCTGAATTTACATATTACGCGGGCGGATGCGGGCGATTCCTTGGGTAAAGAGTTAATCAAACACTACACACTGTCAGGTTAAGCTGTGCAGTATCATTGACACTTTCATTGTAGAGGGAGGCATTTTTACTCCAGTGATATTTCTTGTTCTCTAGACCTCTCGCGGGAACCCCGGGAAGTGAAGCAGTGCTGTTTACTGTGGTAAACAAGCTCTGTTTTACTAGTAAAATCACTAATGCTTGGGCTGCAAGTCCTCTAAAATAGGCAACATGGGGTTTAAATGATTGACTGGCCTTAATTTTATCTCCATGTTGTGGTCATGATTAGCCAAAGTGCAGAAGTATGTGACCTTAACTGGTAGAATGCTAAATTATTGATGGTCTATAAGCTTTCTTTGTGCATCTTTGCCTTGTTACAATTTATGAGTGAGTGCCAGTAAGCACTCTCTCATAAATTGTAACAAGGCAAATCTTAACAGATAAAATTATATCACTTCGAAGATAATATAAAGTACATCCACAGAATATGAAGTGTTTAAATTATGGTACCGGAACTTTCGGAACTTTAGAATAAAGACAAAATATGGGCTTCCAGCACTCTACCAGTTAAACACCAACAAATAAATAAAGAACTGTTCTCTAGAAAAATAAAATACTTTCCAGATCTCATGCAGTTTTGTATATTTTTACACAGTATACCAATGGCCCAGACATAGCTGGTGCTAACTTTAAAATATCTAAGGCCAAACACAAATTTCCCCCCCCCCCCCCAGTCCCCCAAATTTGCATGCAAAACCGAAAATTAAAAGTCCTATCTGGTCCTCCGTACATTTACTCTCTGCACATGCGCCGACGCCAGGAAGTGACAGGAATTGGCACCAACACCATTCTTTGTTTGGCCCTTGTCAGATAACAACAAACTGACTTTTGTGCGTTTTAAATCTCAGTTTATGATGATGCCAGACACAACTCAATGGTTAATTTGGTGGATCCAAGGACACAGTTGCATGAAGGAAGGAAGAAACGGTGCTTTGAAATGTTCAGGGCTGTAATTTTAAAATATTTAGGCCTAAAAAAATAAAAAATCTGTTTCTCAGGCCCTCCCGCATGGTCCTTTTGGCTGCCACATGCTCTCTTTTTATAACCTATTTAAACTTAAAAAAAAAATGAAAATTAAATGGTTTATATTCTGATATTTTACCCAAGTTGAAAAAATTGATGAATTTGTCCCTTGAGTGCAAGAAGGCTTCGCAATGCTTTAGCATTGCGAAGCCTTCTTGCACTCAAGGGATGAAATACACCACCACCCATGCTATTCTGTAGATTATGAGGCCTAAAACGTGAACCAAGAACATGAACTTTTGATGGCAAAGAAGTAATTACTGAAATAAAAAATGAAATAAAAAACCGCTCGCCCGCATGCAATTTTACAAATAATGGCAGGAGAAACAGAAGATCTACTTTGTGTAGTCTTATAAAAATTAGTTCATGTTCCCCAATTTCAGGACATGGGTCTGACGTCATCATTGTTGATAGTGATTTTTCCATTGTTGGTTAAGTATTCCTTCCCTACCCTCCCTTGATCCCCCCAGTTAAACTCCCATGCTTTTTGGCTTGTCTTACTGAAATTTTTTAATAAAATTTCTTGGGAGTTTAATGTGTTACACAGAAGTTTATTCTGTATATCCCCAGGGTTACATCCTCACCCTTTGGGTGTTTTTGGTCATGCATCATACATTCAATGTATCATTTTTTCTTCTGATGAAGATCTTGCCTCACATTGGATAGTTCAAAAATCTGTTACTGACTTTGGGCCATGTTGCCTGGGGTCCCGTTTCCAGTTTTCATTCTGACGTTTTCATTAGCAATGCTCTTTATATATATACTCGCCCAAAAAAGAAAGTGTGCATTGCAGAAATTGATCAAACTCCAAAAAAATAATTTCGTAGGTGTAAAGAGTGTTAACCTGTTCATGAATAAGTTATATTGAACACAAAAACAGCTTTCCCCGTTAAAATTGCATTAACATTAAATGACGTGCTGCACGTTTGTGAAAAGGCATGTTTTGCATGTGGAGAGTCTGAAAATTCATGCAGCAGTGTGAATCCTTGGGTATTTAAACACTAAAGTAAGGCCTTCCTATCATTCACATTCCAACTTGCGCTGCTGTTAAAACGACTCCACATTAGCATGCCAAGATTGACAATGAATCAACGTCTCCTTGCCCTGGGTATGATTAGAGCTGGCAGAACACACAGAGAGGTTGCCCAGCATTTGAACTGCCACCGTAACACTGTAGACAGGCTAGTCCATCGACATGCACAACATGATGACGTTCGAGACCGACCTCGCTCCGGGAGACCCCGAGTTACCACCCCTGCACAAGATCGGTATATCCGTGTCGTCCATCTCGGAACCGGCAACAAATGGCAATGACGACAGCCAGGAACATCCCTAACCTGAGACGGATACATCCTCAAACAGTTATCAACCGGCTGAGAGAATACGGCTTACGTCCTCGAAGACCTGCAATTCATCCGATTTTGACGTTACGTCATCGTCATGCTCGACTGCAGTGGTGTAGACAACATCTCAGGCATCCCTTACACTGGTGGTGACGTGTTTTATTCACAGATGAATGTCGTTTCCATCTTTCATCATCAGATGGCCGCCAGAGAGTGTACAGACGTCGAAACGAACGCTACGCAGATCCATGTGTCGTGGAGCGAAACCGTTATGGAGGAGGGTCTTTCATGGTGTGGGGTGGCATCACTGCACGTAACAGAACTGAGCTGGTCATTATTGATGGCAATCTCAATGCAGCCAGATATCGTGATGAAGTGCTTACACCTGCTGTTGTCCCATTTCTGCAACGTCGCGGCCCCGGCGTCATTCTACAGCAGGACAATGCCCGACCACACGCAGCTCGTGTTGTTCAACAGTATCTGCAGCAACAACAAGTGGATGTTCTTCCCTGGCCCGCAAATTCGCCCGATATCTCACCCATTGAGCACGTATCGAACGAAATGGAACGTCAGCTACGCCGGCTTCCCCATGCACCGTCAACGCTTGTGGAACTCCAAAGACAGCTTATCAGAATATGGAACAACATCCCACAACACTTCCATGCTAACTTGTTCGCTTCCATGAGGCGTAGATGCACAGCAGTAGTCGATGCAGACGGAGGTCATACCAGATATTGAGTGTGTGACTTTTGTGTTTGACCCTTAGTGTCTTTGACTCTCCATGGCACCAAGAGTATTCGTCGTAGCGTGATGAAATTTCTCGTATTGATCACAAATTGATTCATCTGTGATTGAATAAAATTTCCATGAATGAAAATGATATATATTTTTTTTAGTGTTATTTTTTAGCATGCACACTTTCTTTTTTGGGAGAGTATATGTAATTTCCTATTTATTATATGGTAGGTCTGTTGTAAGATAATTAATATTTCCTATTTATTATATGGTAGGTCTGTTGTAAGATAATTAATCGGTCCCATAGTGTAGCAGTTCATTTTTTGGATAGAAAAATCAATTTTTGTCCACACTTGGGCTCTTTTGGGATACATTTGGGCACTTCGTTCCCTTTGGGAACTTGGGCTCTTGTCAAAATTTTCTAAAAAAATTTTTGTGTAAACTATTTTTCAATTTATATTTTGAATGTTTTTTGTTATGTATCTTTTTAGCTCACCGAAGGGAGCTAAACTTATCACTTGCTGTCCGTCGTCTGTCCGGCATCGTGAACATTTTTCAAATGACTTCCCCTCTGAAACTGCTAGGTCAATTTGCTCGAAACTTGGTATGGATGTTCATTACCATATGTCAATTCAAGTTTGTTCAAATGAAATGGACATGCACATTTGGGGCTCCATAGGGGGCTTAACTCTGATAGCACCCTTTGTTTTTTAGAGAAATTACTAAAAATTCTTCTACAGCACAAGTGGGCAGAATCATTTGATATTTGGTATACAGCATTATGGGGTGGATCTGATTCAAGTTTGTTCAAATCGACCCCCTGGATTCATATTTGGGCTCACAATAGAAGCCCGAATTCGAACTTAGTGCCTTTCATGCAAATGTCTTAAAATATCTTCTTCTCCAGATCCAACAGACAGAATCATTTGATATTTGGTATTCAACATTGTGGGGTAGATCTGATTCCAGTTTGTTCAAATCGGCCTGCTGGGTTCATATTTGGGCTCAGTATAGGAGCCTGAATTTGAACTTAGTGCATTTCAGGCAAATTTCTTTAAAAATCTTCTCAAGATCCAGCAGGCAGAATCTTTTGATATAGGGTGGGGGGGGGGAGATTCAGGTTTGTTCAAGCCAAGTCCCTGGGTTCATATTTGGGCTCACTGTGGGAGCCCGAATTATAACTTAGTTCAAAATGAGGAATTTTCTTTAAAAATCTTTTTCTTCAGATCCAGCAGTCGTAATGTTTTGATATTTGGTATGCAACATCCTTAGGGGTATGAGATTCAAGTTTGTTCAAGCCATGTCTCTGGGTCCATATTTGGGCTCACTGTGCCGTTGTGAGAGCTCGAATTGTAACTTAGTTCAAAATGAGTAATTTTCTTTAAGAATCTTCTTCTTCAGATCCAGCAGTTGAAATGTTTTTATATTTGGTATGCAGCATCCTTAGGGGGTGATATTCAAGTTTGTTCAAGCCATGTCCCTAGGTCCATATTTGGGCTCATTGTGCCGGTGTGGGGGCTCGAATTATAATTTAGTTCAATATGAGGAATTTTTCTTTAAAAATCTTCTCCTTCAGATTCATCAGTTGGAATGTTTTGATATTTGGTGTGCAGCATCCTCAAGGGGGGGGAGTCAAGTCCCTGAATTGATATTTAGTCTACCTTGTAAGGTGGGTGCCCTCTCAGGCCCCCCTGGGGCCTCTTGTTATATTATTTAATGTGGAGTTGGTGGGAGTATGATTGACTTAGTTTGCTTCATTATGTAAGCATATTGCTCAATAAGCAAAGCAAGGAAGTCTTTCCTCTGATTTACATGTTGGTTGCCTTGCTTATTATTACAGCGTGGTTTATTGCCCTGTTTAACCCTTCACCTAACATGAAAAGCAGACGACACTTGCAAAAATAATTCTTGAATAACTAATTTTTTTCATTTTTTGTCTCAAAAACATAGGTTATGACCCCTCGTTGGAACGAGCTCGACGAGCTCGTTCCAACGAGAGGTCATAACCTATGTTTTTGAGACAAAAAATGAAAAAGATAATGAAAATTAATTGGCGATTTTTGAGAATAGCGCTGGCCAGTTTTGGCCATTACGTTGGGTAAAGGGTTAATATGCTCATGCATATTAGACAGGGCAATAAACCACAGCATGGTTTCAGATCCCTGTTGCCAGCTAGCTCGACTGGTGAAGCAGTACACCATCCGAGGGTACCGTGACACCGGGTGTGTCCATTGCGGTCGAGGAGAGTAGAAAGGGTAGAGCGAGCACTATAAAATAATATCAGGCTAACCCAGCGACGACGGAGAGGAAGAAGCTGGCAAGTTCAGCAGGAAGCTCGGCGAGGTCTGAAGGACCACAAGTAAGAGAGCCCCCCCCCCCCTCCCTCCTCCCCCTCTCTTTTATAACAGCATCTGTGGCCAGATGTTGTGGTTTGGAATCGGAGCATACATCCACGCCTCCCGTCCGGGATGCTCCGTTCAGTTTACAGCCGGGGTCGGCTATAGTTACGACTTATTCTTCAGCGTCTACCAAGCACACTCGACCGCACATGACTTCTGATATCCAGCCTGCATCGCCGAGAAGGTCACTCTTCGTCAGAGAAGTCACACCATACAGTAGCCAAGGAGACGAGGCCTCATTTATTGGGATGTCCACAGAAAAGAGCCATCTTGGACACACTGTCCCGGGAGCAGCCGGCGGCCAAGCAACAGAAGACCGCTGCTCCTTAGGCCTCCTTAACAGACTTGCTGTTGCAGATTGCGCAGCTCATCGCAGCAAGTACAGAAGCAGCCGACGGCAGTCCCAGAATTTACGTTCAGATGCCGATGGCCGTGAGTATAATCTGATTCATTCAGATGGTGAAAGGGATTTGGAGGAGAATTACCCTTCCCTTTCGGAACAACACAGGGTGGCGATAGATCTTATGCATCGATACTTCCCTGAGTTCGTTCCTGAGAATCAGAATGCTGTGACAGCTCGAAAGTAGCACTATTCAGTAGCTATAAACGAGGCCTCATATATCAGGGCATCCGGAGAAAAGAGCCTCCTCGGACACACTGAGCCGGGAGCCGCCGCCGGCTAGAATAAAAAAAGACCGCTGCTCCGCTACGGTTTGGCTGACGCAGATTGCGCAGCTCACTGCAGCAAGTACAGAAGCAGCCAATGGCAGTCTCAGAACCTGAGCTGTCGGATGGTGCTGGGTCGGTCCAGTCATCTGCGCATTCAGATGCCGCTGACTGTGATTTTCAACTGATTCAGACGAATGATGAAAGGGATATGGAAGGATATTACCCTTCCCTTTTGGAACAACACATGGTTGAGATGGATTTAATCCATCAACACTACCCAGAATTTGTTCCAGCGAATCAGAATGTTGCGACTGCTTGCAAGAAACCGCTAGCGTTGTTGGACGCTGACTTCATCCAGAAAAAGAGGAGGAAATGTCTTTTCCTGTTAAGTATAGACAGGTATCGCAGGCCTTTGGCCTTTTAGACGATGCCATATTCAAATTTCCAGTGGAAAGAAGTAAGGCGGTTTCTTGTCATCATCTTCTGTAATTTTAGCGATTTTCGGAAAACAGTGAAGATGTATTGAGAGTTCCGCTGTGTTTGAATGAGTAGGCTTAGGACCTAGCTATGGCCTTACCTTCGTCATTCACTATGCGCTCGTTCACAATTGAGACAGCATTTCTTTATTTAGAGCGAATTTAGACTTGCTGTCTTACGCAGATCACCTTTAAGAACTGTGACACAACGTTTCTACGGAAAGGAATTTGAGGACGTTCGTACCTCAATTAGAGTCCTTTCCAGGGCTGTTATATTTATCACGTATAACTCTGTCTTAACAGTTGCTAATTTGGAGTTAATCAGACGTGAAGGAGCCCTTGTAACGTCATCTTTAACCCCCTGCACACTGATGTCAAAATATCTAAATTTCAGGCAGAAAAAATTTCCCATAATGCATTTAGAAATTTAACCAATTCAATCTCGTTTGACAGATCTCATTGAGCTCTGTCAGACGAGATTGAATTGGTTAAATTTCTAGGTGCATTATGGGAAAAAACAGCTTCCTAAAATTTTGGTATTTTGACATCAGTGTGAAGGGGGTTAATAGACGACAAGGTGAAAAACTCTCTTCGAGTCGCGCCGGTTTCCGAACACTGAGATTTTGACATAAAGCTTTCATTGGTTTATGACCAACCTACAGGGGGAACGGTGGCTCAGTTGGTAGAGGTGCAGGCTGCAAGCCGAGAGGTCCTCGGTTTGAATCCCACCTGCGGCAACCGCGTTGTGTCCTTGGGCAAGACACTTCACCCCGATTGCCTACATGGGGGCACGATGACGCTGTGTACTGAGGCGTACTGCGCGTCGATGGTGCACATGTCTTCAACCAATCTAACCCTGCCTGTGCTGCGGTGCAGAGTTCAGAGTTACGATGTTGGGGAGCTGACAGCTGCTTGTTGTTGCTCGGTGGTTCTCTCCAGGTACTCCGGCTTCCTCCACCCGTAAAACTGTCATGGTCACGATTAGCCATTGTGCATAAATATGTGACCTTAAACACCAATAAATAAATAAATAAATAAATATGACCAACCTACAAAGAAAGCATCAATACTCTACTCCTTAAGTCGGCGTCTAATCGACCCGCAATAGCAGAAAGGAGTAAGGGAGGACATCCTAGACAGAAGGTCATCTAAAAAGGACTCCTCGCGAGGGAAAAGTTAACCTTCCTATAATTACTCGAGGAATCATCACACAACGACTTGGATACGGGGCTTTAGTCTGATCGAGACTACCGGTCAGACGCCCCTAAACTGCCGGGTCGAGGCTCTTCGCAGATGAGAAGCAGTTTCTCCTTCCGTAGGCCTCGCAGGTACTACAGGTTTAGGTTAGGACCTCTGTTGCTTAGCAGTTGATGGATGGTTATCAAGATTCGCATCAAACAGGATAACTATTACGGAGACCAGTAGGCGAGAAGTGTGATCTCGGATGGCCTATGGCTATCTTTCCGAGAGAACCACAACTAACTTAATGTCTGATGGGCAATGCTTCCGTCAAATCCTTGCATAAGAGTCTCTGCAATCGGAGGTAAAGGTTCTCTTGACAATGAAAGTAATAGAGGTCATCAAGAAATCAAGATTCTCTTTGATTCTGTAGTCACCTGTTACGCGTACCGAAGCCATAGAGGTTGTTACGACAGATAATAGACTGGAGCCGGATAACAAGTTTATCAAAGCTCTAAAAGTTTATAAAGAGTTCCGCTGCAGCTGCCAGATCCAGCTTTCACGATTATGATGGGTATGAGTCAATAGTTTGGGGCACCACCCTGAGTCCGACAGTCTCGAAATGCAGGGGTCTTGGGACCCTCGGTTCCTGGAGAAACACATAAACATCAAGAATGATGTCAATATTTTTAGCACTACATCAATGCGGACATGCTTGTTGAGTTATTGTTGGACAACTCGATAGTGGTAGCGTACATCAGGAACCAGGGCGGCACCCATTCATTTTCGTTATGATATCTAACAGAGAAGATTTTTCATGTTCATCTCTCAATCCGTCATGTACCGGGTCGTCTGAATGTACTAGCAGACTCACTCCTTGGAAAGGTCACCTTCTTCCCCCAGGGGAAGTTTTATTCTTCATGTCCTTCTCCGTGGCATAATGGAGTCGGTTAGACATGAGAAAACCATCGCGGTTCCTATATTTTTTGTTAACTGACACAAGAATAATTAAATAATGCGGTCGAGGAGAATTCGATGTGACTGAATTTCCCCCCCCCCCCCCCCCCCCCCACACACACACACACACTGCCTATGTGTTTAGAGGCAATTATTGGGCAAGACGTAGTTTTCTTCCTGCAAGCCTCATATAATTTAATACATACATACTATGCATTTGGGTCATGTTCTATGGCGACCTCATGGGCACATCCGCTTTTTAGTTAGATTAGTGTTCTGTTTTTGTTGATTTGTTATACATGAGCGCTTCTTTATAAATCATCACAATTAAATTGCTACTCTTGAGTACCTCGCAGGCTGCATAACCAGTTAACTGGTATTCAGATGATTACATGCTAAATATAAATGCTCTCGCGCATTATTATTATTAGGCTAACGCTTTATTGTATTTTGTGGACCTTGAAATCGTAATCTATTTCAGGGGCAGTCCGTGTCGGAGCCTGTTAATCATACCTACTTACATTTCTAGATCCAAGTTTCTATTATGTTCTGTACTCATCTAACACGTGTTTTTACGATCATAGATATTGGATAGTACACGTTGGAGAGTGTTGTTACTGGAATTTATTGTACAGAGGCTGCCTGTGGATTACCTAGGAAGTGTGTTTTCTCTTCAGGGATCGTTCAGTGTAGCTCGATTGGATATGTGTATGTTATATTTTTATATATCACCGGTTTTCGACGTATCTGTGTATGTCGTCTGCGATGTATGTTATTCAGTGGCCAATATTAATTACCAGGATCATCGCTATAGCCGTAACTTCTGAAGTAACATTAAGAACCATTTATTAATCATATATTAATACCTGAGTGTCTGTTCGACGATTATTTATATCGTTTCTTGGTACCACTCTTATTGTTTCCAGAGCTCTCCCCTTTTTCTTTTGAAGACTTCTTCAAAAAAAGGTGGTGGGGGGGGGGGGGGGTGATTTTTACCCCTTCTCTGGCTTAAAAAGTATGTATCTTTGAAGGAAGCTGTTTTTCCGAATTTATATCCTGCATACAGCTGAAGTGTTATTGTAAGGTGTATGTTTATGGGAGATTTTCTCTCATTCTCAGATACACCATCCTAATTTTTGGGACTTATTCCGGATTAGCCTTAATGAAAGTGTCAATGACACTGTAGCTCAACTTGTCAAGACATGTACATGTATAGTATGTGACACAGCAATGACAAAGATCTAGGTAATGACCTGATAACAAAGGTACATATAAAGTATTGTAACGGTCTGTACATAAATACTTACCGTAGCCTGTAACAAATGTATAGGTAAAGTATTGTAAAGGTGGGTGACAGTCAGATGCTAAACTAGAAAAGAAATCTTTGAATCCCAGAATGGGTCTGACTGAACCCCAAAATATTTGTTCTCATAGCACAGTGATAACAAAGGCACCCCAAAACACACTCATTCCTGTCCCAGGGTGAAAACAAAGGTACCCATAAAGTTTCGTGAAGATCAGTTCATAAATACGAGCTGTATAGAAGTTGTGACAAAAAACTGATTGGACCTAATTTCGGTACAAAATGGCCACTGGCAGCCATCTTGAATTTTGGACCGCACTTAGAAACACTCGTTCTCGTCTTAAGGTGATAACAAAGGTACCCAAGAAGTTTCGTGAAGATTGGTTGATAAATACAGCCTCTAGCCCGAGCTGTATTGACATGTGCACTTACAGTGTATAAGTAGCACTAAATAAATCAAAATTCATCTAATTTGTATAATTTCTGCACGAGAAAAAAACCATGTACTGTATGTGATGTATTCCATTTTACTAAACATTCATACAATAATTTATTCAAATCAGAACTTTCATACAGAAGTTCTGTACAAAAGACTGATTGCACTAATTTTTGTACAAAATGGCTGTGGTGGCCATTTTGAATTTCAGACCACACCCAAAAACACTTGTTCTCATCCCACGGTGATAACAGAGGTACCCAAGAAGTTTCGTGAAGATCGGTTGATAAATACAGCCTCTAGCCCGAGCCGTATTGACATGTGTACTTAGTGTGTAAGTAGCACTGAAAAAATCAAAGTTCATCTAATTTGCATAATTTCTGCACAAGAAAAAAACCTGTATTATATGTGATGTATCCCATGGTACTAAACATTCATACAAAAAAATTATTCAAATCAGAGCTTTCATGTGCAAGTTCTGCGCAAAAATCTGATTGCCCCTAATTTTGAACAAAATGGCTGCCAGTGGCCATCTTGAATTTCGGACCGGACCCAAAAACACTCGTTCTCGACCCACGGTGATAACAAAGATACCCAAGAGGTTTCGTAAAGATCGGTTCACAAATGCGGCCTCTAGCCTGAGCCGTATTGGCATTTGCACTTACAGTGCTGCAATTAACACTAAATAAATCAAAGTTAGTCTAATTTGCATAATTTAAGTACGAGAAAAAAATCTGTATTACATGTGATGTATCCCATGGTACTAAACATTCATACAAAAAATTATTCAAATCGGAGCTTTCATATGGAAGTTCTGTACAAAAAACAGATTTCTGCATCGTCGGTACAAAATGGCGGCCATCTTGAATTTTGGACCACACCTAAAAACACTCATTCTCGTCCCACGGTCATAACAAAGGTACCCAAGAAGTTTCGTAAAGATTGGTTCATAAATACGGCCTCTAACCCGAGCCGTATCCAATTGTTGACATCGGGCAGACGGACGACGGGCCATGACAAAAGCTCAAATTTGGCTTTGCCAAAGTTGAGCTAAAAATTAGGAACTTGTCTTCAGGCTTAAAATAAGGAATTACTTAATTGGGCTCCTTATTTAGAATATGTCTCCTCTATTACTGTATAGAGAGACATACATGTAATTCCTAATTATTCTAAGTTCCTTTCATCATGGATTGCAGGATTGGAAATATTTCAATAGTCCTTGACTGTCCACCTTTTTGCAATTCAGCTATGTCCGTGCCATTGGTATACTGTGTAAAAATATTATAAATTTATAGTAATTTCTATATTTTTATACTTACAATGGCCCAGATGGGAAGGGCCCTCCCATGAGTGGGCACTCATACCTCCCCGCTGAATTATTATGTAATACTCTCTTTTACAAAGAATGGTGTTGGCGCAAATTCCGGTCACTCCCTGGCGTCTGCACATGCGCAGAGAGTAAATGTATGGAGGACCACATAGGACTTCTAATTTTCGGTTTGGCATGCAAATTTTGGGGATTGGGGGGGGGGAGGGGGGGCAAAATTTGTGTTTGGCCCTGCACATTTTAGAGTTAGCACCAGCTATGTGTGGGCCATTGGTCAGTATAAAAATATAGAAATTACTATAAATTTATAATGTTTATGCATCATCTTGTAAATAAACTTATCCCTATATCCCGATAAATTCTGTCTTTTGATTGGTCAGAATGTCTTGAACAAATAGCCATGGCAAAGGATGTGCCCAACATCCAAGGTATATGAGAGCGTGCAACATCCAGTGTGTAAGCGCACACGAAACATCGGGGGTATATAGTTTCAATAAAAGCTTTTCGCTTCTGCTCGCTTCATTATAAAACTTGGATCCAGAAAACCCGAAAATAGTCACAAATATCATCAGATTTCTGACAATACAATCATAAAAATAAAATAACAAATAATTTGTCACCTGAGTACCAGTGTGTAGTAGGCATATAGAACACATTGGAACTTGGGACGATATGTCAACAAAATACAAAATACTGTTTACTCGTTTCCTTATGACCCAAGGGATGTAACTCTATCTGTTGTCTTCAGCGATTATAAAAACAAAATTATTATTACGAATTTGGTCCAAATGATTGTGGAGCTGAGAAATGCGTCCACAATTTTATTTACACTAAGTTGCATTGTGTTTCAAATGGGACAAAAAGGTTATCTCCTCCAACATGTATGGTATATGGGCTCAGTGTTTAAAAACTGACATCCAGGTATTAAATCTCCATATACCATACATGTTGGTGGAGATAACTTACATGTATATTGACTGACCTTGATTTTATCTCCATGTTGTGGTCATGCTTAACCATTGTGCAGAAGTATGTGTGCTTAACTGGTAGAGTGCTAAATTATTGATGGTCTTTAAGCTTTCTTTGTGCAGCTTTGCCCTGTTACAATTTATGGGAGAGTGCCAGTAGGCACTCTCCCATAAATTGTAACAAGGCAAATCCTAACAGATAAAGTTATATCACTTTGAAGATAATATGAAGTACATCCACAAAATATGAAGTGTGTAAATTGTGGTACTGGAACTTTAGAATATAACCCAAATATGGGCTTCCAGCACTCTACCATTTAAACACCAACAAATAAATAAATCAATGTTCTCTAGAAAAATAAAATACTTTCCTGATCTCATGCAGTTTTGTATGTTTGTGCATAGGGCTGCACGGTATATCGATAAACCGATACATACCGGTATTCAAACCAGTGTCGATTGAATACCGGTGTAATTGCAAAAATATCGGTTTATCGTCATTATTTATTTACCCACAGTTCAATTTTCAAGATGTGCCGAGATTTTTAATTGTAGTCCCGAGCGAATAATATTATCCATGCACCTGACAAATTGGCCGCATCCTCCCGGGTAATACACAAACTGTACAGTTGAATAAATATTATTTTTCAAACAAATTCAACAAAACCATATCATGTGACCCCTCATTGGAACGAGCTCGACAAGCTCGTTCCAATGAGGGGGTCACTTGATATGATTTTGTTGAATATTTTTTTAAATAAAAATCGATAAGCAATATTTAAAAAAATAAATTTTGATATCGTCTGCGTCGGGTAAAGTGTTATTCGAACTGTATCATCAGGACATGCTGGTTTGTTCTGATTGTGAATGATCAAGTCCCGATTATGGTACGTGTGTCCTGATATCTGAACAATCTTTCGATATACCGGTATACCGCAGTATTTTTTTGAAGTTTCGAATACCGTGCAGCCCTATTTGTGCATCCTCTTGTAACTAAACTTGGCTTTCAATTCTGTTATTAGGACAAACCAAGCAAAGCTGAAACACAAGAGAAAGCAACAGAATCTAAGGAACTTGAATCTGTTCCATCTCCTGCATCGAGTGATAAGGATGATGTGCAAATGCTGGAAAGTGATGTTAAAACTTCTGAACAGGATGCGACATTGACCGAATCAAAGGATCTTCAGTGCATTCCATCCGTTGTTCACACCCCAAAAGGGGATATGTATGTTCTCCGTGAGGACAAGAGTGATAAGGAGATATCATTCAAGACACCCCCTTGCACTCTTAAATCATCAGAAATAAAATCTGCTAGCATATTAGAGAAATCAAGAAGTAAACGTGGAAGAAAGTCTTTAGTGCAGACACCAGTGAGCACAAGACACAAATTTGCATCCAAGACAGTTGATACTGGCAGTCGATTATCATCACTTAAGACATTACCTTCAAGAAATAAAAAAAAAGTTAGAACATCCATTTGAAAGTGGAATTTCTGCTTTTCTTATGTAAGTTATAATTTCTCCATAACTCGCACACACTGTCATAATTTGTTAGTTTAATTACCTTTTTGTATTAGTGCTGAAATAGTTAACAGGATAATCGGTTTGAAACCAGTTAGCTACTCAACCAATTAGAAAAACGGTCAACCAGTTATCCAAAATATCGATAGTGAGCGTAATTCCACGTTTAAAACTCAGTAAATTTATCACTTCTTTGTGAAAGATTACTTATTGAAGCCGCAGTGTGTATATTGAGAAATAATCAACTTTGGCATTCAAGACTGTTAACTGGTAGAGCGCTGGAAGCCCATATATGGGCTTTAATCTGATGTGCAGGTACAACAGCTTAAAGGCTGGATATTCAGAGGAAGTGATTCATATCATCTTTGAAGTGAAATTATTTAGTCTTCAAGGATTTGCTTTGTTGCGATTTATGGGAGAGCGCCTGTAGGCACTCTCCCATAAATTGTAACAATGCAAGGATATGTGAAAAAATTTTGATCACCAAAAATAATTCAGCACTCTACCAGTTAATGATCGGCAGTTTCCGTGAGTAATCAGTGATCATAGAAACGCTTCCATAGTGTGTATACAAATGAACATTGTCGAGTACTCGACAACGTTCGTTTGTATACACACTATGGATTAGTGTGAGAATACTGCTTTCCAATTTCTGTAGTTTTGATCCCATATTCAGTGAAATAGTGGCCTCGGATAAGAGGATATCGTAGTATATGTTTCAAAAACTACGACAAAACCATATTATGTGACCTCTTATTAGAACGAGCCCAACAAGCTCGTTTCAATGAGGGGTCACATGATATAGTTTTGCTGAAACTTTAATTTTAAGTTTAACTTGACAAAGTCAAGATAAACTGTTGCCATCACGCGTGCGGAAATCTGTTAGTCTGTGAGTCTGTTCACATTTTCCTTTAGCATAGGCTACACCCTGTAGTTCTTGTCTGATCATCACGAAATTCATATGCAGGTTTGAGGCCATGTCTAGATGAGAACAACATTCCCTTTTGGTCATGACCAGTCAACCAGGATGGCTGCTCGAGCCCAAAATCTAAAAACTTTAGCACAGTCTACAGGTCGTATTTATGAAGGGATTTCATGGTCACTTGGTAGGTTGACTCCATATAAGGTCTAGATGAGAACGTCCTCTTTTGGTCGCGATCATTCAACCATGACGGCTGCCCAAGCCCAAACCCTTTAGCACAGTCTACAGGTCATTTATGAAGGGATTTCATTGTAACTTGGTAGGATGACTCAGTATGATGTCTAGATGAGGACGTCCCCTTTTGGTTGCGATTGGTCAACCGTGATGGCTAGACAGGCCCGAAGCCCAAATACCTTTAGCACAGTCTACAGGGCATATTTATGAAGGGATTTCATTGTAACTTGAAAGGATGACTCGTTTTGGAATAATTTCACTGCAACTTGGTAACTTTCATTGATATACATTAACTGTGAGGGCCACATACATTAACTGTGAGGGCCTCATTAACCCACCCCTCAGTTCTTTAGTACAGTCTGCACCTCATATTATTTTTATTGAAAACATAGCATACAGGCAACAGAAATTAACCTACCGTATTCCCAATTATCACAATTCTTGTCTTATTAGCTCACCTGACTGAAAGTCAGGGTGAGCTTTTCTGATCACTTTTCGTCCGGCGTCCGTCGTCCGTCGTCCGGCGTGAAGGTGGTGTTTGGGTCTTTTTCTTCCAAACCACTGGCCGCATGTTAATGAAATTTCATGTGAGTAGGGGTTATATAGCGGCATTTTGATTTTTGGGCAAATTAGGTTTCGGCTCATATTGAGCAGAGGGGTGGGGCAAAAATGCTCCAATTCTTAAAAAATCTTCTTCTCAAGAACCAGCAATAGCAGAGACTTGATATTTGGTATGCAGCTTCCTTTTGAGGTGTAGACTCAAGTTTGTTCAAGAGAAGTTTGTAGGTCTATACTTGGCGATGTTATGGGAGGAGCAAAAATTTTGGCCCCACCCCAAATTTCTATTTTTTAAACCGAGAGGCCAATTTGAACCAAATTTTATGTGAGGGCTTATTGGGTCATAAGTACCTAATTTATGCAGAAATTTTTTTTCCTGTAGCCCCGTGGGAACCACAGGAGCTAAAAATAGAAAAAAATTAAAACGCCTATATCTCAAAAACTGCACGGCAGTGAGAATTTTTATTTGGTGTGAAGCTTTCTTGGGACCAACAGAAAGGATTGGTAAAAAAAAATTGCTATCGGTTTTATCATAGGGTACTTTTTCGGGACTCTGAAAAAGTGCTGAGTCAGTAATTTTTAACACAGTAGGCAATGGGAAAAAAATAAAGAATTGTTTTCTTCCAAACCACTGCTCTAAAAGCTTTCATATTTTACATATAACATCTTTGGAACATTGATTCACATATTTGTAGAAATCAAATTCCTCGGTCCATATTTGGGTTCCCTATGGGAACCCAAATGTTCAAATTAGTGCAATATGAGGGATATATTTTAAAAATCTTCTTCTTCGGATCCACAAATCAGAATCTTTTGATATTTGCTATGCATCATCCTTAGGGGGGTGAGATTGATGTTTGTTCAAGCCAAGTCCCTGAGTTCATATTTGGACTCCCTTTGGGAACCCAAATTGTAACTTAGTGCAATACGAGGTATATTCTTTTAAAATCTTCTTCTTCGCATCCACCGGTCAGAATCTTTTGATATTTGGTATACAGTATGCTTAGGGAGGTGAGATTCAAGTTTGTTCAAGTCAAGTCCTTCGGCTCATATTTGGTCTCCCTGTGGGAGCCCAAATTATAACTTAGTTCAATATGAGGAATATTCTTTAAAAAAAATTTTTTTTTCAGATCCACCAGTCAAAATGTTTTGATATTTGATGTACAGCATTCTTAGGGGCTGAGAGTGAAGTTTGGTAAAGCCAAGTACCTGGGTTCATATTTGGGCTCACTGTGGGAGCCCAAATTATACCAAAATTTTTATTTTCCAAACCAAAAAGTCGATTTGAACCAAATTTGATATGAGGGCTTATTGGGTCATAAGTACCTAATTTATGCCGAAAATTGTTTTCCTGTCCCCCACGGGAACTGCAGGAGCTAAAAAATTTTTTTCTTTTTAAATGCCCATATCTCCAGAACTACATGGCACTGAGAATTTTTATATGGTGTGAAGATTCCTTAGGACCGGAAGAAAAAAATGGTAAAAATTTTATCATAAGGTTCTTTTCTAGGACTAAAAGTGCCGAGTCATCATTTTTTAACAGTGTAGCTAATGGGAATAACGTTGAAGAATCTTCTTCTCCCAAAACACTGCTTCAGAAGCTTTTATTTTTGGGCTCCCTATGGGAGCCCATGTATAACTTAGTTCAGTATGAGAAATATTCTTAAAAAATCTTTTTTTTCTGTTACTCCTGTCAGAATCTTTTGATATTTGATTTTTGATTTTCTTAGAAGTGGCAAATTGAAGTTTGTTCAAGTTCTGCTTTATTGATAAAATTGGGCCCAGTAGTAACCAATTCCTGCATTGAAAGCCCTGTAAAGTGGGCAGTGATAGGCATAAACGATTGACCAAACTTGATATTATAATTACGCCTCTGTAAGATGTAGCCTTAGATGCTGAAAGTGACCTTAAATTCCAATAAATAAATAGATAAATTATTGAGTACCCAATATGGGTATCTAACATATGAACACTTTGGGTTACTAAGTAGGGTAAACAATTTTATGTTGAAAAACTGATAACAAGGCAGAATCTGGACGACAAGGACGACTGCCCCCAGCCGAATTGGCAGCTAGGACGACTGCCCCCCCCCCCCCCCCCCCAGTCCAATTGGCAGCTAGGACGATTAGAAAAGACAGACCAGATTTATTTTAGTGCTAAAGATATTTTCTTTTTTCTCAATAAAATTATACAAATGTGTGTATGAATGAGTTATCCATTTAATTGTGTCTACATTTGATTCTCATCCTCCACAATGTCACCTAAACAATAAATAAATCACACCCTTACAAACATTCCCATTTTCCACATTGTTATTACTATTCTGCTTATTGTGACCTGAACCGTAAATAAGCTACACATTTAGACACTAAGAATGATCCAATTTACGAGATTATGATGTGATTAGGAGGTTTCCATCTTAAATACTTATCTTTTGCATGATATAAACAAAGTTTATTGTTTTTCCAGTACTATTTTCAAAGGGTGTGTTTTGAAACTAATTCACAACTTTGGTAGCTTAATTGGCTGTCTATGGCTTTTGAGTCTGATAGTTTTTTTGTCTTTTGTTCTTTCTGCAGGAAACAATTTTATTCACACACCATTCGCACTTCAGTAATACTAGGTTTTTTTTTTGCTTGTGAGTATGTTTCTTTAATAATTATTGTTATCCTTTGAATGCAATTCCTTTCAAACTTATGAGGCTTGGAAGAAAAAATATAGAACTGACTGAATAACAATGTAATTAAAATAAAATACAGCCAAAAATACATACAAATTGGACTGCACTTGCAGGGGGAGGGCAATTGTCCTCACTGACAATTCAGGTGTGGGGGGGGGGGGGGAGTCGTCCTACCTGCCAATTCGACTGGGGGCAGTCATCCTAGCTGCCAATTCGACTGGGGGGCAGTAGTCCTACCTGCCAATTGGAGTGGGGGGGGGGGGGGGGGGGCAGTCGTACTATCTGCCATTTTTGGACTGGGGGCAGTTGTCTGGGGGGCAGTTGTCTGGATACCGGACTGGGGGGGGGGGGCAGTTGTCTGGATACCACAACCACAAGTGGCGTACTGCACGTCGATTGCGCGCATGCCTACAACCAATGCTAACCCTCCACGAGTTAGTACGTTGGATAGTCTAGCAGATGCTCGGTGGTTCTCTCCGGGTAATCCGGCTTCCTCCACCCGTAAATCAGCTCGACACGACATTACCCTGGCTGTTGAAAATGTCGTAAAACCCAAATAAATAATAATAATAAAAAACCCTCCTAAATTAGCTTGTAGAAAAAAAATCACCGTAAAATGTTATCTCTTATTTTTCTAACAATTCCAACCCTTGGCATTATTATTACTCAGACCTTCAGTTTTGGAAAATGCGAGCCCACCACATTTTAAGCCCGGAAATTGCCCTACGTCCGCTGTTTTTCACTCACAGTATACCGTCAAATTCATTACAAAAATACGATGCCAACTCTTTTCGTAGTCATTGAGTTGGCATTGTGGCGGAGACTCCCCAACGACGCTCAGATTTGGCAATATTTCATTTTTATTATTATGAATATTTATCTATGTTATAAACCTTATTTAAAGTATTTATTTATGTCTGCAAATTATACAATGTCTTGAACATGAGAATGAGAAAAAATAATAAAAAGGCAACACACATTTGGTACAAAGGTGTTGTCCTAAACGAAGTTACTTCTTGTTATATATATATTATATTAGGTTCTTAGGGAGTCCAGACATAAAAGCGTTTTGCAGAGTAAAACAATTTCTGTCGGACGATCTGAGTAGAGATCACTTGTCAACGGTACCGCATGTGCGGAAAACAAACTCTTTGAACTTTACTATTGACCGCTAATTGACACACAGTTATGTAATGAGATTCCACATTCTGACAATTCACTTCACATCGGTTGTCTTCAATAATTGATCAATCACGTGCATACGCCCCAGGGAGCGCTAGCGGTGTTGGGTACTGGTCGAGACCTCTTGGAGCAAGTCAAACCCGAATAGGGCCCTCTCTCCAATAGTCTTAATGAGGTTGAAATATTGATTATCGACAATCTATCACTCACACGTAAACTACCGAGAAATCCTATCCGCGTGCATTCCCCCCACACAATAGGAAAGTCGGGTCTGTGTGACGAAACCGAAATAATAAAATAAGATTAACCGGGTCGCAAGGGATTTGTAAATCCCACGTCAACCCTGCGCGCCTACGGTACTCTAAAACCTTTCATTCATTCAAGTCAGATCATTCATCGTTTGACCATCGTAATAATATAATAACACTTTGGCCATCCGCTGATTTGTCGCGGTTCTCGTATGAGAAGGCCTTCATTATCCTTTCTTCCCACCTGTTACCCCATCCCTGTGCCTCTTCTTTCTTCCCAGCACCCAGACACTAATTCTTTGATGAGACCTCGAACCTCCCTATTCCCAATTTCTATGATCAGCATCAAGAGAAAATATATCATAATACAAACAAAAACAATAAAAAAAATGCATCTCCAAATAGCACGTTACATTTAAATCACTGACACTTAATAACACTTTGGCCCTCTGCTGAAATATTGTCAATATATCCCCAAATGCGTTCAGAGAAATAATACCAAGGCCTTTTTTAACACCAATGAACTATAAAACATGTGTTTTCTGCACTAAAAAATCACCATATATTGCATGTCATATGGGCATAGGTTTGGTTTTAGGAAAACAAAACTACACCGCGACAAATCAAAGAGTTATAATAACTGGAAAAATAAAAGGATAAACCAGAACCTGGGGCCTTAATTTAACGGTATAACAATGCAAATGTGGTTGATCACAGCACTAAAATATATAAACATCGTTAATGTGACATAAATATATTTCACGCACATTCCACATTTGTGGTGGGAACAATGGCCGGCGTCTGCGAAATTGAACTATAGGTAATTATTCCTCATCGTCTGTTCTGGAAGGGTTCACTACCCTGTATGTACCAGTGACGTACGTATTGTCAAAGTAGTCTATTAAAGGCAACAACTCATAGATGAGCTATATCCACTGAAGAACATCACACAGTTATAGATTTTGACTATTGGAGGGGGCATTTTGTCGGGGGACCGCAACAAATCAAAGAGTTATAATAACTGGAAAAATAAAAGGATAAACCAGAATCTGGGGCCTTAATTTAACGGTATAACAATGCAAATGTGGTTGATCACAGCACTAAAATATATGAACATCGTTAATGTGACATAAATATATTTCACGCACATTCCACATTTGTGGTGGGAACAATGGCCGGCGTCTGCGAAATTGAACTATAGGTAATTGTCCCTCATCGTCTGTTCTGGAAGGGTTCACTACCCTGTATGTACCAGTGACGTACGTATTGTCAAAGTAGTCTATTAAAGGCAACAACTCATAGATGAGCTATATCCACTGAAGAACATCACACAGTTATAGATTTTGACTATTGGAGGGGGCATTTTGTCGGGGGGGATTTTGTCGCCCTGCATTCAATTTGAGGGGGGATTTTGTCGGGGGGGGGGGATTTTGTCGGGGGGGATTATGTCGGGGGGGGTTTTGTCGAGGGGGATTTTGTCTGTACCCCCCCTATTGTTACCTGAACCATAAATAAGCTACACTCTTAGACACTAAAAGGCTAATCCAATTTACCAGATTTTGATGAGATGACGAGGTTTCCATCTTAAATAGGCTACTTATCTTTTGCATCATACAAACAAAGTCTATTGTGAGTATGTTTCTTTAATGATTATCGTTATCCTTTGAATGCAATTTCTTTAAAACTTATGAGGCTTGGAAGAAAAAACAAGGGAACTGTCTAGATAACAATGTAATTGAAATAAAATACAGACAAACTGGACTGCACTTGCAGGGGGTGGGGGGGGGGGGGGGGGGGGGTTGCCCTCACTTACAATTCAGGTGGGGGGCAGTCGTCCTACCTGCCAAATGGATTGGGGGCAGTCATCCTAGCTGCCAATTCGACTGGGGGCAGTCGTCCTAGCTGCCAATTCGACTGGGGGCAGTTGTCCTGCCTGCCAATTGGAGTGGGGGGGGGGGGGGGGGGCAGTCGTCCTACCAGCCATTTTTGGACTGGAGGCAGTTGTCTGGATAACCTTGCCACATGTTAATGAAATTTCATGTGAGTAGGGGTTATATAGCGGCATTTTGATTTTTGGGCAAATTAAGTTTCGGCTCATATTGAGCAGAGGGGTGGGGCAAAAATGCTCCAATTCTGAAAAAATCTTCTTCTCTAGAACCAGCAATAGCAAAGACTTGATATTTGGTATGCAGCTTCTTTTGAGGTGTAGACTCAAGTTTGTTCAAGAGAAGTTCGTAGGTCTATATTTGGCGATGTTATGGGAAGAGCAAAAATTCTGGCCCCCACCCCAAATTTCTATTTTCCTAACCTAGAAGCCAATTTGAACCAAATTTTTCATGAGGGCTTATTGTGTCATAACTACCTAATTTATGCAGAAATCTTTTTTTCCTGTAGCCCCGTGGGAACCACAGGAGCTAAAAATAGAAAAAAATTAAAACGCCCATATCTCAAAAACTGCACGGCAGTGAGAATTTTTTTTTTGGTGTGAAGCTTCCTTGGGACCAACAGAAAAAATTTGTCAAAAAAGATTGCTATCGGTTTTATCATAAGGTACTTTTTCGGGACTCTGAAAAACTGCTGAATCAGCATTTTTTAACACAGTAGGCAATGGGAAAAAATTAAAGAATCGTTTTCTTCTAAAGCACTGCTCCAAAAGCTTTTATATTTTACATATAACATCTTTGGAACATTGATTCACATATTTGTTGAACTCAAATTCCTCGGTCTATATTTGGGTTCCCTGTGGGAACCCAAATGTTCAAATTAGTGCAAATCGGGAGACGACTTATATATAAGCTTTAAGCTTTCTGTCAAATCCCCCTCTTACACAGTAACACATTTCCATGTCTTTAGTTGTTTCATGTATAATACTGTACTTTTTGCTGTTCATATTTCTCGTTACTCAGCTATTGTTGTGAAATGCATACATTTTTCAATTTTTGAATAAATATTGTTTAAACTAAATTAGTGCAATATGAGGGATATTCTTTGAAAATCTTCTTCTTCGGATCCACAAATCAGATTCTTTTGATACTTGGTATGCAGAATCCTTAGGAGGGTGAGATTCATGTTTGTTCAAGCCAAGTCCCTGAGTTCATATTTGGGAGCCCAAATTGTAACTTAGTGCAATACGAGGTATATTCTTTTAAAATCTTCTTCGCATCCACCGGTCAGAATCTTTTGATATTTGGTATACAGTATGCTTAGGGAGGTGAGATTCAAGTTGTTCAAGTCAAGTCCTTCGGCTCATATTTGGTCTCCCTGTGGGAGCACAAATTATAACTTAGTTCAATATGAGCAATATTCTTTAAAAAAAATTTTTTTTTCAGATCCACCAGTCAAAATCTTTTGATATTTGATGTACAGCATTCGTAGGGGGGGGGGGGGGGGGGGGGGGGGGGGGAGGAGGGGGGGGGGGGGCTGAGAGTGAAGTTTGTTAAAGCCAAGTCCCTTGGTTCATATTTGGGCTCACTGTAGAAGCCCAAATTATACCAAAATTTTTATTTTCCAAACCAAGAGGTCGATTTGAACCAAATTTGATATGAGGGCTTATTGGGTCACAAATACCTAATTTATGCCATAAATTGTTTTCCTGTCCCCCACGGCAACTACAGGAGCTGAAAAAATTTTTTTTTTTTGAATGCCCATATTTCCAGAACTACATGGCACTGAGAATTTTTATACAATGTGAAGCTTCCTTAGGGCCGGGAGAAAGGAATGGTGAAAAAAATGCCATTGGTTTTATCATAAGTACTTTTCCAGGACTAAAAGTGCCGAGTCATCATTTTTTAACACTGTAGGTAATGGGAATAACGTTGAATAATCTTCTTCTCCCAAACCACTGCTTCAGAAGCTTTTGTTTTTGGGTTCCCTATGGGAGCCCAATGTATAACTTAATTCAGTATGAGAAATATTCTTAAAAAATCTTTTTTTTCTGATACTCCTCTCAGAATCTTTTGATATTTGATTTTTAGTTTTCTTAGAAGCGGCAAATTGAAATTTGTTCAAGTTCTGGTTTATTGATAAAATTGGGCCCAGTAACCAATTCCTGCGTTGAAAGCCCTGTAAAGTGGGCAGTAATAGGCATAAACGATTGACCAAACCTGATATTATAATTATGCCTCTGTAATGATGTAGCCTTAGAAAGTGACCTTAAATTCCAATAAATAAATAGATAAATTATTGAGTACCCAATATGGGGATCTAACATATGAACACTCTGGGTTACTAAGTAGAGAAAACACTTTTATGTTGAAAAACTGATAATAACCACAAGGCAGAATCCCTTGCTATTTTGGTGATATGACTCGGCCAGTATCAGGTGAGCGCCCTCAGGCCCCGTGGGGCCTCTTGTTTCATATTCCTTTCATAAACATTGAGCATTATACTTTTCATCAAACACAACACACAGACAAGTTAAGCTACACATTCATTTTTAGTTCATTGCCACTGTTGCATTAATCACGAAAACTTGACCTCCCTCCCTCACCGGCAATGCGACCACTTGTGTTTGAAAATGAGTCCGTGAAAATACCATCACTATCATTAATTTTAACAGAAAATGCAGGACATCACTTTTATTCACTGTGATAAGGCAGCTGAGAGTCCATCAGCAAGAGAAATATTTAGATTTACTGAACATTGGAATAGAACAGTAAAGTGATGATCACTTTTCTCCCCTGTCAATTGTCAAATGCGGATGGGTCCTAGATTAAGGTTTCTTAAACCGCCGTAACCTTCCCATGATCTGAATGACCATTTCAAAATCTGGATTCAAAAAAGTTCCATCTCTGAAATTACTTTGATTCTGTTTCACATTCATTATTTTGGGATGTACAGTAGAACCTGTCTTGAGAGACTGCCCTTTGGGCCACACAAAAGTGGTCTCTCAAGACAGGTGGTCTCTCAAAACGGGTTTCAGGTTTTCTCAAGTCAGTGAATAACCAACCACAAAATTCAGAAATGGAGAAGAATAGATTTTTGTAATTACTTTGTAGTTGTTCTTTTTTATGAAGTTTTTGTAACAAATTGAAACAGACTGTTATAAAAATTATAAAAATAAATTAGTGTTGAAAATCTTCATTAAAGATTTTCAACACTAATTTCTTTTTATAATTTTTATAACAGTCCATTTCAATTTGTTACAAAAAAGATTTTCAACACAAATTTATTTTTATTCCTATCTGTCATATTTCAGGAATGTATGAAATTGTTTATTCAGCAATAATCCTAATCTTTTCACAAGGGTCTTATAAAAACATCTCAGTCTTTAATGAGTTAGCAATTGAAACCCAATTAAGGGCTTTGTAAACTCCCGATTTCCCTGGCTACAGCCCTTCTCAGATTCAGAGTAAGAAATCATAGGCTCCCAATCGAAACAGGCAGTTGGATGTCGGAAGAGCTTTCCGAAAGAAAATGTAGTCTTTGCCAATTGGACGTTGGAGATGAGTTCCATTATGTCTTTGTATGTAGGGATCTGAGAGACCTCAGAAGAAAGTTTATAAAACCCTATTATAGATGTAAGCCCAGTATGTTCAAAGCCCAAAGCCTTTTCACTTCTACAAATACAAAACAACTCCGTAACCTGGCCAAACTTGTTAAAGCCCTTAATTTAGTCATACCTTAAGTTTAACTACCACTCTCGGCTGACCTACAACCACAAAGGCCAAAGTCTCTATGCGTGAACCATAAAGCTGTAGGCATGCTTGTGGGTGGGTGGGTGTGTGCGTTCGCCTCACTGGGAGTGGCGCCTCTGGAGTGATCTTTTTCTGACTTGGTATGACCACCTTTAAGTAGCAGAATATTATTATTAAAATATCACACTGTCGCTAGGACTATAGAACCTGGGTTTTCCCATCCGTCTGATTATTTAACGTTCCCACGCTTCTCTGCTTGCACCACAAACACACCCAAAATTTTCGCACAAGGGAATATTCCCTTGATATTTCGAAGAGTGTGCTATGCAAGAGGGGGAGATTTGGGTAAACGTTACTTTCTGAAGTATACTTTGGTGCACAAATGGCATTCCGCAATAAAAGTACTATCACTACTAACCCTGTTCTCAACGCTTTGAGCAGACGACACTCGTGAAAAAATGTTGTAAAACGTGTGTGGCGCTCGTTCGTGTGGGGGGCCACGACCTGTGTTTCGCGAGCAAGAACTGAAAGCCTAAAAATTAATACACTACCCATTACTTTGGATAAAGGGTTAACAGATGTTGGAAACTGGAATACCACTTACTGCCCCGTTAAGTGAGAGTTTAGGGGAGGAAACACGAATTTACATTGAACACCGTCCTATGGCGTTACAGATTTCGGTTTTGGCATCTCTACCCAGTCGGAAAATTTGGCTGTATCTGGTGCCAATAGACGGGGGGTACCGGCCAGAACCTCAATATATCTTTCTCATAAATTAACCTTGTCATAATCTAGAATTAATTATAAACGTTACGGCTGGCTACCACCTCCATACTATGTAACTATTGACTCGACCAGTGTGGCGAGGGCGCACACACACTCCCTCACACATGTGTAATATGTATATATGTATGCATATATGTAATGTGTATATGTGTGAGTGTGCGTGTGTGTGAGTATGTATGTGTATATACACACATACATGCATACACACACGTATGGGTGTATAGGTGTGCATATGCATGTGCATGGGGCTATCTACTTATTTATTTATTTACTGATACTGACAGAGAAATAAGGCAAGGGGGGATAGATACCTGTTATACATGTATATACAGCGGCGAGGGCGGGGTGGGGGGGGGAATGTTAAATTACGATTGTAGACCACCACCACGGACATGTTTGTAACATATAGAGAAATTATTGTTTGTAAATTGCTTACACCATGTATATGCAAAAGCATTTGAATAAATCAAATCAAATACTTTTAATTATGTTAGTATAACCACAATGGATTTTCCAATTCCAGAACAGGTAAAAAGTTTTTGTCATGGTTTCAGCCATCCTACTTCAGGAAATTATGACATATCATGCTTCTAGGCCGAAAAAAGGCTGCTCAGTTCAAAGGGTTACGAGGAATGGAAACAGAAACAATTTGGTAAAAATTGTCGTGGAATATTTTTTTATTTCTAATTCAGGATACACTCTTAATGCACTTGCTTTCTATATCTTAAATAAGATATGATGAGTCCTTCAGGGGCGCGGTGGCTCAGTTGGTAGAGGTGCAGGCTGCAACCCTAGAGGTCCTCTGTTCGAAATACCACCTGCGGCAACTGCATTGTTTCCTTGGGCAAGACACTTCCCCCCATTGCCCACGTGGGGGCACGGTGACGTGTACTAAGGCATACTGCACGTTGATGGTACACCTGTCTTAAACCAATGCTAACCCTGCTTGTGTGGAGTTAGTATGTTGAGGAGGTGACAGTTGCTTGCTGTTGCTCCCCCCATAAAACTGTCATGGTCATGATTAGCCATTGTGCATAAGTATGTGATCTTAAACACCAATAAATAATTTTATAGTTCTGTTTCTGAAATATTCACCTTTTTATGTGTACCCATACTATGTATGGTATACATAATGCCGGCATCAGGGGTGGCCATCCGTCGTCCGTCCATCCGGCATCCGTATCCATTTCTTTGGCATTCAATAACTTTAAAAATATTGCTTGGATTGTCAAGTTACTTTATATTTGTGTTCAGGTTACTGATGTGCCGAGCTGTATAGTTTTTGGTGTAAATCTGATAATTTGATCCTGAGATATTAACTCTTTATCCTTCAAATTGAGAATTCTTCCAATCCCTTTGGCATGAGATAACTCAAAAAATATCAATCCAATTGTCATGTCACTTTATATATATCTTCAGATTACTGATGTTCTGAGCTGTATAGTTTTTGGTGTAAATCTGTTATTTTGATCCTGAGATATTAACCCTTTATCCTCCAAATTGAAAATTCCTCCAATCCTTTGGCATTCGATAACTTGAAAAATTTTGCTTGGATTGTCAAGTTACTTCATATTTGTGTTCAGGTTACTGATGTGCCGAGCTGTATAGTTTTTGGTGTAAATCTGTTAGTGTAATCCTGAGATATTAACCCTTTATCCTTCAAATTGAAAATTCCTCTAATCCCTTTGGTATGAGATAACTCACAAAATATCAATCTGATTGTCATGTCACTTCATATATGTGTTCAGGTTACTGATGTGCCGAGCTGTATAGTTTTTGGTGTAAATCTGATAATTTGATCCTGTGATATTAACCCTTTATCCTTTAAATTGAGAACTCCAGTCCATTTCTTCAGCATGCGATAACTCACAAAATATTAATCCAATTATCAGGTTACTTTATATATGTATTCAGGTTGCTGATGTGCTGTATAGTTTTTTATGTAAATCTAATAATTTGATCCGGAGATATTAACCCTTTATCCATCAAATTAGGCACTCCTCCAATCCATTTCTATATGTACCCATACCATGTACGGTGTACATAATGTCGGCATCCAGGGTGGCCCTCCGTCATACAGCTTTCTACTAATTGTGTGTGTATGGGTACACATCTAACGATTTCATTGGAGAATGACAACATTTTCTAAATATACAGTCTCCGTGGACTGGTCGTAATCCACATGTGGGCAGTGATGTCCATGCATGCATTTATCATTATCAGCAAAATTTTAATTAATGAAGCACTGGGTTGTACTCTACTGTACTCAATTTTAGGAAGGTACAGAGCTTTAAACATTGTGTGATTCGATTTGAGATTCATTTCCAAAATCCCCTGGCTGATTCAGTTTGACTCGACACAGAATTACGGATTAGCAAGGCTCTTATTTTGACCAAACTCTTAACACTTTACCTAACAAATATACAAATTCAGCAACTGAAAAGGGAGCATTGTGGCTCAGTGGTAGACTGTTGGACTTCTATGCTAGAGATCCCGAGTTCGATCCCCATCTGGGACGACCCGCATTGTATCATTGGGCAAGACACTTTATCCCGGTTGCCTACATTGGGGCACTGCACGTTGTACTGCACGTTGATGATGCACATGTCTTCAACTACTGTAACCCTGCTCGAGCGGAGCTTGACCAGAGTTAGAATGTTGAGGACCTGACAGTTACTTGTCGATGCTTGGTGGTTCTCTCCGTGTACTGTGGCTTCCTTCACCCGTAAAACTGTCACAGTTATGATTAGCCATTGTGCATAAGTATGTGACCTTAAACACCAATAAATAATAATAATAGCAGCAGAAATAATATTTCTCAAAAACTACCAGTTAAACCATATCATGTGCCCCCCCTCCAAGCCCCCCCCCCCCACCCCCCAGAACGGGTCTTTCAAGCTCATTCCAATGAGGGGAGTCACATGATGTGGTCATATTGAATTTATTTGAAAAATTTGAAAATATTCAAAATAATAAATTTTTATATGCTCTGCTTGGAAGTACATGTAGCTGTCACTCTGGTCACTCGTTATTCTTGGTAATTGTATATTACATTGGTATTGTTCTGTGCTGAAGCAAAATTTGAGTTCTTCAAACGGTAAAAGTTATTATTGAAATAATAAACCAGCAGGGTATTTTTTGTTAGGTTTGCGAAGCAAGATCTGCCAGGTGCAATCCAATCACCGAAATTTGGTTCTCATTGTGCGATTCAATATTGTTCATCCAATATTCCAATTCAAAAATGGTAAAACTACAGATAAACAGTGTAACAATACATAAATTTGTTATGAACGGCCATTGGTCATGCGAAATGATAAAGTTAACCACCATTTTACGAGTGTTTTCAAATCAGTTCACAAAAGTCGGCTAGTGCTTTCTACAGTGTCGGTGCATATAAATTAGCTCCCACGATATGCACCAGTCATGCTTCGCTATCATCTTCCATAACTTTTTTTCGTTCAGATGGTTTGATTTGAAATTGCAAAGTGGAAGTCGAATCATGAACTGCAAGAGCAATAATAACAATAATAATGAAGTTTATGGCCTCGGTTCCACAATGTGCTCGCGGGCTTTACATTATCGAGTACACGCGTGGTGTATAAATAAATAGACTCTGAGACTGAAGTTAAATATACACAAAAGAAAAAGTAACAATTATCAACTATTAATCAACCAAGGTTAAGCTCAGTGTTATATACTTGCTTAAAGTTAAAAAAAATTGATAAATTTGTCCCTTGAGTGCAAGAAGACTTTGCAATACTTTAGCATTGCAAAGCCTTCTTGCTCTCAAGGGACAAAATACACCACCACCCATGCTTCTCCGTAGATTATGAGGCCTAAAACATACCAAGGACATGAACTTTTGGTGGAAAAGAAATAATTACAGAAATAAAAAATAAAATAAAAACCCGCTCGCCCGCATGAAATTTTTCAAAAAATGGCCTGAGAAACAGAAGATCTACTTTGTGTGGCCTTATCAACTATTAATCAACCAGGGTTAAGCTCAGTGTTATATACTTGCTTGAAGAGATAGGTCTTCAGAGCAGATTTAAGCTGGTCGAGAGTTTTGTCTCAGTCACTGATGTAGTTATTTTTCATTGCCAACCCATGGGACCAGGATACTCTAGCTTTTCATGTACCGGTATTTGGTCAGATGACTACTTACCTATTTTCACCATAATTACCAGGGCCTATGACTAAAATCATCTTTATTCTAAATTGGAAATTGGAATTGGGGGGGGGGGGGGGTGGATGTGGCTGAAGTTGAAATTGCTAATCAGTTCTCCAGGACAGCGATAATCAAATTTTTAAAAACGAAAAATATTCTCAAGTGTGTAATTTTACCATATAGTTGTACTAAGATTGGGATAATACTGAAAACTACATATGGAAGCAGTCGTATTTTAGCTTTACAGCTTGTTGCTGAATCCATGTCCACCATTCAAACTCATCTGTGTCTCTTGCACCTTTGTATACCTTTGTATACATTACATGTTGTTGGAAATAAATACTATTTAACCCTTTACCCGGGGACACGATGGCTCAGTAGGTAGAGGTGCAGGCTGCAAGCTGAGAGGTCCTTGGTCCGAATCCCACCTGCAATAACCATGTTGTGTCCTTGGACAAGACACTTCACCCCATTGCCCACTTGGGGGCACGGTGGTGTTGTCTATAAAAGCGTACTGCATGGTGGTGGCTCAGTTGGTAGAGGTGCAGGCTGCAAGCCTAGAGGTCCTCGGTTCGAAATCCCACCCATGGCATCCGCATTGTGTCCTTGGGCAAGACACTTCACCCCCATTGCCCACGTGGGGGCACAGTGATGTGTACAAAGGCATACTGCACGTCGGTGGTGCACCTGTCTTAAACCAATGCTAACCCTGATTGTGTGGAGTTGGTACGTTGGGGAGCTGACAGTTGCTTGCCATTGCTCTGTGGTTATCTCCAGGTACTCCGGCTTCCTGCACTCATAAAACTGTCGTGGTCATGATTAGCCATTGGACAGAAATATGTGACCTTAAACACCAATAAATAAATTAATATAACCCTTTACCAAAATCACAAAAGTCACGATTGAATGATTTTTTGTTTAAAAAGCAACGCTTGTAACCCCTCATTGGAACAAGCTTGTTGATGCTTTTGATGCAAAAGATTAAAAGAATTTTATCCAAGAATTTTGTTTGCAAGTGTCATCTGCCTTTTGTGTTAGGTAAAGGGTTATACTAAGCTAGATGAATTGTTACTGTGACCCCTATAGAGCTGGTAGGTTTTGATTTTTAGCTCAACTTGACAAAAGTCAAGCTAAGCTATTACCATCACTTCTCGTCCGTCCGCTTACGTACGTCCACAATTTCCTTTGGCACACCTCACAGGTCGCATTTCTGATCAGATCGCTTTGAAACTTGGTATGCTTGTTAGAGGTGACCTCTAGATGGGAGCTATCGATTTTCTTCAATTTCCGTCAAAAAATGTTGCCGCGGCCAATGTTCTTAGAACTTAGTTTAGTCAGACCTCAATATTTCCCTTTGGCACACCCTACAGGGCACATTTATGATTGGATTGCTTTGAAACCTGGTATGCTTGTTTGGGGTGACCTCTAGATGGGAGCTATCGATTTTCCTCCATTTTAGTCTGTCAAAAAATGTTGCCGCTGGCAACGATCTTTGAACTTAGTTTAGTCAGGCATCAATATTTCCCTTTGGCACCCCCTACAGGGCACATTTATGATCGGATTGCTTTGAAACCTGCCATACTTGTTTGGGGTGACCTCTAGATGGGAGCTATCGATTTTCTTCCATTTCCGTCTGTCAAAAAATGTTGCTGCGGCCAACGTTCTTAGAACTTCGTTTAGTCAGTCCTCAATATTTCCCTTTGGCACACCCTACAGGGCACATATATGATCGGATTACTTTGAAACCTGGCATGCTTGTTTGGGGTGACCTCTAGATGGGAGCTATCAATTTTCTTTCATTTCCGTCGTAAAATGTTGCTGCGGCCAACGTTCTTAGAACTTAGTTTAGTCAGACCTCAATATTTCCCTTTGGCACACCCTACAGGGCACATTCATGATAGGATTGCTTTGAAACCGGGCATGCTTGTTTAGGGTGACCTCTAGCTGGGAGCCATCAATTTTCTTCCGTCAAAAAATGTTGCCGCTGGCAATGATCTTTGAACTTAGTTTAGTCAGGCATCAATATACTCCTTTGGCACTCCATACAGAGCACATTTTTGATCAGATCGGTTTAAAACTTGGTATGCTTGTTTGGGGTTACCTCTAGATGGGAGCTATCGATTTTCTTCGTTTTCTGTCAAAAAATGTTGCCCCTGGCAATGATCTTCGATGAACTTAGCTTTTGGCACACCCTGCAGTGCACAGTTTTGATCAGAACACTTTGAAATTTGATATGCTTATTTGGGGTGAGCTCTAGATGGGAGCTATCGATTTTCTTCCATTTCTGTCAAAACATGTTGCTGCTGGCAACATTCTTAGAACTTAGTTTAGTCAAACCTAAAATATTTCCTTTTGTCACACACTACAGGGCACATTTATGATCGAATTGTTTTGAAACCTGGCATGTTTGTTTGGGGTGACCTCTACATGGGAGCTATTGATTTTCTTCCATTTTCCGGCAAAAAATGTTGCCACTGGCAATGACCTTTGAACTTAGTTTAGTCAGGGATCAACCTATTTTTTTTGCATGCCCTACAGGGCACATTTATGATCAGGATGGTTTGAAACTTGGTATGTTTGTTTGGGGTTACTTCTAGATGGAGCTATCGATTTTCTTCCATTTTTGTAAAAAATAGTTGCCATTGGCCACAACCTCTGATGAACTTAGTAAAAACTTAGTGCAGTCAAGCATCAATATTACCGTTTGACATACCCTGCGGGGCACATTTATCATTGGATCGCTTGCAAACTTGGTGTGCTTGTGTGGGGTGACATCTATATGGGAGCTGTCGATTTTCTTCCATTTCTGTCAAAAAATGTTGCCACTGACCTTAGAACTTAGTTTAGTCAGACCTCAATATTTCCCTTTAACACACCCTTCAGGGCACGTATATGATCGGATCACTTTGAAACTTGGTATGTGTGTTCGAGGTGACCTCTAGATGTGAGCTATTGCTTTTTTTTTCATTTTAATAAAAAATTGTTGTTGTTATCACCAGCCTTTGAACTTACTGCATTTGTGCATCAACTTATCCCTTTTGCACTCTCTGCAAAGTATATTTATGAATTTTCATAAAAAAAAACAAAAAAACATTGCCACAAGTAATGACCTTCTACTTAGTGCATTTGTACATTAACATCTTCCTTTGGCATGCCTCAGAGGGCACATTCATTATCAGGTTGTTATGAAACTTTGTATGCTTAGGCCACATTTATCATAGGATTGTTTTTGAACTTGGTGTGCTCATTAGGCAAGAACTTTAGATAAGAGCTATTGATTAGCATTCATTTCTGTGAAAAAAAGTTGCCATTTACAATAACCTCTGAACATACTGCATTTGTGTATCAATATTCTTCCTTTAGCCAGTCTTACAGTTTACATTTAAAAATGCATGGATTACTTTTGACGTTGTGCACACACAATGCTGTTATGTTGAAATTTCAAAAAATAACATTGGTACCAATGATCTTTAATTTTGCCATTTCATTTATAACTTACCAATTGCAAGTTCAAGTTTGTCAAGTTGAACTACAGTGTCATTGACACTTTCATTCAAAATGTTGCATTCAATTCTCATGTGACTGTCTTCCACACTCAAGTAGCCACAGGGACCACATTGGAACTCAGGGGACGAAATGATAATAGATTTTAAAGGCAGTCCCAAACAGGTCTGGCATTCCAGAAAATCAAGAGGTGCAAATATTGCCCTCCTCAATTTTTTCTAGGCGTTCAGTAGGTATGCAGCACTCCTGCACTCCTAAAGAATGCTAGGCCTGATAGATATACATAACTTGACTTCATACCTATTATATGTTCAGGGGTGCAGGAATTCAAATTTAGCACGTATATGATCGGATCACTTTGAAACTTGGTATGTGTGTTCGGGGTGACCTATATATGTGAGCTATTGCTCTTTTTTCATTTCCATAAAAAATTATTGTCTTTATCACCAGCCTTTGAACTTACTGCATTTGTGCATCAACTTATCCCTTTTGCATTCTCTGCAGGGTATATTTATGAATTTCCATAAAAAAAACCCAAAACCATTGCCACAAGCAATGACCTTCTACTTAGTGCATTTGTGCATTAACATCTTCCTTTGGCATGCCTCCGAGGGCACATTCATTATCAGGTTGTTTTGAAACTTTGTAAGCTTATGCAGGGTGACAAAGATAGGAGCTATTGATTTTCTTCTCATTTCCATCAAAAACTGTTGCTGTTAGCAACAATCTTTGCACTTATTGCATTTGTGCATCAACATTCTTTGACATGGCCTACAGGCCACATTTATCATAGGATTGTTTTTGAACTTGGTGTGCTCATTAGGCAAGACCTTTAGATAAGAGCTATTGATTAGCATTCATTTCTGTGAAAAAAGTTGCCATTTACAATAACCTCTGAACATACTGCATTTGTGTATCAACATTCTTTCTTCAATCAGTCTTACAGTTTACATTTAAAAATGCATGGATTACTCTGACGTTGTGCACACACAATGCTGTTATGTTGAAATTTCACCAAATAACATTGGTACCAATGATCTTCAATTTTGCCATTTCATTTATAACTTACCAAGTTCAAGTTTGTCAAGTTGAGCTACAGTGTCATTGACACTTTCATTCAGGTTCGATATGATGACCTAAAAGGCTTGAGGTTACCACATATCTTGCCTCATAAACAACAGGTAAGACATAGACACAATGACATGGCCGAAAATGCATGGGGACCCTTACGTGTCATGCCTTGAAAACAACAGACAGACTTAACCCTTTACCCAACGAATCGGCCGCATCCGCCCGCGTAATATGCAAATTCAGCAGTTGAAAAAACATTATTTTTCAAAAAATTTCAACAAAACCATATCATGTGACCCTTCGTTGGAACGAGCTCGTCGAGCTCGTTCCAACGAGGGGTCACATGGTATGGTTTTGTAGAATTTTTATGAAAAATTTTTAAAAAATGATATTTAAAATAAGAAATTTTGATATCGTCTGCGTTGGGTAAAGGGTTAAAAACAACAGACAGACAATAATAATCATTCTTAGGGGCTCACTTGCTAAACCTTTTGAGGGGTGGGGGGTCAGGAAAAAAATTTTGGACACAAGACGCAAAAAGGTTTTTCCGACCCTTCAGCACACACCCACCCCTTTTTTGAAGGAAATATTTTTTTTTCCTTTTTGAAATTGGATACTCACCCCAAAATTAAAGTAAATGGCACATAAACTGCTTTGATTGGCAATTTCAACAAGTATTTTTACTGGAACATGGTTTGTATTGTTCCAGTAACCATTTCCGACATTTAATCTATCCACAACCAGCAAGAGATAAAGCAAAATTCTCCTGAGTTTGCAACTGGAATTTGTCCCATTTCTCGGCAAGTTTATGAATTTATTCAAACTTTCTCCCAGACACTGGCAGTTAGTGTATACATGGGTAATCAGGAGATCAAATCTTGTTTGTCCGGAAGCGATAAAGTCTGTTTCCGATTGAAGATTGGTTTTGCAGTTTACTAATCTTTCAAATAGGTGAGAAATTAATAATGTTCAAGTTATTACTTCCTAAATAAGCTAATTTGATGCGCATTCACTATGAAGTCTGTCATTTCGGATAAATGACTAAAGTATTTATTTATTTCATAAAATGTTTGGCTCTTTCTAGTAATTTTATGAAATGATGAATAATTTAGTCATTTCACGAAATGACTGATTTCATGGTCGGACTGTAATATATACATATTACCAAAATTATATAATGTTACCTGTTACATAAAAATTTACTGAAATCCTGTTAAATGTGACACAGAGTTCTAATAGTCTATTATTATGCCTCATGTTTGTAACATCAGCTGTGATTGGATAATTTGACACCTTCTAAATGTCATAGTACTGGAGTTTTGGGGCAAAAGACGGGTACTAACGGAACGTTCTTCCCTGGAGACAAGAGAACAAAGAAAATGTAAGCTCCACTACCATTGATCAGAGTCGATTACGCACGCTCTGGTTGGAATTTCTCAACACCAAATGCTGGCGCTGTGTCTGATTAACTTTTTTTCGTCACCGAAAGACACAAACTTACCAACAAATATATCATCTTCAGTGGGTGTGTTTTTAATTTTAACTGCAAACAATGAATTCAAAAGAATCAGAAATATTAAAAACTCACATGTTGTTCCCTTAATATGAGTTATGACTTCAATCAATTATATTTCCACAAGTTCGGTACTCCTCAACCTCACTGAGCCTCCGCCTCAAGTTCAAAATAAATTGTTTCACTCTGTTTAATTCTAACAACTGTCGTCGTCGTCAAAGAAACATGAATTTATATTCCATTAATTTATACCACTTATCACACAAGCATTAACAATGAATTATAACACGAACAGCATGATGCAGTTGTAAACACTGGCATTTGGTGATATGAAAACTCCCAAAGCGACGGCACTTGTGACAAGTCATTTTCGAAGAGACATCATTCGTTTGAAATGACGTCATGTATTTGGATTGGACTACATTGTTATTACAAGATTGATGGCATGAACATTGCAGTTAATGCTTAACAATGAAAGTTATTTTTTGTTCGGCATAATAAAATAATTAGAACGTTTCTATTCATGTTCTATCGGTCGATAGTACCTGAGTTTGTGTGATTTCTGAAATAAAACCTTCAGAAGGTTTTATTTCAGAAATCACACAAACTCAGGTACTATCGACTGATAGAACAAGAAAAGAAACATTCTAATATTATAATAATCCTATGTCACTTTCCCTGAATAGTCTTTTAAAATGTTGAATAGAATTGTCTATTTTTCTATATTTCTTCCTCCTTTGGGCAACTTCTCCTCCACTGATGTGAAGTATTGTTGCTTCATGAAATGACTGTTCAGATTTGATAAAGTAAATCATTTTGAAAATATTTGGATGAGAGCCTGCTATGAATAAACTTGACTTGCAGTGCCACCCTTCTACATGCTTCGTTGTCCGTGGATCTTCTGTTTCGTGATGGTTCCATAGTTGCAAGCCGTAGGGTATGTTTCAGTGAGCTATTCCAGTTTACTTGATTTATTGTGAGCATGCGTAGACACACGGAATAAAAACCAGGTTGTTTTATTGAGCAGTTTATATACTGGTTTATCATTCTGGATTAAACCAACTAAACCTCCTGGAGAGCAGGGTTATCTGGTTTATCATTCTATTCTTGACATGCGCATTGGAGTGCACATTAAAGTTCTAGGCCTCGCACAACAACAATAAAAAAATATTTTGATTTTGTGTTTCAGTTAACTGGTTGAGTGCTGGAAGCCCATATATGGGCTTTACTCTAAAGTGCAAGTACTGCAACTCAAAGGCTTCAAACTATGTGGATGTCCTTCAGATTACATTTGAATCTAAAGTATTTAGTCTATATAGATTTTCCTTGTTATAATTTATGGGAGAGTGCCTATAGGCACTCTCCCATAAATTATAACATGGCAAAGACTTGTGAATAAATTTTGATGACTAAAAATAATTCAGCACTCTACCATTAAGAAATAAACAATGCCGGGTTCATGAAAAAAAGCAATAAATAAAGGGAGAGAAACGATAAAAAAGTTAATAACGTTTATTTTGCCCACAAAAATCGGCTTTTCAAAAATACACGATTCTCATCTGAAAGAGTGTTTCTCTATCGGAAATATTTGTTTTGCAACTTGCAGAAGACCCTTTTTGGGCTTTTTATTTCTATGGTAGCAGTAACGCAATTTCTTACAATATCACTGGAAAGTATCCATCACTCTTATGCAGGCCTTTTCAAAGATTGTTTAAAAATGAAAGCAGGGATATGTTTCCCACACTTTGGATATCGCCCTTCCTAAAAACGTGTTCCTGCTTCACGTTTCTTAGCGACATCACGCCAAGGTTTACGTGGAATAGTATTCACATTAAACATATCATTCCATTGGGATTTCTAAACCACAGTTTAGGTTTATATGGAATAGTAAACCAGAATTGTTCACTGAAACATACCCGTAGCTTCCTTCCACCCAATTTTTGGTCACATAGTCTGTGAACTTCTCAATTGCAGGACTCGCTAGAGCATCTTCTATTGTGTGCCATCAACCATCACTCGCCATTGAAACGGGCACAAATGGAAGAGCTATGACCCATCTGATCAATAAATTTACATCCTCATTGTCCTTATATTAAACTTGCATCCCACACTTTTGAGAATTTTTCCACGGGGCCTGTCCGTAATGAAAAAAAACACCTTTTAAATATTGTGTTTGGGAAATTGCTTTGCACAGCATTCTGTGCGGCAGCCTCAAAGTCTGTGAAAACAGTTGTCAGCTCCAAATGAATATTTAGTCCATTACATTTATCCGACACTAAATAAAAGAAGCATTTGGACGTTGTCTGTTTCTTATCTGGAAGAAATCCATAAACAAGGGGGCACATCTAGCCTCCCACAGAGGTATGAATGGTGTAAAGTTGGTGAAACAATGTTGGACATTTATTAAAAGTCCCATCACAAAATAACCAATTGGCTTCCACAAGATGATGTAAATTTCCTTCCTGTCCAAATATAAGCATCGCTTTCGTTTTACCTTCACAGGCAGATGGGAAATTGTCACCGCTTGCTGTCTTAGTATAACTTTCTGGTAATTCAATTTTGGAGCACTGACGTGGCAGACATGGTCTCGTTTTTCCTTTAAAATGGTAAAGTGCCGCCTTTGCACTGTAAAAAGTTGAAATCCTCTCAACATCTGGGTGTGTTTCATCATTACTCATACCTGAAAAAATATCAAGGACAACATTTAATAATTATAATAAAAAAATCTAGCTCAACGACCTCATTCCAATGAGGGGTCACATGATATAGTTTTGTTGAAATTTTGGAAAATTATTTTTTCAACTGCTGAATGTGTATATTTATGAGGGCACAAGCAGACGTTTCCTTGGATAAAGGGATAATATTATTCATATGGAGCTACAGTTAAAAAACTCAAAACATCTTGAAAATTAAATTGTGGGTAAATAAATAATGACGATAAACCGATATTTTTGCAATTACACCGGTATTCAATCGATATTGGTTTGAATACCGGTATATATCGGTTTATCGTGCAGCCCTACTTGCCAGCAACTCAAGTGATGAATGCGAATAGATTGTTAATTAGTCGGAAACAGACTATCCCATATACAACATATACTGGCATTCTACCCGAACAGTATTAAGACAGGTGTAGCAGGAACGGGTGAAATATGTTGAAGATTTTGCTGTTTTACCTGGTTTCACCACTGTATTTGCTGCTATTTCTGCTGATTTCTTTCTGTTTCTACCCATTTCTACACTTGATTTTAGTTTATCACTCTAAACAGAACTTATTAAGCATTATCAAGTACTGAATTCGTAGAAGCAGTTTGCTCAATGTTGTATTGACCTGACAATAGTCAATGTGATGAGGGGTGATTCTTTGGTATCGGAAATACATTCTTCATAAACTCTGGCCTGTTGCTCCTTGGCTGATGTGAGTAATGCTTCATTTGATGGAGCAGTTTGTAAGCTTTAATCAGACAATAAGAGAGAATTCCAACCATGTGGCCCATTCACTTCTACCCAGGGAAAAAATAATGGGTAATGTATGTGACATAAAATGATATTTTAACGCACCAATGTTACCGTTTTTTTAGTTCATCTTGACGAAGTCAAGCTGAGGTAATCCCATCGCTCTCCATCTTCTGTCCGTCCACCGTCTGTCAACACCATGTTTTGGTCTTCTCCTCCAAAGCCACTAGGCCAATTCAAGTGAAAGTTTGTGTGAATGATGGTCCTGAAGGGGCATTGCATTTTTGTTCAACTCAGCATGCCCAGCCCCATTTGGGAGGGAGTGGAGAAAAATGCTCCAAAATATTTTTTAAATCTTCTCATGAACCAGTGTGTACAACGACTTGACATTTGCTATGGAGCTTCTTTTTAAGATGTAGAATCAAGTTTGTTCCAATATTTGGCTTTGTAATGGGAGGGGTAACATTTTTTGCCCCGCCAAAAATTTCTATTTTTCTGAACCCATGGTCTGGTTTGAACCAAATTTGGTATGTGGTATTATTGGGTCATAAGGGGAGTGCGGTGGCTCAGTAGGTAGAGGTGCAGGCTGCAAGCCGAGAGGCTCTCGGTTCGAATCCCACCTGCGACAACCGCGTTGTGTCCTTGGACAAGACACTTCATCTCCATTGCCCGCGTGGGGGCACGATGACACCATGTACTAAGGCGTACTGCACATCGATGGTACGCATGTCTTCAGTCTAACCCTGCCTGTGCTGCAGTGTGGAGTTACGATGTTGGGGAGCTGGCAGCTGCTCGTCGTTGCTCGGTGGTTCTCTCCGGGTTCTCCGGCTTCCTCCACCCGTAAAACTGTCACGGTCATGATTAGCCATTGTGCATAAATATGTGACCTTAAACATCAATAAATAAATAATTATTGGGTCATAAGTACTTGACTCATGCAAAAATAAAAATTCTCGCATCCCCATGGGAACCCTGGGAGTTAACAGAGAGCTGTTATTTGGTATGCAGTATCCTTAGGACCAGTAGAATTGAATGGTAAAAAAAAATTGTTGTGGATTATATTAGGGTGTTCTGTAATGGGCATCGAAGAAATGTCGAGTCAGCATATTTGCAAAAAATTTTAAAAATCTTTTCTCCAGAACCATTAATCAGAATCTTTTGATATCCAGTATACAGCATTCATAGAGGGCTCAGATACAAGTTTGTTAAAATAAAGCCCATTCGTTCATATTTGGGCTCAATACAGGGGCCCGAATCTTTAACATTCTTTAAAAATCTTCTTCTTCAGAACCACCTGTCAGAATCTTTTAATGTTTGGTATACATCATTGTTATGAGGGTCGGATTCAAGATTGTTCAAACCAAGTCGATAGGTTAATATATGAGCTTCCTATGGAAGCCCAATTTTTAACTTTGTTCAATATGGGGGATAATTTTTTAAAATCTTCTTCAGATCCACCAGTCAGAATGCTTTCATATTTGGAATGCAACATCTCTAGGGGGGTCAGATTCAAGTTTGTTCAAATCAGATCCCTAGTTATATATTTGGGCTCGCTATGGTAGCCCAAATATTTACTTAGTGTGATATGAGGAAATTTCTTTAAAAATCTTCTTTCTTTAAAAATCTTCTTCTTCATATCCACCAGTCGTAATGCTTTCATATTTGGCATACAACATCTCTAGAGGGGTCAGATTCAAGTTGGGTCAATTCGAGTGCCTGGGTTAATATTTGGGCTCCATATGGGAACCTGAAATTTAACTTAATACAATATGAGGTAATTTCTTCAAAAATCTTCTTCATATCCACTAGTCAGAATTCTTTCATGTTTGGTATACAACATCTCTTGGGGGGGGTCAGATTCAAGTTTGTTCAAATCGGATCCATAATTAATATTTGGGCTCGCCATGCAATATCAATATGAAGAAATTTCTTTAAACTTTCTCTTCTTCAGATCCAACAGTCAGAATGCCTTCATGTTTGGTACACAACATCTCTAGGGAAATCGGATTCAATTGTGTTCAAATCAAGAGCCTGGGTTAATATTTGGGCTCCCTATGGGAGCTGGAATTAGCCATGTTGCTGAAGAATTAAAAATTTTGTATTCAGTGTCCTTTAAAGGTGTGTAACTAAGATTAATCCACATAGGTTGCATCAAGGGGCTTCATAGGGAAGCTCTACATTTTACATTATAATCAACTGAAGAAAAGGCATGATGCCAGATTATTTTTGTCACTCCTGCGGGACTCAAGGATTGACAGTGTATTCTATGGAAATGGATTGCTTAATGTAGATTCATTCTTGGACTCTGTTTATATTGTGTTCTGTTCAAGATGGGCGCTTCAGGCCCTGTGGGTCTCTTGTTTCCCTTCAGCAGTAAACGGGTCACATGGTTGGGTTTCTATCTTAATGCATCACCAAAGACAATTGAAACACTACTCATAACAGTCAGGGTAAAGCAGCGCAGAGTTTTTGGTGGATGAATTTCCGATTTGTCTGTTTTGTGTCACACACATTGCCAAGAATCACCCTGAGTCTCAACTGTTGTCATTCTGGCTTCTCAGTCTAAGAACATGTTACCTTTAATACAGTAGAATCCTCTTAATTGAATATCCATTTTGCCAGTGAAAATTATTCAATTAACAGGAGTATACAATTAACAGGGATTTGGTCAGTTTTCTGTGTTCTGGAGGTAAACTGAGCATTTATTCTATTATATCTTGTTTGACAGAGCTCATAGAGCTCTGTCAAACAAGATATAATAGAATAAATGCCTGTATTGGATGTAGTGAGGCCAAAAAGGTTGATAAATAAGGGGAATTTGGTGCGTGTCACAATAATTTTTTCACCATATTACAAAAATTTATATACAATTAACAGGAGTTTACTCTACAACCCATATGCAATTAATAGATCAAATCAGGGACCAGCCTAGGGGGAAATTTTAGGGAGACTCCATGTCTCCCTCCAGAAAAAATAGGGAGACTGCAGAGTCATGTAGGGAGACTTCAAAGGCAAGTGGGGAAAATTAAGAATATTCATGTACCACCCCTGCCGCCCCTTCATATTTTCAATTTGTGGTCCTCCATTAATGTCCCATTAATCCAGGTCCAGTTGTCTATGAGGCATCTATGCCAGGTTAAAAAATCACAAAGTAATTATTGACTGAAAATCCCCCACTGCTACCCTCTCCTTCATGACCCCCTCCCCTCTTCTTCATGCCAATCCCCCAGCACCCTCCTGTGGTTGCCTTTCACCAAAGTCTACTAAGCTAATAATTTCCTAAGTCTGAAAGTGTGAACAGGACCAGATGTAAGAAGGTTGCTTGGGAGGTACTTTGTTAGTTAATAAACAAAATACATTCTGGGGTCGAGTATTTTGTAAAAGAAATGTCATTCCGCATCATTTTTATGGCATTCTGGTGTCATTCTGTGTCATTTCGTGTCATTCCGTTGTTTAGGAGGACCCTTTTTCAAGATCGTCCACATGCACTCTTGTGTCCTGTACAAAGCTTTTCTTGTCATCACTAAATCTTTTTTCATGTGTTTCAATTCCATTCGTGTTTTTGTGGGAATAGACGGCCCAGCAGTTAACAGTCGTCAGCAAAGCGAAATAAAAATACTGTGTTATAAAATACATCTGTTGTGTATACATTTTCGGCATCCTAAGCGACATAACCTACTTTCAAACTGAGTTATTTTGTTGAGTCGCGTAAGTCACCTATTTTCGTTTCGACATTTGAAGCTCCGACTGAAACTCAACAAAATAGAAATAAAAAAATCCGCCAAAAGAGACAATGGACAATTGATTGTCGTGTGATTTCATTAAATGGACGTTTATTTGACGAATTAAAATGCCCATTTATCACACTCGAGCACATTCGATTTTTGAAAATAATCGTTTTCATGCAAAGCTCGCATCATTCAGTTCAGCCTTTCCTCATTTTGGCCAATTTTTAGAGGGCGACTTGTAATCGCCCTGACTATTTTTCTAGGCGACTTTGGGCTTAGAAGGGCGACATAATCGCCCTAGTCGCCCTCACGGCTGGTCCCTGGATCAAATTTGTACTGAAGGTTTGGTAAATGGTTTTGTGTTTGAAAATTATATTCAATTAACAGGGATATACAATTAAGAGATATCCAATTAAGTGGGCTCCACTGTATCAATAATTCCACTAAGTTGTTTCATTTTAGCAAGTCAGATGAGAAAGTGAGAAAGAATTGGTGATCATGTGAGTTGAAAAGGTCTACCATATCTCTCCAAATTTTGTCAGGATGCATATGGAAATTTTGTGACTGATGTGTCAGGTGATACCCCTGTGATTTATATAGTGTTACCTATTACGAAGTAAATGTCAGTGTTATACTACAATATATTGGAGGCTGTTCATTCAACTCCAAGACTTGAAGCCCATTTGTTCAAAATCTGTTAAAGGACCAGTGGCAGGATAGTCTCTTTCTAAGTAGTTTTCTGCAACATTCAGCTTGATCTCACTGAAGCATAATACACATACATATCCTTTCTGACACAGATGATCCCAACACACTTTATTCTATGATTTCATTTTATTCTTTGTTATAGCAGATTGTTATAATTTATTTTAGAAATAGTTAATTGTATTTTTATTATAAGATAACCCAACCAAGGTCAGGTTTAAATAAGATAGAGAGTTTCCACGGTCAATAAACCCTCTATCAATAAGATATAATGTCCTGACTATTTGTTGGTTCAGCCATTTCTGACTGTATATCACAAATTAAAGAGAATTGGTTTGAAGGCTACAGTACAGTCGCCGTAGATTGGCCGTATTCCACACATCGGCAGGGATGTCCATGCTTGCGTTTACGAGGTAATAAAAATAATCATCAGCAAAATTTTAATTAATGAAGCACCGGGTTGTACCCGGTGCTTCATTAATTAAATTTTTGATGATTATTCCTATAATTATACCACCCACTTGAAAAGTGGGCGGTATATAGCATTCATGGTATCCGTACTTCCGTACTTACGTACGTCCGTACTTCCGTACGTCCGTGACGCTTTGGGGGTACACATCTGCTATCCGCTACTCCTCTTAAACCAGTGGGTGGATTTCATTGAAACTTACAGGCATTCTTTTCTATACATTATAGATGTGCACCTCCTATTTTGCTTTCAGGTATTTTTATTTTTTACTCTTTCCCAAAGGGCGAAATGAACTTAGCCAAATTGTTGTGATGCTTTAGGGGGGTACACTCCTGCTATCCGCTACTCCTCTTATACCAGTGGGCGAATTTCATTGAAACTCTCAGACCTTTTTTTTATATACATTATAGATGTGCACCTTCTATTCTGCTTTCAGGTATTTTTTTTTTTTGGGGGGGGGGGGGGGGGTTGTCAGTTTTTGTGCTCTCTACATTAAACACACTTTTACTGTTGTAAAATGTTTCTTGGTGGGAGTGGGTGGTATCATTTAGTGAGCAGTGCTCACAGTTTTTCTAGTTAGTGTTTGGAATTTAATATTATTGCATCCATGGATATATTGCCCACCCATGGAAAGTGACCAGTCCACGGCGGCCATACTGTACCAACTAAGCCTAAGGCTTGAATGACCAATAACAACCCTGCATTTTGCTGATACATGTATCTGACTGGAATTCATAATTACATAATGAGAGTTTGTGAAAGTAGTCAGTTGCATAGGGAAATGGTTTTATTTTACTGTATATTATCTACTATTCATGATGAGAAGAGTCCTTTTATTGTCAGATCTCGTTAATTTACATTTATTTTACCGTGTAGATTACATAAATGATAATTTGCTTAAATTGGTTTAACTTTTTTTCAAAATCACGAACCACTGATTGTGTGATGGAGAACAGTAAACATCTGTCCACATTCCCTTGCTGCTAGCCCCTATTCTGTACTACTAAATCCCCCCACACTCCTCCCTCCCCCCCCCCTGCCCCCCCCCCCCCCCCCTCTGTTAACCCAGAGGTGATGGAGTGGTGGCAAAAAGACTACACAAACTTCCATGATCAATCTGCCTCACTTATTTGAAAGGTAAGAGCTCATAGGAAAAAAAATTCAAGGCAGGGAAAAAACATGTTTTCAGAGCCACTGACCTACCCACCCACCCCTGCCTTGTGTTTGGAAAATATTTGACCTCCCCCCCCCACCTCCTGTTTGAGGTGGAAAAAACTTAAATTAAGGTAAGAAATGAAAAGCCTTCTTCTAATCTACGTAGTATTCTTGTTGTCACATTTTTTCCCTAATTGGCTTCAGATAGATGTGGCAGTTGATAACATGACTAGGGCTGTCGCGACTATCACTTTTTGTAATCGACTAATCGTGACCAGTAATCGACGGTTAGTCAATTAATAGTCGCTTCCCATGATTTTTTAGCAAATCATTCTTCTGTTCGTAAAACTCTGAAAATGACAATGGCACCAGTGTGTTCAGACGAAGTGGGGTTGTGGGAACAACAAATCGGTCCCGACTGAAGCTACATGTAGTCCAATCTTGGACCCACAGTCCGTAATATAATTTTTGGGGTTGGTACGTCCTGTAGGACGTACCAACCCCAAAAATAATATTACTGACTGCGGGTCCAAGTTTGAATTAGATTGAAGCCGATGAATTAAAATGAATTTACCAAAGAACATTCCTGCATATGTTTCCTTTCTGCAATAAGTTTCTCGAAATTTTGAACATTGAGATCTATGCATTCCCTCGTCAGTTGTTAAAATTGGATCTTAGTCTGAAGTTCCGAACTTTGAGAAGTGATCTGACGTTCTGACTTTCATCATAATTTTGTCACTTCCGCGCTTTGGGTTTTCCAATGGGTGCATTCGTGTGTACAAGACTGGAGAAATTCAGAAGAATCTATTCTTCTCGAGTAACTGTGAGTGTTCTTTCTTACAGTCAGTGACAGTCGTACAGTCTTCCGGATATGAATGTTAACTATGGTTAGACATTTAAAGTTATTCACCTTCATTGATCATTCACCTCACAAAACAATGCAATTTAGCCCCGACGTGTAGTAGACGTGTACCACCTTGAAAATGAATGACGATCGACTAAAAATAAAAAACGTCGACTACTTCAATAGTCGACGGTTAGTCGACTAATCGAATAATCGCGACAGCCCTAAACATGACGTGTTCACCTCTTTGATGGATACACATAAGCAACAAGAGTCCATAGGGGCCACTAGTCCAGGTCACTCACAGTAAGAATTGGATCAGTCAATACACAAGCATGGCAAGCCATTTGGCTGGTGTTTGCTGGGTCTTGTTCGGTTTCCCAGTTTGCCACAAAAATCGGAAACATGCCAAAAAACAAACAAAAAACCCTGCTCAGTTCTAGACCCCTGTTAAAAATATTGATGATACTATTGTGAATCAGGTTTCAAATATATTAAAATGTGATTCTCATTTTCTTGATATTTCAGAAAAAAGATTTGGAAGATTAGACAACAGAAAATGTTTGGCAGATTTCTTGAGAATAATTTAAGACCTTCAATATTGACAATAAGTATTGAGAATTCTGATATTGATCAGTTCTTGATTTTGGATTAATTATTAAATCCTGTATTGATACTGTAAATATACTCTCACCAGCCTAATAATTGCTCCCGTCAACTCCCGTGTTTTCTGTTTTACGAGAGCTAAAAAATGCACTCGTTGAAAAATATTGTGGAGCACTAATATACTGTGAGGGCATAAAAATGTGTGCTGTTTCGAGAAAGCAGCATTATGTGGCCAGTGGCAAGTTACTGTCATAATTCAATTCCTTATACATTTAACCCTTTGAACACTAGTGGTATCTTCCATGCCAGTTCAATGGCAGCAATTAGAAGAGTCCACATTCATTATTTGGGGTAGACCAATCAGTATTTTCAACGTGCAGCCTCGGGGCTGCACGTTGAAAACATTGATTGGTCTTCCCCACACATTTACTGAACAGCCATTCTATTTAATGATGTGATGGCGTATCATGTTCCTGGCCGGAAAAATGGACGCCAGGGTTCAAGGCAAATGCACCATCAGGGGGAGCCATCGAGTAGCGGCGAGTACATGTCGGGGAGAGTAATCAGGGAGAGACATCGAATAGCGGCGAGTACCTGTCAGGGAGAGTAATCAGGGAGAACCATCGAGTAGCGCTCAGGGCTGCACGTTGAAAATACTGATTAGTCAACCCAACACATTTGGTTAACAACCATCCTATTTAATGACGTTATGACATATCATGTTTCTGGCTGGAAAAGTGGCTGCTCGTACTCAAAGGGTTAAGGTTTCTGGTGTTTGGTGACAGTATTCCCTCGAAAATTCATAGACTAACATTTTACTGGTGCAATTTACTCTCGTTTCTGATTTCGCGGGAGCTTAAAACTGCACCTGTCAATTTTGTTCATTTCCATCTCTGATTATTCATTTTGGAGAAAAAATCCTAGCAATCACTATTATTGGGTAGTGAGGAATAGGGGAGCGCGGTGGCTAAGTGGTAGACTGTTGGACTTATATGTTGGAGGTCCCGAGTTCAATCCCTGTCCGGGACACCCACCTTGTGTTCTTGGACAAGGGACTTTATCCTGGTTGTCCACATGGGGGCACGATGACGCCGTATACTCCAGCCTACTGCACGTCGATGGTGCACATGTCTTCAACCACTGTAACCCTGCTTGAGCAGAACTTGAACAGAGTTAGAATGTTGGGGAGCTGACAGTTACTCGTCGATGATCGGTGGTTCTCCGGCTTCCTCCACCCGTAAAACTGTCACGGTCACGATTAGCCATTGTGCATAAGTATGTGACCTTAAACACCAATAAATAAATAGTGAGGAATAGACGGAAAATGTCATGATTGTTATTACCAAGCAAATATCCTGACCATCATTATCATTAGGTAGGTAAGAGGAGTACAAGCTTCGATTTTTTACAATTTGGCGTCAACTGCAATTCATTTCCATGATTTAAATCAATGGGAAAGGACTGGAAATGATTTGGGGGGGGGGGGGAGGGGCGGGTGCAGGGGTTCCATGAGATGATATTAGAATAAAAAATCTTTTGGGTGCTCTTGGGTGTAAAATATTTGCAATCTACTTTCTATTTATTGGGTGTTTTAAGGGGACGTCCAATCTAACTTTGGTCAAATTTCATGCAATTTTCTTTCAAGTCTAAAAAAGGCCCAAAATGAATAACCCCAATAAATTATATAGCAAAATGCTTGGAATGAAACATAGAACATGTGGAAACTGAAATTTGTCATGGAACTGCTGCCATGTTTAAATAGCACCACCTGAAAGTCTGCTATGGCATAAGTAAGAGAACAAAATTTTCACAATAAAATACCTCAAAATAAAATAACAGCTGCATTCTATAAACATTTAAGTTCATACTCAAAGAAATCATTTCCTAATTCATGAAAGTAATAAAGATTGAGACCAAATGTTATAAATGGAGTGCTCACTGATTGAAGGCAGACATTTTCTTTTGTTTATGTTTTGATTTGGGGAGTTCAACAAAGGTCAACTTGAAGGAGTCCACTGGAAGAAGTATGGAAGGACAAAAGAGTGTCTCCCAATATAAAGATGTATGTGTTACTGTAATGGTTTGGAAAGAAACTATGATATTCTCCTATGTAGAATGCACTGCAAAGTCATACATTGTAGTTGAATAAATATATTTACAAACCCCTTGCACTGTAACCCCTTTTTATCCCATGCATCAATTTGATAGTGATTAAATTGTTAAATTTGTCTGGTTTATCAATAAGTATATTAGCTTTGTTTACTCTTGAACACCAATACACTCATGATATCTGTTGGAGAAGAAATAAGAGTAACTGTAACCTGTCACTGCAATAAACCATCTAATGTACATAAAAGTACATTGTTATTCAAAACATATCAAATCAACCTTACATAACCATTATTGCATGTACTTTCCCCAAGGAGGCTTATTAACATATTGAGATCAGAAGGGCACATCCAGAGGGTCTCACATATTTTTTTCAAGAACGCATTACACAAAGCAATCCCCAAAAGGTGACAAGTGAGCTCCAATTGACACAAAAAAATTCCCAGGCGGGGGGGGGGGGGGGGGGGGGGGGGGGTGCTCTCTTCCTTGTATGACGCTACCTCCGGCACTCAAGGCATATGCCTTTTTTCTCAAAGTTTAACTCTTTTTTCTTTTTGAAGATCCTGGCCACACATTTTCCAAACACTATCAGACAGGTAACCCTCCAAATAAGTGTATCTGCCAAAATCATGTTACATTGCAAAACATTCTTTTTAGAGTTTTAGTTCTGGACCTTTCATGCTTCTTACTTCCAACTATAACACTTAATTTATCGATTAATGGGTGAATAGAAAAGTCCTGCTATAATCAACATTTTGAGTTCCATAAGCCTTCAAAACAGCTCCGATAAAAGTGTCAAACATCAGATTGATGGCTTTATACAGAATATTCATTAGGTTGTTGCTTGATAAGTAATAGGAACAAAATCTTTACCAGAAAATTCTGTAGCAATACAATTGAGGGTATTAGCAGGCATTTTGCAACAAATTGTAACAAATCAACTAGTTATAAACAAAATTTTCTAACTCAAAAGAGTGAAAAAGTACCACAACTCTGAAAAAATGTGGGAAGAAACATATGCTACAGCAGCTCCACAGGCATTGTTTCACCATGATGCTCGATCACAACACCAAATATCCTTCAAATTGGAGTAGCAATGGTTGAGATACAAGGGAGAATGTTGGTACATGTAATGATGAATGGGTAAGACTAAGATTAAGAGGACAGGGGTCACCACTGCACGGCCCTAGATGCACCTTTGATTTTCCAACTTCCAGGTCTGGGGCATAATAATCGCAACACACCCACCTTATCAATTCATAATTTCAGTAAAATAAAAGAAATTATCAATTTTAATTAATTAATAGATGATGGGAAATATTTGGCTTCCTTCGCCTTCTCGTACTATTTAATTACCACAAACAATATCAGTTTGATGCCAACAAACGAAACTGAACGCATGTGGTCTGGTTAAAAAGTAACTCGGCATGAATAATGAAGAAATTGAAAATATTTTGTGTATTTCATTTGTTTAAAAGCCAATTGCAGTTAATATTGACCGTGCATTCGATAATTTGTTTCAGTTTTGACCACACAGTCACGCTGACACTCAGTGACAGCGGTTATGTTTATTGTGATATGCAAATTGGGGGATGGTTTCCGGTGAAGGAGATTTGTCACATTTGTCAGTGTAAAACGATGGCAAAAGACACTGATTGACGCTTGTGTTAGTATGGTTGGTTGCAAGAAAAAAATAAATTCTCAGCTTTGTCCAAGCGCACCTTATTTAAAAGCGCGAATGCATCATTTTCAACCCATCTTCAATCGGTCCTTTGCAGACATCAAAGACAGCCGCGACAAATTCCATGGTTACTAGGAAGTAAATAACTTCGCAACATCGGGGGAAATTAACACACTCAATATAGTTCTAGGTCACTTGGAATATACTTCGTGAAAAAGTGATTTCCAAAACATTCTGCTTACTTTGTTATGATATGAATATTACTTTATTTTATGTGTATTGTCCCGATTTTATACACTCGGTTATTTTTTTACAAGTGGATCATGTTGTCTTTCTAATGCGCAATAATTCAGATTTTTTGTCAACAAAAAATTTCAGACGGCCTGGAAACACGAGAGGGAATTTTGAACCATATTTTGCAGTTATGACATTAACAGCTCAAGTATTTGCTGTCACCTGTTTGCAAATCCGCTCATACATTGTCTCGAACAAATAAAGGGCGTGATCACGTCCTTGCATTCTTACGATTGCCCAAATTGAGTATTTCTGCAAGAACCACATCGTAATCACATGACTGGAATAAACATCATTGAAACATGGCCACATCCGGAACATCCAAAATTTGTGTTGGTGTTATTACATTCAAACATCAAAACCCACCAGAGTGTGTGTCAAAAAAATGCTTTCGCCTAGTCTGTAGTATGTTATCATTATATTGAGGACAAGGCTTTCGAATTACTGATTATTTTGTGGTTTTACCAGTTCGTTACTTACGCCATTGGCAAATTAATCTTCTTCAAAATCATAAAATTCACTTTTTTTCCTGAAAAAAATTATATGTACCTTTTCAATGCACTTTACTCATTATGTTGATACATAATTTGCCTTTCCTTACTTCTCTTGTCTGTTTCTGATGCATTGGAAAAAATGTCAACAAATTGACCAACGTTTGGTTCGACGACCCCTTAAGGTAATACCAACAAGTTGTTAAGTTGACTGTTGACAGTTTGCCTGCAAATCACTGTTTAAATTTAAACTAGCCTGTACTCTCGGGATCCCAATAAACATAACCATGCGTTTAATATTTCTGTTGAAACTTTCACACCCCTGCATTGCTTATTCGAACCCCAACGTTTAGGAGTTATCCCACTTCCGTGGGACCTAGGAGGTACAATAAGGACAATATGAAAGGCAGCTAGAAAAATGGCAATAGCAACAAGACAAGATAAAGAGCAGGCATGAGGCAGAAATTAAAAGTATCACAGAAATGGTGTCAAAATGAAATAAAGGCAAGGAACTCAACCTCCACATCATCAGAACATCCACCAAAAAAGACAAAAGAACCAAAGTCAGCCTTCTTGATTCTTTAGAGATCGTTGATTTCATAGTCAAAAGGAGACAATCTGTCCCAGTACTATCCTTGTATGCCTTTGGTGAGATTACTGTTGTTATACCACCTACTTGAAAAGTGGGAGGTATATAGTGGTCACTTGGTCTGTCCGTCTGTCCGTCCTTCCGTCTGTCCGTTCGTTCTTCCGTTCCCTCCAAAACGAGTGAACGGATTTCAGTGAAACTCTCAGACATTCTTTTACATACATTGAAGATGTGCACCTCCTATTTTCTTTTCAGATATTTTCATTTTTACAGTTTTCAATATTGAAAAATGAACTTTGTCAAATTCAATTGACATTCTGTACAGATCTGCTATCCACAACTCCTCTTAAACCATTGAACAGATTTCATTGAAACTTTCAGACATTCTTTTACATATATTGAAGATGTGCACCTCCTGTTTTGTTTTTAGATATTTCCATTTTTAGGGTTTCTCATATTTAAAAATGGGCTTTATCAATTCAAGCTTGCATGGGGGGGGGTGAGTTGTTGACATTTGCTATCCACGACCTCTTTTAAACTAGTGAATGGATTTCAATGAAACCTTCAAACATTGGTATCAGTGTTTCTGCTCTCTACATTAAACACACTTTTACTGTTGTAAAATGTTTCTTGGTGGGAGTGGGTGGTATCATTTAGTGAGCAGTTCTCACAGTTTTTCTAGTTATTTGCAGGACTGGAAAATGATCCTAATAAAAATTGCACTGTACTTAACTAGTAAACTAAAATTATAATACGCATGCATAAACAGAAAATAATGTAGTCAAATCAAGAAAATTAAACTTCAAGATGATTCAGGTAATCTGAATAAAAACAGATATTCAGATGATCTGTAGACAACCTGAAATTTTTAGGTAATCTGTAGATTACCAGATGAAATTGAGTAATCTACAGATTTCTAGAGGTGCCACAATTAATCGATTAGTTGATTAATTATTGATAACATCAGTAATCAAGTAGTGTTTTGTGTAGTTGAATAATTGCCCATCTTATGTTTCATAACCGAGGGCTTTGTCGACCAGGAGCCAATACTATAAAACTTTTACCATAGTTCTTTGTAGAATTGTAATTTCTACCTACTAATATAACTGACTAAAATGAATCATTAGCATTTTAAAAGATATGCTGGCAAATTGCCACATCTTTGAAAATGCTAATGGTTCATTTGAACCCATTTAAAGTCATAACTAGAAAATACAATTGTAGAAGTTTTGTAGTATTGGTCCCAGAATGTATAGAGAGTAATCGCTTGACTGGACTGGTTACGTGAAATAATTCATGAGAGGTGAGGGACATTGTACAAACACGAGTGCGCGAATGCTCACAAGTGTTTCACAATATAGTCCCTCACCTAGAATGAATTATTACACGTAACCAGTCCAGTCAACTCTGTTTATTACTTTTCATTATTAACGATAATTATATTATTTAACCCTTTACCTTCCCCGTGGGAACCCCGGGAAGTAAGCAGCACTTGTTTACTGCGGTAAACCAGTTCCGCTTTACTAGTAAAATAGGACCCAGTCACCAATGCTTGGGGTGAAAGTCGTCTAAAATGGGCAACATGTTGATCAACGATTGACTATCCTTGACTTCATCGCCATGTTGTGTCACGATTAGCCATTGTGCATAAATATGTGACGTTAACCACCAACAAACAAACAAACAAACAAACCCTTTACCTAACGTAACGTCAAAACCGGCAAGCACTATTCTAAAAAATCGCCAATTAATTTTCATTATTTTTTTTCATTTTTCTCTCTAAAACATATGTCATGACCCCTCATTGGATCGAGCTCGTTCAGCGCATTCCAATGAGGGGTCATAACTTATGTTTTTGAGAAAAAAATGTAAATAATAGTTATTCAAGAATTGTTTTTGCAAGTGTCGTCTGCTTTTCATGTTTGGTAAAGTTGTAAAAAAAACAAAAACCAATGAAGTCCCCATTACACCCACGGCAAAGCATCTTCATATGCACGCACGGATACATGACCCAATTGTTGATTGCATAATTCACTTGTGACGTTATCGTTTATAATCAAACCCGGAAATCCCAGTAAATCACATTTTGGAAAGTAATAAAATGCTTTATTTGTAAAAGTAGTATTCTTTTTCGTGTCTAAAATATATATTTCTATGTGTTTGTACCCCCATGGACCCACTAATATATAAGATGAGGTGGAATAAAGTTTAACTTGGATTCGTTTATTTCCTTAGTAAACTACAACTATTCATACAAGTAAACAGTCATGTACAAAATACATTTGCAACAAATTAAAAACAATAGCAAACTCATAAGTAACTATCATATATGAGGGGTGTAGTCAAACTTTCATGATTAACACTTTACCCAACGAATCGGCTGCATCCGCCCGCATAATGTGCAAATTCAGCAGTTGAAAAAATATTATTTTTCAAAAAAGTTCAACAAAACCATATCATGTGACCCCTCGTTGAAACGAGCTCGTTCCAGCGAGGGGTCACAGGATATGGTTTTGTTAAAAATTTTTGAAAAAATAAAACAAATGACATTTAAAATAATAAACTTTGATATAGTCTGTGTTGGGTAAAGGGTTAATACTAACCAGAGGGGGCTCTATCAATTTGATTAGTAGCACACACTCATAGGGGCTTGGCCAATAGGCACTCTCCAATAAATTGAAAAAAACAAATCCATATGGACAAAAGCTTTCTAGTAAAAATGCACAAAACATTCCCCAACTGGCACCATGCATATATGTAAAACTATTAAATTATACATCCGCCCCCAACACCCAACCACCACCACCCCCCCCCCCCCACCCCCACTATACCATTATATTAAATTATAGTACTAGCGTATCTTTTGATAGAACCCCAATACAGGCTTTTATCACCCATAACCACTCAAGCAAAACTCAGCAGTGTAATAACTGTCTAGTTTACAAAACATGGATTGGTTTGCTCATCTGGAATGAGGTCATTCCAGCAGAACACAATAGTCAATGCCTAAACAATAAATAAAATGTACCACAAAGCACCTATTCAGAATATGTTACAAGACAGTATAATGGTTTCCATTCTCGTGACCAGTGTCCCCAAACAAAATAGCATGTACCGATATAGTGCCAATTATGTAACACCAAATGAGTGTGCATCCACTGATAAAAGTACGCAAATATTTACATGGCTGAACCCCCCCCCCCCCCCCTTTTTGAACCCGGGAAGTGAAGCAGTGCTTGTTTACTGTGGTAAACAAGCTCTTTTTCACTGGTAAAATAGGACCCAGTCACTATTGCTTGGGGTGCGAGTCCTCTAAATCAGGCAACATGGGGGTATAAACGATTGACTGACCTTGACTTTATCTCCATGTTGTGGTCATGATAAGCCATTGTGCAAAAGTATTTGACCTTAAACACCAATAAATAAATAATAAATACATGGCTGAACTCAATTAAATATAGTGTACACCTTCACACTAGTGTGTTTGATCAATGGTATATTAATTATATTTATATGAAAGCATGAATTCACAGAAGGTGATGCAGACCAACACAAACTATATTCAACATTATTCCAGTTTGTCTGCAGTAAACATTTCAAATAAGTAGTCTGGCAGATTTAACAGTAAATAAGGGTTAAATTAATGAATGCATACCCTCAGTGTGACGAGTTCCCATCGTTTTAACTTTACTTGTCAATGTAAGTGGTATTTCCTAAACCTGCACAGAATAAATCATTGTCTTCGAGATATTACGAATGGAAAATCGTTAAATTAACGAGCATCTATTGATATATCTACAGCGGCGAGCAATCCGGCTCGCCCTCTCTTTTGCAGAATGAGCCGAATCACCCGACGCTGGAGATAATCAACGCTAATAATATATTGCATACTCATAGATGTTCCCTAATAATTACAATATTAATATAATAGAAATACAAAATTAATACAGTAATTTACGATAATTAAACTTTACCAGCCTTCAAAGTGAAGACAGCGATAACGAAATTGATCAGTAGAGATTTACTAAATGAAAATAGCGTTAATTAAAACTGAACAGACCCAGTAATAATCTCAGTAGCTGAACAAGCATTTCATAGATATGACCAGGCTACTCGATTGTTAATAAAATAAACTTAAATTGACGGTATAGTAAATATTAAAAAGTAAAGTAGCATAAAATGGAAACTTGACTGTACCTGGATTTCTAAACTCCGAGAATCCTACAAATCCTGTGAATCCTTCAAGAAATACGCACTACATAATTGGTTTCACTATTTCACCTACAAATTCACAAACTAATTTCAACTAATGTTTAACTAGTGGATGTATTTATTTATTTATTGGTGTTTAAGATCACATATTTCTGCACAATGGCTAATCATGACCAAGACAGTCTTAACATTGGAGAAAGCCAGAGTACCCAGAGAGAACCTCCAAGTAACAGCGAGCAACTGTCAGCTCCCCAACATACTCCACACAAGGAGGGTTAGCATTGGTTGAAGACAAGTGCACCATTGATGTGCAGTACGCCTTAGTACACAATGCCACCATGCTCCCATGTGGGCAATGGGGATGAAGTGTCTTGCCCAAGGACGTAATGTGGTTGCCGCAGGTGGGATTCAACCTGAGGACCTCTCGGCTTGCAGCCTGCACCTCTGCCTACTGAGCCACTTTGCCCAAACTAGTGGATAAACAACAGAACTGCAGAGAACACTTCAAGCACAAGATTACATCAACAGGTCACAGCTACAAAGTGTAAAAAATGCTGGACAGGGCAGTCTATTTAAGCCAAGAAATCAAAGAGATTATCCAATAAGGAATGATTTAATTAGTGTTCACTGCATGCATATAGTGAAGCATGTTAGTCTGCAAATAGCGAAGAGAAGATCAAGTGACCTGGAATAAAGAAAGTCATCAATTTAACATTCTGTGATCTGTAATCAGTGTAACAACCTCAAAAATTAACACTTTGTCTAGCAAACTAAATACCGCTGCAGAGAAATTAAATTCTATAATAATAAATATTAAAATCTGTAAAAGAGACATCGTGATGTACCTGCAATAAAATGCTGAAAATTAAATATTTCATCACTGTGACATGTTGGTAAAAAGAGATGCAGTATTAGATATGAATTTGCGGAATGCACACTAAAGCAGGATTCTCAGAATTTCTTCCCTGTCTTTGTATGTGTTCCACATTGGGTACAACAAACGATAACTTTTTAAAGTGTTGATAGGCGTTGTATTAAATAAGGCAATCCGGTTCCTTAGAATGATATTCATCTATATCTAAATATTTAGTAATTAACTAACAATAAGTGAATATTTGGTAGGTAGTTTCAAGAAAAATCCACAAATGGTATATGATATGATTAATCGATTGACTATCGCTGACAGATTATCGATTATTAAAATAAATAATCATGGCAACAGATACCTGAAAATTTCCAGTAATCTATTGATTACCTGATTATATAGATTCCATGTAACATGTACAAGTATTAAACTGTTATCCTGTCAGTAAGGATCAGAAATGGAGCCAGTGCTAAAGGGAACGGGACAACCCACCCCAGGGACAACCCGCCCCAAACCTGGTGGGACAACCCGCCCTGGGACAGCCCGTCCCAATTTTTCTTGACTATGATATTGGACTAGGATTGGATTATGGGTACTAATAACCTGTCTTTTACTTAATTATGATTGTATTATAGGTAATAACACGTGAATAATTCAGAATGAATTATTTGCCTGTTATTACTTATAATACGATCATAATAACAAACACGCACCGGGATATAAGGGACAACGTGGTATAATTCAAAGAGAAGCAACATGATGATTGTTAACAGCTAAAAAAACACTTTTATTGTCTTAGTCTTAGATAAAGGAAAAGAGATCAGAGCTGTGATAAATCCATATCACGCTAAAACAACATGTCCTGTCATTTGATTTTTGCGCATCAAACAAATATCATTCCTCTTAGAGGGGGTATTGGGTGAAATCGGACTTTTACCAGTTCAGCCCAGGTGATTTCGGCCCGTTTGGTGAGTTCAGCCCAGGTGAGTTCGGACCACGTGAAAGTGACTTCGGCCCACAAGAAAGTGACTTTCGGCCCACAAGAAAGTGACTTCGGCCCAGTCGCTGAGTGAGTTCGGACCATGTATATTTGAGTTCGGCTCAAGGGAAAGTAACTTTGGCCCATTTGCTCTGGTGATAATTTGTTCATGCAGGCAAGTTACATCATTTTTACTTGAAGTTCAGTCAGAGGTCATATTCTATTTAGTGACTAGACCATCTTTCTTCCTTCCTTCTTCCTTCCTTCCTTCCTTCCTCCACCCAACCTCTTCCTTCCATTCCCCCTTACTTCCTTCCTCCACCCAACCTCTCTTTCTTCTATCCTCCCTTCCCTCTGTCCGTCCACCCATCCATCCAGTTTTGTTTAATGATTTCCAATATTTGTAAAAGAAACTTTTTTTTAAAAAATATTCTGTTAGGTTGTTTTTTTATTTTGACATGTTGTTCTCGTACAATGTTCCATCATTCTCTTTTATGTCTTTGAGTGAAGGTCAGTGTCACATAGATCACTCGCTGACTACTGTTTCTTCAAAGTAGCGTTAACAATACTAAACATAAAACGGTTAGCGCTGTTTGATGTGTCAGTATAATGAGATGTACTGATACTCTCCATGACTGTTTTCATAAATTGTCAAAACAGCGGCCAAGCTCTTCGAAATATATAAGCACTGTGAAATTGAATGAACATCAGATCCAACATGGATATCGATAATTCTTGTATTAAATGTAGCTCGTTGGTTAGGCCCCGTCAGGAAGGGTTGCAGTGCCCTGGGTGTAGTAAATGGCAGCACCGCACTTGTGATACTGGTGTTTCTTGGTCAGATTACCGTGAAGCATGTAAAGGCAATACCACAATCAACTGGAAATGTGATGCCTGTTCCCATGTTGAAGAGTCTGGACTTAATCATTATAATGAAGCTGGTAATTTCGAAATACACACAAGTATAGTATCAACTGGTTCTAGATTGGAGAGCACTGCAATGTCAGATAATGAGGCTGCTATTAACGCAAATTATTTATTAGCTCACCTGACTGAAAGTCAGGGTGAGCTTTTCTGATCACTTTTCGTCCGTCGTGAAGGTGGTGTTTGGGCCTTTTTCTCCCAAACCACTGGCCGCATATTAATGAAATTTCATGTGAGTAGGGGCTATATAAGGGCATTTTGATTTTTTGTCGAAATTAGGTTTCAGCTCATATTGAGCAGAGGGATGGGGCAAAAATGCTCCATTTCTTAATTCTTCTTCTCAAGAACCAGCAATAGCAGAAACTTGATATTTGGTATGCAGCTTCCTTTTGAGGTGTAGACTCAAGTTTGTTCAAGAGAAGTTTGTCGGGCATTATTTGCCTTCGTTATGGGAGGGGCAAAAATTTTGGCCACGCCTAAAATTTCTATTTTCAGAACCGTCAGGTCGATTTGAACCAAATTTGATATGAGGTGATAATGGGTCATAAGTAGTTGATTGATGCAAAAAAAATGTTTCTCCTTGCCCCGTGGGAACCTCGGGAGCTAAAAATAGGAAAAACCTTAAAACTGCCATATCTCCAAAACTACACGGCACAGGGAATTCTTATTTTGTATAAAGCTTACTTTTATCTAGTAGAATAGAGTGGTTAAAAAAAATCCCTATCGGTTTGATCACAAGGTACTTTTTTCAGGACTTTGAAAAAGTGCTGAGTCAGCACTTTTTAACACTGTAGGCAATGGGAAAAAGATTAAAAAATCTTTTTCTCCAGATCCAGCAGGCAGAATCTTTTGATATTTGGTATGCAACATTGTAGGGTGGATCTGATTCAAGTTTGTTCAAATCGGCCCCTGGGTTCATATTTGGGCTCAGTACAGGAGCCCGATTTCGAACTTAGTGCATTTCAGGCAAATTTCTTAAAAAATCTTCTTCTCCAGATCCAGCAGGCAGAATCGTTTGATATTTGGTATGCAACATTGTGGGGTGGATCTGATTCAAGTTTGTTCAAATCGGCTCCCTGGATTCATATTTGGGCTCACTATAGAAGCCCGAATTCGATCTTAGTGCATTTCAGGCAAATTTCTTAAAAAATCTTCTTCTTCAGATCGAGCAGGCAGAATCTTTTGATATTTGGCATGCAACATTGTGGAGTGGATCTGATTCAAGTTTGTTCAAATCAGCCACCTGGGTTTATATTTGGGCTCAGTATAGAAGCTCGAATTCGAACTTAGTGCATTTCAGGCAAATTTCTTAAAAAATCTTCTTCTCCAGATCCAGCAGGCAGAATCTTTTGATATTTGGTATGCAACATTGTGGGGTGGATCTGATTCAAGTTTGTTCAAATCGGCCCCCCTGGATTCATATTTGGGCTCACCATAGAAGCCCAAATTCAAACTTAGTGCATTTCAGGCAAATTTCTTAAAAAATCTTCTTCTCCAGACCCAGCAGGCAGAATCTTTTGTTATTTGTTATGCAACATTGTGGGGTGGATCTGATTCAAGTTTGTTCAAATAGGCCCTCTGGGTTTATATTTGGGCTCAGTATAGAAGCTTGAGTTCGATCTTAGAGCATTTCAGGCAAATTTCTTAAAAAATCTTCTTCTCCAGATCCAGCTGGCAGAATCTTTTGATATTTGGTATGCAACATTGAGGGATGGATCTGATTCAAGTTTGTTCAAATCGGCCCCTTGGATTCATATTTGGGCTCACTATAGAAGCTCGAATTCGAACTTAGTGCATTTCAGGAAAATTTCTTAAAAAATCTTCTTCTCCAGATCCAGCAGGCAGAATCTTTTGATATTTGGTATGCAACATTGTGGGGTGGATCTGATTCAAGTTTGTTCAAATCGGCTTCCTAGATTCATATTTGGGCTCATATAGAAGCTCGATTTTGAACTTAATGCATTTCAGGCAAATTTCTTTGAAAATCTTCTTCTCAAGATCCAGCAGGCAGAATCTTTTGATATTGGGTATGCACCATGCTTAGGGGGTGAGATTCAAGTTTGTTCAAGCCAAGTCCCTAGGTCCATATTTGGACTCACTGTGGGAGCTTGAATTGTAACTTAGTTCAAAATGAGGAATTTTCTTTAAAAACCTTCTCAAGATCCAGCAGGCAGAATCTTTTGATATTTGGTATGCACCATGCTTAGGGAGTGAGATTCAACTTTGTTCAAGCCAAGTCCCTAGGTCCATATTTGGACTCACTGTGGGAGCCCGAATTATAACTTAGTTCAATATGAGGAATATTCTTTAAAAATCTTCTTTTTTTTTTTAGATCCACTGGTCAGAATCTTTGGATATTTGGTATAAGCTTTTCTTAGGAGGAGCAGATGCAACTTGTTGAAATCAATTCTCTGGGTTGATATTTAGGCCACCATGTCAGGTGAGCGCCCTCAGGCCCCTTGGGGCCTCTTGTTTATTTATTGGTGTTTAAGGTCACATATTTATGCACAATGGCTAATCATGACCGCGACAGTTTTACGGGTGGAGGAAGCCGGAGTACCTGCAGAGAACCACCGAGCAACGACAAGCAGCTGCCAGCTCCCCAACATCGTAACTCCGCACTGCAGCACAGGCAGGGTTAGATTGGTTGAAGACATGCGCCTTAGTACACGGCGTCATCGTGCCCCCACGCAGGCAATGGAAATGAAGTGTCTTGCCCAAGGACACAACACGGTTGCCGCAGGTGGGATTCGAACCGAGGACCTCTCGGCTTGCAGCCTGCACCTCTACCTACTGAGCCACCACGCTCCCAATGCAAATTCACCACAGATGCCGTCGTTTAGAATTCCTTCTAACATTGATTAATCCTCGCTAATAGAACCCATTGTCACTGAGGGTAGCACATAAAATGACAGCCATGAGTCCTTCCCAGGATATTTTTTTTCTCTTCAAATTCTGAATCTCTGAGATCGATTCTGGTGCCTGGGGAAACGTGGGGGTTAAAAACAGTTAGTTATGGTTTGCATTTGGGGGCCCTCAGCCACCACCCCTTCGGGCCCACCGCTGAGAGCTCACACATAGGGATTGGTGGAGTGAGAACAAGGTGCTCCAGTCTTGATTGGCACCTGTGAGTATCACTGGGGTAGGACATGCAGGAATCTAGAACTAGTGTCCACTGATGTGTGGTTGGTTTTAATATTTACTATCACCTCGGCATGTGTTTGGCGAAACGCTAACTGAAAATAAGTTATGAACCCTCCCCCCCCCCCCCCCCCCCCCCCCCCTCCCGGCCCGTTTAAAAACATAGCTTGGACACAACTTTTTGCTGGTAAAAAGGATGGTAAGTGTATACAACTATGTTTTCAAGTACTACTAAATGTACATTGTACAGCTGAATGTGTGAAAAGTCACCAATTAATGAAGCGTACGCAATAATAAATATATATAACGAAGATTAAGTATTGTTTGTTTTATTATAGACTATTTTCAAATTATATATACGATAATACCATAGTGTGTTTTGATATCTCAACGAGTTGAAAGTGAGTTTTTTTCGCGAGGCTTGCCGAGCGAAAAAAACTCACTTTCAACTCGTTGAGATATCAAACATATCAAAACACACTACGGTATTGTTGTATTTATATTTTACCGACCATTTTTGTTCTTTTCTGCATTTTTAAAAGGGTTTTGGGGATGATTTCGTGTCAAAATGTCGACTCATCTGGAGTGGAGTCGACTACTTTCTCTTGTTGGGCATGAATACATGTGATGTGCCCGGAAAAGCTGTTGGTGCGTAACAAGGCTACAAATTCAAGTGAATGATAGAGTATAGTTCCCCTTAGAAAGTGGCCCTGTAACTGGGAAAACAATTACAGAAAATATACTTACGCCTCAATTCTTATGATTTATGACAAAAATATGTTTGATAATAAATTTCACTAGATTTGACACGATTTATAAACAATTTTGCGAATGTCATCATTATATTATAATATAGAAAAAGACTATAGTCCATTCTCCAATCTATATGACATAGGGGTATGTGTTATAGATAATCTATAACACATGGGCTATATCTTCAACAGGTATAAGATAAAAATGGTTTCTCTCCCCAAACCTTTCTGTTAAATCCCCTCGTAGTGAACAGAAACATCTAAATGCACACGAAGTTGTTACACCTCCTTCCAGCAAGTATGATAATATCTACCCCGTCGTAGACCTCAGCGACTTCGTTGTTTTCCTTGTACAAAATGGCATGTTGATCAGTGTCAGGTACATTTAGGACTTGAAAACATTGTTTTTATACACTTACCGTCCTTTTTACCGGATACTGTCCTTTTTACCGGTAAAAAGTATTACCCAGGTGGGAGCAGGATGATTGACGTTTCATTTTCCAAATTAGGAAAGTGTAAATAAACATTTGCATGTGTCATCTGCTTTGTTTATAAAACTCAAGTTGAATCGACGACGAAAAAAATAACATTAAATAGCGAAAATAAGAAAGATAAACATTGTTAATTTAATAAAGTATTTTTGCAAGTTTGTAGGGGAATTATTTTTAGACAGAAATGTATCACTTGGCCATGTTTATTTTTGGCAGTTTTGCTTGTCGATGGAATTGGACCAATGTGCTTCTCACAGTGTTTTGCAGCGAGTATCAGCACGATTTCACCGCGACTGCCCTGTAAATGATTTCTGGGATAAACAAAATAAACGTATAGTGTTCTGAAGAAAAAAATTTATTCTACTTGTAGGATTAAGAATGAAACCGACTCACCAGAGGCTCGTCGATTTCATTCTTAATCCTACTCGTAGAATTTTTTTTTTTTTTTACTTGAAAACACTATACATTTTTTCTATATATGCGACATGCCACTTTCATACTCATGTTTTTATTCTCTTCAGTCAACAATGATGTAAAACACTTTCAAGATAAATGCATCCCACCAGTAGAGTTCTCACAGTAGAATACTGATGGTACATCTTTCTCAGAGCAATTTTAAAGAGGCAGTTTGTGTCTGTATGGAGACTTAAAGGTTGAACACCAATAAATAAATAATAAATGAATTAGTTACACAATTTGGATAGTGACCTAATATGGTATATATACATTAAATAATTCCATATTAGATGAGAGCTGCACTCTCACCTAGTATGAAATCTGTATGTGGTACATCGTAGAATCCATTTTTTGGCTTTTATACGACGGAGTGGGGGAGTGCTCTAGTGTTTCTCGTACAATTGCAGCCTTGAATTGATCTAATGTCTCTGCGTATACTTTTGCATCACTGAGCTTATTCCAGTCAATGGTGGTTTTTATGAAAAAGGAATGTTTATACTGCTCAGTGGTACTGTTTGGTATTTGGAAGGTCCTGGTGTTGTTTCTTAATTATTTGGTAAATCTTCCCGATAGCCGATGGTGTAAAGTAATGTTCCTGAGAACTTTCAACTCAAATATCGAGACGCGGTGGATGGTCCAAGTGAGGGAGCTAGTAGAAAACTACTCAATGGAGATCTCGGACCTTGACGTTGGGGCAAACCAGGGCAAAAAGATCGCCAGAGAAAGGGTCATGGAGGATTGTAACTGTAATTGGCGAGAGGGGGTCAAATCAAAGAGATCTTTGGGTGGCCTGCGTGATAAAGAGAAGCCTGGTTTTGAAGAGTACCATGATGGCACCTTTGGGGGGTCACTGTTGTTCAAGCTGAGGTCGCGGTCCCTGGAGCTGAGGGGAAAAATTGGGAAAAACAGTGAAAAGGAGTGCCAGATGTGTAACGTGGGCGTGGTGGAGACCCTGGAACACTTTTTTTATAGAATGTCCAAAATACCAGTCTAACAGAACAAGATTCACGGGGAGTATAATGGAGAAGTGGGATGGGAGAATGAAGGACATGTGGTTAGGGGGCGACTCAAAGGAGAGGGTTAATATACTAATCGGAGAGATTGGGAAGAATGGGGCAAGGGATGTCATCAAGCAGTTCGTCTCCGAGTGTTGGGAGGAGAGAAGAAGCGCGGGAATAGGGGGAGGCAGTTGGTAGAACATGGGTAACCATGGCCTTCTCATACGAGAACCGCGACAAATCAGCGGCCGGCCGAAGTGTTATTATTATTATTATTATTACTAGGTTTTCTACTGTGTTTTGGCTTGTGTATCCTTGTTATTGCTTAGTTCTGACAAGCCTTTTGCATTTGTTGGGAGTCAGTCGTTTATTGGAAGAGCTGGTAGCAGCACCTCAACCACCTTGTTTAGGAATGTCAGTTGTTGGTGTTTCCTCTGAACATCAAGCGGTGGTAGTTTCAGATCTTTCAGGATTGCTTTTACACTGCCTTGTTTCTTAGATCTATAGTCATTTACGATGAATCGGGCTGCAAGTCTTTGGATTTTCTCAATTTTGTTGATGTCATTCTTGGTCTGGAGGTCCCATATGATAGCTCAGTATTGGAGCATAGAACATACCAGAGCTATATATGAGAGTTTTGTGCATTCCGAGGAAGCCCAGAGTGAAATTGGCTTTCTTTGCTTCATTTCCAATGTAATTTCCCCATTTCAGTTCGTTGGAGATTTGTAGACCTAGATATGGATTTGAATGTACTTCCTGTAGTATGTGGTTGTTTAAGGTATAGAAAATTGGCTTTTATTTTTGATTGATAGAATGTAGCATTTTGTTGCGTTAAATCTTATGCCCCAGTCATCGGTCGAGGTTTCAAGGTTGCCTAGGCCTTTTTTGGCTCACCTGACTGAAAGTCAGGGTGAGCTTTTCTTATCACTCTTCGTCCGTCGTCCTGCGTGAAGGTGGTGTTTGAGTCTCTTTCTCCTAAACCACTGGCCACATTTTAATTAAATTTCATGTAAGTAGTGGTTAGATAGGGGCATTTAGGTTTTTCTTCAAATTGGATTTCTGCTCATATTGTGGAGTGGGGTGGGGCCAAAATGCACAAAATTTTAAAAAATCTTCTCATGAACTAGCCATAGCAGAGACTTGATATTTAGCATGCAGCTTCCATTTGAGGTGTAGACTCAAGTTTGTTCAAGAGAAGTTTGACGGACAATATTTACCTTTGTTCTGAGAGGGGCAAGAATTTTTGCCCCGCCCAAAATTTCTATTTTCTGAACCCAGAGGCCGATTTGAACCAAATTTAAGATGAGGTATTATTGGGTTATAAGTACTTGATTTATGCCAAAAAAAAAATTTCTGCAGCCCCATGGGAACCACAGGAGCTAAAAATAGAAAACAATTAAAACGCCCATATCTCCAAAACTGCACGGCACCGAGAATTTATTATTTGGTGTGAAGCTTCCTTAGGACCAACAGAAAGGATTGGTAAAAAAAAAAACTGCCATCAATTTTATCATAGGGTACAGTTTTGGGACTTTTGAAAAAGTGCTGAGTCAGCACTTTTTAACACTAGGCAATGGGAAAACATTAAAAAATCTTCTTCTCCAGATCCAGCAGGCAGAATCTTTTGATATTTGGTATGCAACATTGTAGGGTGGAATCTGATTCAAGTTTGTTCAAATTGGCCCCCTGGGTTCATATTTGGGCTCGGTACAGGAGCCCAATTTCGAACTTAGTGCAAATATCTTAAAAAATCTTCTTCTCCAGATCCAGCAGGCAGAATCTTTTGATATTTGGTACAATGGCGGATACAGAGGGGGGGGGGCAGTTGCCCCCCCCCCCCCTCCCCCTTTAGCTCGTGTTTGTCTCGTATGTAGGGCGTAGCCAGGATTTTCATTTGGGGACAATACATGAATTGAAGTAAAAACATACAACGACATTTATTTCCTCCATCACCATTCGCTATGGAAAACAAATATACCGTTGAAATTATGCAAAATATATCTACTGGTCGCCTCCATTTATAGCGTCACCGACACAGCATGATTTTGTGGTGTTACATGCCCCTAGCCTCAGGTACCCCATGGCTATGCGAGTTATGGGTCAGGATCTTAATTGGCATAGTCATGGCAAACCTAAGCCTAGAGGGCTGACTGCTGAAAACTTTCAAACGCTGGCAGATCGCAATGTTCTCCTGAGGTTAAGTCGGTTATGACTGTAAACAGTGTGTCCAAAATACAGTATTATGGTAAACGGATCTGAAGAGCATATTTCAAATTTTCTAATTCTGTCTTGAACGTATGACAGAATTTGAAATTCTGAAACATTCTGTTTAAAAAGTGTTAATTAGCCATTCAAAAATTCAAGAGGATTTCCACCCCAGAAACCACCAGAATGCCCCATTTGGTCGCTCATTTCCCAAAATTTTCTGGGGGGAGAACCCCCCCAAGACCCCCCTACAAAAGCTCGTGCCTTCGGCACTCGGGGCAGATGCCTTTGGCATCTGCACGATCCCCCCCCCCCTTTGAGAATTCCTGTATCCGCCACTGATTTGGTATGCAATATTGTGGGGGGGGGGGGGGGGGGGGGATCTGATTCAAGTTTGTTCAAATCGGCCACCTGGATTCATATTTGCGCTCACTATAGAAGCTCGAATTGGAACTTAGTGCATTTCAGGCAAATTTCTTTAAAAATCTTCTTCTCCAGATCCAGCAGGCAGAATCTTTTGATATTTGGTATGCAACATACATTGTGGGTGGATCTGATTCAAGTTTGTTCAAATCGGCCCCCCTGGATTCATATTTGGGCTCACTATAGAAGCCTGAATTCGAACTTAGTGCATTTCAGGCAAATTTCTTTAAAAATCTTCTCCAGATCCAGCAGGCAAAATCTTTTGATATTTGGTATGCAACATTGTGGGGTGGATCTGATTCAAGTTTGTTCAAATCGGCCCCCAGGGTTTATATTTGGGCTCAGTATAGGAGCCCAAATTTGAATTTAGTGCATTTCAGGCAAATTTATTTGAAAATCTTCTTCTCAAGATCCAGCAGGCAGAATCTTTTGATATTGGGTATGCACCGTGCTTAGGGGGGTGAGATTCAATTTTGTTCAAGCCAAGTCCCTGGGTTCATATTTGGGCTCACTGTGGGAGCCCGAATTATAACTTAGTTCAAAATTAGGAATTTTCTTTAAAAATCTTCTTCAGATCCAGCAGTCGGAATGTTTTGATAATTGGTATGCAGCATTCTTTGGGGGGGGGGGGGGGGGGGAGAGATTCAAGTTTGTTCAAGCCATGTCCCTAGGTCTATATTTGGGCTCACTGTGGGAGCTTGAATTGTAACTTAGTTCGAAATGAGGAATTTTCTTAAAAAATAAAATCTTCTTCTTCAGATCCAGCAGTCGGAATGTTTTGATTTGTGGTGTGTAGCATCCTTGGGAGGGGGGTGGGGGGAGATTCAAGTTTGTTAAAGCTAAGTCCCTGGGTCCATATGCAGAAACATTGCCCGTGTTTGCTATGAGTAACCAGGAGAACCTACCATGCTTTGGATGCCATTTGATAAGGAAAATCTGCCCCCTGGATTTATATTTGGGCTCAGTATAGGAGCCCAAATTTGAACTTAGTGCATTTCAGGCAAATTTCTTTGAAAATCTTCTCAAGATCCAGCAGGCAGAATCTTTTGATATTGGGTATGCACCATGCTTAGGGGGGTGAGATTCAATTTTGTTCAAGCCAAGTCCCTCGGTTCATATTTGTGCTCACTGTGGGAGCCCGAATTATAGCTTAGTCAATATGAGGAATTTTTCTTTAAAAATCTTCTTCAGATTCAGCTGTCGGAATGTTTTGATATTTGGCATGCAGCAACCTTAGGGGGCTGAGATTCAAGTTTGTTCAAGCCAAGTCCCTTGGTTCATATTTGGGCTCACTATGTGAGCCCGAATGGCAACTTAGTTCAAAATGAGGAATTTTTTTTAAAAATCTTCTTCAGATCCAGCAGATGAATGTTTTTGATATTTTTTATGCAGCATCCTTAGAGGGGGGTAAGATTCAAGTTTGTTCAAGCCATGTCCCTATGTCCATATTTGGGCTCATTGTGGGAGCTCAGTCGGAATGTTTTGATATTTGGTGTGCAGCATCCTTAGGGGGGGGGGGTGGAGATTCAAGTTTGTTAAAGCCAAGTCCCTGGGTTCATATATGGGCTCCCTGTGGGAGCCCGAATTATAACTTAGTTCAGTATGAGTTGTAATTCCACTCCGCTTTCTTTATGCTGTTTTTACATAGTGTCTTGTGCTCTTTATAGTTTTACCACCACTTTCGAAGAAAATGGGGGTATACTGGATTACATGCATCCGTCTGTCCATCCGTCCGTCCGTCTGTGCATCCGGGCTTAGCAGAGGTACATTGTGGGGTTTACAATTTAGGGTCAGTGGTAGTTGTGGGGTTGGGTTAGTACAGTGGCCACTTGTGGGGTTATTTTTTGCACTGTGGGGTTAATTGTTTGACCTTGTGGGGTTAGGGTTTAACCCTTTACCTAACATGAAAAGCAGACGACACTTGTAAAAAAAATCTTGAATAACTATTTTGTTTCATATTTTGTCTCAAAAACATAGGTTATGACCCCTCTTTGGAACGAGCTCGACGAGCTTGTTCCAAAGAGGGGTCATAACCTATGCTTTTGAGACAAAAAATGAAAAAAATAGCGAAAATTAATTGGCGATTTTTGTGAATAGCGCTGGCTGGTTTTGACCGTTACGTTAGGTAAAGGGTTAACATGGGGAAAAACCCCACAAGTAAGAACGTGTAAGAACGTCCGTGTGTAAGTCCGTCCGAGAATATTCATAACTTAAGTAAATTATTATTCTTTCATAATATTTGTTGGTCATAGGTATGCCCACACTAGTTATTTTTTTTTTATTATTTTTTATTTTTTTTTATTACTTGTTCACTCAGAAATTGTGTCCGTCTGAGCCAAATTTTGTCTGTTCAGCCTGTATCTCGGGTATCGTATGTTCTGTTGCAATGAAATTTGCCATGAACACTGCTTATGGTATAGGCTTTAAAAAAAGGATTCCACGATATTTCTTACATTCCTCTTTTTAGAGTTATCCCCCTTTTTGACTTAGAAATTGTAGGACATAGGCATTATTTGTCTGTTCAGCCTGTATCTCAGGTGTGGGTTATGGGATTTCAGTGAAATATGGCATGCAGTTTGCCTATGACAAAGGCTTCTGCCTCATTGCATAAAACTTCCAAACACCAAACAATTTACCATACCTTTTGACTTAGAAATTGTTGGAAATTGTTGAAAACTTTCGAAGAAAATGGGAGGGGGGGGGGGCATACTGGATTGGGGTTATCAAATTTCAGTGAAATATGGCATGCCGTTTGCCCATGACAAAGGCTTCTGCCTCATTGAATAAAACTTTCAAACACCAAACAATTCACCGTACCTTTTGACTTAGAAATTGTTGGAAATTGTTGAGAACTTTCGAAGAAAATGGAGGGGACGGGGGTATACTGGATTGCATCCGTCCATCTGTGCATCCGTCCGTCAGTCCGTACCAGCATATTCATAAATAATATTGGTTGGTCATAGGTATGCCCACACTAGGCGGTACACCACGTGGGGGTATGTTTTTCCAGTTGCTCCTTTTCTTTGCTCTATTATAAAGTCTTTACTTTTTTGCGGAGTTTTTTTTATTTTGTTATTGATCCATGGGAAGTTGTTATTTGATTTCATTTGTCGTGATGGTACATTCTTCTCGATGTTATTGGAAAGTTCTTATTTGAATGTAACCCAAAGGGCTTGGATGTTGGTGCCTTTGTTGTACATTGTGATGATAGTTTCCGAAAACGTCTGGAGTTCCAAGGCTAGTTATTCACTGTCAGCTTTCTTCTAGCTAAATCACTTTCTTGGTTTACATTTGTGGGAAGATGGTTTTATGTCCACATCACTGACTGTGATTGTATGATCAGATATACCGGGGATGTTTACAGATGATTTTACCAGTGTGGGTTTAGATGTGAATACCAGATCGAGGAGGTTGTTTTCTTGTGTTGATTCATCATGTATTTGGGTAAGGTGGGATTGTGTTGCGATATGCCGGCACACCCAAACCGGCCTCTACATTTTACCCAAACTGGCCTCGAAATTTTACCCTAACCGGACTCCGAAATTTTACCCTAAACTTTCGCCACAGTTTTACCCAAACCGGCCACCCAAGTATTTTACGGGCGGGAAAAAGAAAAACATACACTTTTTAAATTATGGACATACATTTATTAACACTACAATTTAATGATCAATTTGATATTTTGCTAATTAAAACTGCGACAGATGATAGAGTTTGTCTTGGAGTTTTTTCATTATAGTATCATAAAAACCTACTAGAACAAAAACACACAAAAAACATTTTGATCTATTTTTTTTGTGGCAGAAGTGATTTCAGTGGTTTTCTACAAAGCACCCTTTGAAGTCCTGTTAAGATTAGTCACAGAGAACACGTTCAAAAAACCGACAAATCTTTTAAAAACAAATGTTTGTTCCATTTTCGTTTGATTTTTGCGGGACATGTTGTTTTGATAATCAGCGGTGTCAGATCACAAAGATTTGGGGAATGCGTTTTTGAAAAAGAGTAACCAATTAGCATTCAGTCTGAATAATACTCGTTTGTTTTGGGAAAGCTTGTTTGAAAAAGCGTAACCAATCAGCACACAGTTTTGATAGTACCATCTTGTCACTGTGTCAATTACCTTTTCTGGAATTTTAGGGTTTTGGAAACGACAAGTTGTGTTTATTCCCTTTTGGGTATTTTCATATGGATAATTATTGAATTTTCTGTACCGGTTTGTGGATAAAATTTTCGGTAAAGGATATAGGCCAACATTTGCTCACACAATTTTTATTATTTAAATTTTGCTACAATGTCATGAAAAGCTAGAAAAAGGCGTGTGTGGTTACAGCTGCGCGGAGGCCTGTTTGGGTAAAATTGTGGAGGCCAGCTTGAGTATGGGTGAAAATGCGTTGGCCAGTTTGGGTGTAATTCCGTTCTGCACGATGGAGAGTTAGGCTTCTTTATCTGGTGCATTATTTCGCATTGACAGGGTGTCCCATGTTATGTCTGGGCAACTCAAGTCTGCAAGTATCGTTAGTTTTTGTTCTACTAATAAGGGTGAGAGTTTTTGTTCTACTTATAAGGGTGGGTGAGGCTTCGAGTTGAGATGCATCTTTGGTGTTTCTGTGAGGCATGTAGAAGACTCCTATTAGCAGATCTTTTCGGGTTTTAGCTTTACTTGACAAAGTCAAGATAAGCTATTGCTATCACGCGTGCCCGAGCCCAAAACCCCAAAACCTTTAGCACAGTCTGCAGGTCGTATTTATGAAGGGATTCCATTGTAACTAGGTAGGATGACTCTATAATGTCAAGATGAGAACGTCTCCTTTTCGTCATGATCTGTCAACCATGACTGCTGCCCAAGCCCGAAACCCAAAAACTTTTAGCACGGTCTACAGGTCATATTTAATATGGAGGGATTTCATTGTAATTTGATAGGATGATTCTGTATGATGTCTAGATGAGAACTCCCCTTTTGGCTGTGATCTGTCAACCCTGACGGCTGCCCGAACCCCAAACCCAGAAACCTTTAGCAGAGTCTACATGTCGTATTTATGGAGGGATTTCATTGTAACTTGGTAGGATGACTCCATATAGTGTCCAGGTGAGAACATACCCTTTTGGTCACGATTGGTTAACTGTGACGGCTACAGGGGCCCGAAGCCCGAAAACCTTTTGCGCAGTCTACAGATCGTATTTTTGAAGGGATTTCATTGTAACTAAGTAGGATGATTCCAGATAATGTCTAGATGAGAACGTCCCCTTTTGGTAGCGATCATTCACCCGTGATGGTTGCCCGAGCCCAAAACTCGAAAACCTTTAGCATAGAATACAGGTCGTATTTATGAAGGAATTTCATTGTATTTTGGTAGGATGACTCAGTATAATGTCTAGATGACGGCATCCCCTTTTGGTTACGATCAATCAACAGTGATGGCTACACAGGCCCGAAGCCCGAAAACCGTGAGCACAGTCTACAGGCCGCATTTATGAGGGGATTTGGGAGCGCGGTGGCTCAGTGGTAGACTGTTGGACTTCTATGCTAGAGGTCCCGAGTTTGACCGGCGCACACCCAGTAGGGAACACTCTTCTCCTTGTACTATTTCACGGCTTCCGGAACCAGTGCGCAGACGTTTAACCAATGTGTCATTCTATTTTTTTCCGCCATCTTACTGAATGCAGATCGTTTCGCTCTTCAACAGGGATACCTTTTGACTCGATATTAACGATGTTTCCTGTTCTGAATTGTGGATTCATAGCTATTTCTTCACTGTCCAGACATACAGGGCTGTGTTTTATATATTCTCTCGATTGTTCACTGTATTTTTCTTGACCAATCTCTATACCGATTTCGCGAGCGTTTTTTGCGTACCGTGCTGTTTCGGTCTTTTGTTCATTAATGCTAACCCTTTGGGTTCTGCTTTTAACTGAGTTAGGTGTCAGCTGGAGGGGGTTGTGGCAGCCTTTCTCCCCTCTTTTGAGGGTAGAATTTCTGCCATTTCCCTTCTGGCTGTTGAGGTACTTTTTTGTTCCCGTCTGGCCTTTGTTTCCTGCCACCTTACTCTGATAGCGGGGGATGTCCTGATTTAATTTTTCTTTGGGTTCACCTTCCCATCTACATTGCTCTCACCAGAGAGGACGATACCTTGCGGGCCATGTTTGTTGTCTTAGCATATTAAAGTTTCCCATTATTCATGTTCCATTTTATTTGGGTGTTCTATTGAAAGACCCTGTGGTCTGGGCGGGCTTCCGTCTATTGTGTAGTTCAGGCACGTGACGTTTTCCACCCACGCCTGTGGGACGGGGAATGCAGTCGTTCAGGGCCTCCCGATTTGACTTTGTCTGGAGAGAGTTATACCACCTCCTGGGAGGTTTTGCAGAGTTTTTATGGCGTGGATACCGTGGTAGCTGCTGACTTTCTGGCAAAGAGATGCCTGGTTCCGGGACAACTATCCCCCTCCAGTCGCCATCTGAGGCTGTCTCTAGGGTTGTGACTCCTCTTTTGGAGCCGAGCTCGGTTGCTTTCTCTGCATTTCCGCCTTTGTCAACAGCTACTGATGTATCCGCTCCTGCTGCTACTCCATCCGCGATGTCATCGGTCTCCGTTTCAGCTGGCCTCGGCTTATCCCTGCATATGTCTGCAGGGATTTCTGCTTCTTGGACGTTGGATATCCGCTTCAACATTCCCTGGCTTCAACTCGGCGAAAAAAGAAGTGGTTGCCGGCCGATCCCAGTTCTAGAGAATCGTGACCCTTCGCTGGTTTAGAGGGTCAGATGCGAAGCCACCTTGCTGGGCTGTTCCCACGTCGAACCAGCAGATACGGGTTGTGAGCTTAGGAAGGACCCTGCTTGCTCACGCAGGTTCTTTCCAAGAGGCTTCCTGTTGCCGCCAGCGAGCCTTCTAGTGGCTTTCAGGCGCCCTCCGCGGCGCCGCCTCCCGTGATTGGAAGCAGACCTCTGCTTTTTGATCCCCTGTTCCTACAGTACAGTCGTCGCCGTGGACTGGTCACTTTCCACGGGAGGGCAATATTTCCACGGACGCAATAATATTAGATTCCAAACACTAATTACAGGAATAATCAGCAAAAATTTAATTAATGAAGCAACCCGGTGCTTCGTTAATTAAAATTTGCTAATGATGATTTTTACTACCTGGTAAACAAATGCGTGGACATAACTGCCCACGTGTGGATTACGACCAATCCACGGCGACTGTACTGTACACCATGGGAGGCATCGGCAGGTATGCCTGACATGGGCTATGTGTCTTCCGACTCAGGCGATGGGTCAGACACACCTGACGATGAGAGCCATCAGTCTTCTGACTTGGGGGCGGCTCTTGACTTTGTGTTTGAGTTCCTTCAAACCGTCAGACCAGCCGGAGGTTTCAGCTAGGCCGCGATCATTGGTCGCACGCCTACTGCCTGAGGAGCAACCTGCTTCCTGCGCCATTGACCATACCAGTCGGTATAAGTGGTCGAAGCTTTTGCAGCATTGAGCTCAAAGCTGAGTTCCAAGGCTGTGAAGACTTCGTTCTTCACCAGACTGATACAGTTTTGCCCCTATGCGTTATCGTTCCTACAATTCCTCCAATCCGCCGGTCAGCAAGACATTGACGGTCTTGGATCATGACTCCAAGCCCAAGTCGGCCGTTATTCCTATGGAGACTTTGGAGTCCATGTTGGGCTTATCCAGAGAGATGCTAGGCAGCTTCCCGATAAGTTTTGACGACATACAGGCTCCTTTGCGTCTGATCTCCAAGAGGCTCATGCATCTTACACACATGCCTGTAACACTGCTAATTTGGTATTAGTTCGCCTGGATGCTGTGTTGGTCACATTCCATTCCCTTCCTGAAAGCAAGGGCGCAGCTCTTCAATCCGCTTCTTTGGTGGGTCTGCGACTATTTCATGATTCCGTGGCGATGGTCCGGGATGACGTTCTGCGTCATTCCAAAGATCAGCTGCTGATTTCCAAGCTTGATCCACCCTCTGTTGGAGGCCGGGGCCATTTCAAGACTAACAAACGCCCTTCTGCTTCCTCTGTGAAGTCAAGGACTGAGCCTCCTGCTTCTGTTTCTTCCTCTTACTCACGTGGTAAAGTTAAGCACCGGCGTCGGCAGTCGTCCAGAGGGAGGTCTCAGGATCCTTCATCTAGCAGAGGAGCTGGTTTCTCCTCTCTCGCCGGGGCTCAAAATGAAGGTCCTCACGTCGATTCGTCCCAGGCTGGAGGAGGGATATCCTAGTTTACAGACCATTGGGCCACGATCATATCCGATCCTTGGGTGTTAGTTGGTCGGTCCAGTCTGTGGATATCCTTCTGTAGGCACCCCAATCTGTCGAGAGTGCCTCTTCCACCAAAGTTCCATAAGACGAGATAGACAATCTCCTGTCGAAGGAGGCGATCGTGGTCGGCAAGAACATTCATTCAGTGGGATTTTATTCTCTCCTGTTCTTGGTGCCGAAGAAGGACGGCAGACTCTGACCGGTTATCGATCTGAGTATCCTGAACCAGTTTATCGTTGCTCCCAAGTTCAACATGGAGACTTATCAGGTCGGTTCGCCACCCCATTCACCAGGGAGATTTCGCTTACAGCATCGACCTGCGAGACGCTTACTTTCACGTTCCGATTCATCGGACATCGCGAAAGTAACTCGGGTTTGCTTTTCTGGGGTGAATTTACCAGTTCAAGGCCATGCCTTTTGGCCTCTACCTGGCACCTTGGGCCTTCATCCGACTGATGTCGCATGTGATAGCCTTCCATCGCACTCAGTACAGGGTGACTACTTCGGCGTATCTGGACAATATCCCACAGAGACACTCAAATGCAGCCCTTCGTGAGTCAGATGTCGACACACTTGAGCCTGCTCTCGTCGCTGGGGTTCAGAGTCAACAAAGAGAAGTCGGACCTGGTCCCTTCTCAGTCGTTTTGTCATCTGGGGATGGACTTCCATACTCAGCTAAATACGGTGGCGATTCTCCGACTGCTCGGTCTCTGCGGTTCGGTGACGGATCTCATTCCTCTGGGTCGGTTGCATGTCAGACCTCTCCAGCACTTTTTCAGTCGTTGGAGGCCGAATGTCGATCCTCTGAATCAGGTGCTTCAGTTACCATCATCTCTTTGTCGTCACCTTCCCTGAACGGATGTTCAGTGGATTATGAAGGGAGTTCCGTTGGACTTGCCCATCATGTCCGATCGTGTTCTGACGGCTGATGACAGCGATCTCGGATGGGTGCACGACACTGGATCCTCTGGTCTTTCCCTTCACGGTGTATGGGACCAGGATCAAGCAGCTCTTCACATCACCCAGAAGGAGTCTCTTGCTATTCTTCTGTGTTTCCGGCAGTGGATCCCCTGCCTTTCGAATCATCAGGTCCTTCTGTTGTCTGACAATTCGACAGTGGTTGCTTACATTTGGAACCAGGGTAGCACGCACTGGGTTCCCATGTACGAATTGGCTCAGGATCTTCTACTGCTCGCTCAGGATGTCAATGCCGGGGTGGTGGTCCATCACATTCCCAGTCGTCTGAACGTCCTAACCGACTCCCTTGGGCAGGCTCATTTCCACCGAGTTGATGCTTCACGGGGCAGTGTTCCAGTCGCTTTGCGATCTCTGGAGTCGTCCCCACAACGATCTTTTTGCGACCCGTTGGAACCCTCATGTGTACCCTTTTGTGTCCCTGTGTCTAAATCCTCTGGCTTTCGCCGTGGATTCTCTGCCACTCGATTGGAACGGTCTAGTCGGCTACGCCTTCCCACCGGTTTCGATTCTGTCGCAAGTTCTAGCCAGGATGCGAACCTGCATTTGTCGAATCATTCTGATCGCTCCCCTGTCGCCTCAGTGGGTGTGGATCAAGCAGCTCCGCTCTCTGCTGGCGGCAGTTCCCGGCCATCTCCCTCTACGTCACATCCTTCTTTGTCAAGGTCACCCGAGTAGTTTTCACGTCGACCTGACTTCATTGTGCCTTCACGCATATATTTTGTCAGGTCCTGTCTCCTCCGTAAAGGTTTTTCGAGATGAGCAGTGGGGTGCATTTCTTCTTCAAGGCGGCACTCCACTGGTTTATCCTATGCAGCTAAACGGAAGGTCTTCTGTCAATGGTGTGCTGATCACTCTGTTGATTATGCCGATCCTTTGATAACATAGATTGCGGAGTTTCTGGTGTATCTGTTTGATTCTCGGGGTATCCAACCTGTTACCATCTAAGGGTACTGGTCAATGTTTTCGGAGACCTCTTCGTATGTGGGAAAGGGTCGTATCGGCACCAACCACCTATCTGCGTCAGTTGCAGGAGCAGTCTGAGGACCTTTTTTTCTTTAGGCCCTCCTTTCTTCTGCTCTGGCTCTCAACAACCCTAGCCATTAGGGTTCTTGCAAGGTCAATTCCAGCCCAGTTCTTTGTACTGTCCTTTCTGTCTGTGTGTCACACAGTGCCATACGCCTCATCTCCTATTGCTATTTACTAATGATTGTGATGCTATGGTTTTATAGGCCTAGGGACCTCTTCTGTTTATGGTTCCAGCGCAGTCGGGTTATGTGGGGGTTGGTTATGTGATTCCCTCCTCCTGTTGCCTATTCAGCCTGTTGCAACCAATTGTAAGGTAGGTTGATAGGAAATTAAAATTTTATAGTAAATTTTTCTTATTATACCTACCGCAATTGTTTACGTGGAGGCCCTCCTGTCTTCTTTTTCGGGTAAGAATCCTTCCTCCCTGCTAATCACATAACTCCAATGTTGGCGGATTCAATAGAATGACACGTTGGTTATACGTCTGCGCACTGGTTCCGGAAACCGTGGATTAGTACAAGGAGAAGTGTGTCCCCTACTGGGTGTGCGCCGGTCGCACTCTACCCAGTTTTGGCTTATTTTTTTTCTTGCTGTTTTTGCATCACTTTTCTTTCCCAAATCGCTTAGGAAAGAAGAAAATAGAGTGTATTTTTCCGAGTTAGGGACTTCCATTGTAGTGCAAGGACGTTGAAAACAATTGCGGTAGGTATAATAAGAAAGGAAATTTACTATCAAATTTAGATATTTATGTACAGCCCTTTATAATACTTTACATGTACCTCTGTTATCGGGTTATTGCACAGATGTGTGTCACTGCTGTGTCACATACTATACATGTGCATGTCTTACACAAGTTCAGCTACAGTGTCATAGACACTTTCATTATTGAAAACATCACATACATCACTTACAGGGAACAGAAATTAACATATTCTCAATTATCACAATTCTTTTTCGTATTTCTTAATCCTTTCATAAACTGTGAACATTATCCTTTTCATCAAACACAACACAAGGTCAAGTTAAGCTACAGTGTAAATGACACTTTCATTTAGTTTTATTTTCAACCAATTGATCTCAGTCTGTTACAAAGTCTACTTGTTCAGATGATGAGATTTCGTTATTTACTAGGATGAATACTCCTCCTCCCAAGGTGTCTCTGCCGTTACGATATACTGTGTAGTTGTCTGGGAAGATTTCTCTAGATTTTATGGCTGTTTTGGATGGTTGTTTCCCAGGTTTGATTCCTCTTATAGCCAAGATTCGCAGCCACATACCATATCGGGTTTTGTGTATTGGAGTGTTGCTTTGAATTCTGCAGTTTTCTCTCTGATGCTTCTGCAGAGGGTGCGTAGGTTCATTTTCTCAGGCAGGCCGAATATTTCCGAGTTAGTTGATTACCCAGAACCCTCCTTCTTTGGTTTGTATCTTTCTGTGACTGATGTTTCCTTTGAATTGGGCTGCGAGTCTTCAGAGGGCTGAACACCGAGTTGGACGTTATGGAGTTCATTGAAGAATTGGTACCTTCCGGAGGTTTGGAGTAGTTTGATGTCAGTTGATACGTGTGGAATGTGAACGACGCTGCACTGGGATAATTGCACTTGCAGTATAGCCACTGCACATTTGAGTTCTGTAGTTGTTCAAAGTCTGTTGAACAGATTTCTATGCATGACTTGTGGTACCACAGACTGCACTCATCACAACATACGCCTTCGTTTGACCATGTGACGGGTATCTCACAAAGTCCACAAGGAAAGATGTTATCGTTTTTGAGTTCTGGATTGAGTTCTATGTCCCCTGACAGGAGTAAACGTAAGGGGTCTCTTTTTTTGCAGAGGAAAGTATATGGTTTGGTAGAGATGTTGAGTATTGCTGGTGAATCCAACTTTTTCTTCTGTCAGTTTTTTACCAATGATAAGCAGTAGCATAAATGTAAGGATGGCTGGAAACACTTTCAGTCTGTTTATGAACAGTTTAGCGTGGAAGGCCACACTGACTCTTGGGAACAACTTACTTGAGTTGTTTAATTTAATTCCCGGTTTAGTGTGGGAAGCCACACTGACTGTTTGGGGTGATTTGAAGAAACTTGTTTAATTATTTCCAGCAGTCTAACTGTATTTGGTCTGCTATTTTTCGTAGCCAGGATTTTGTTAGTAGGCTTCTATGGTGGACTCTGTCCTTGAGGGGTGAAAGTTGTAGTGTGTGTTCGAGTTGCAGGCGTTCTGTGGTCTCCTGTTTGTGTTTGGAGTTGACACTCAAGTCGTGACTGAATGATGATGAATGACAATGAAGGTCAGTGTTGATTTGTCTGATGGTGCCGTTCAGAGAGTATATCTGCTTTTGTGGTTCTCTGTCCTGTTCTTCCAATCCTTAACCCTTTACCTAACATGAAAAGCAGACGACACTTGCAAAAAAAAGATTCTTGAATAACTATTTTTTTTCATTTTTTGTCTTAAAGATATATTTTATGACCCCCTAACTGGAACGAGCTCGACGAGCTCGTTCCAAAAAGGGGTCATAACCTATGTTTTTGAGACAAAAAATGAAAGAGTAATGAAAATTAATTGGCGATTTTTGTGAATAACGCTGGCCGGTTTTGGACGTTACGTTGGGTAAAAGGTTAATGGGTTACACTGCACTTCAAAGATAGTAATTTTACATCCAGGGTGTTCTTGGATTTTGTTTATTATTGTGTGCAGGTGGTGTGTAGCTGTTTATAGAATCATCATTGTGGGTTTCAAGTGAGATAGAAGATTTGTTTTTCGTCGTTAGGTAGCAGGTTCCAAGAAAGACATAAAGCAGACATTGTCTATGTTTGAAAGCCGATATCTGATTATGATGCTGTCCCCGCTCTTACACCAGAATTTGATCTCGTTTTCAACGGTGTTGTGTCGGATCTCAGCTCGTAGGTTGAATCCTTTGCTGGTCGACAGGATTACGGGTGGAAATTATTTTCCCCCCTTTACTGCGTTTCTTGGTGTGTTGATGAGTTTGATCAATTTCCGCTCAGCATTTGTTGTATCGTTATTGCGGGTTCCATTTGATGTTGACGTCAACATGTGCTGCATTGTTTTATGCACGAAATAGGGTGACTAAGGCTTCCGCAAATACAAAGCGGTATGTTGAGGCCGGTGACACAGACTAATTCCTAACAAAACAAACTATTGACATGTTATACTTCTCTGATGCTGTTGCCAAATTGAGCAATGTTTTGTTCTAAAATAGCTTTCCTATTTCCCTACAGTTTACGACTTTTTGAAAACATTGCTTTTGGTGAAAGATTGTGAAAATTTTCTTGCGATTTTTTTTTAAATTGCCTCCTGTTCATTGCCATGCACATTTCCACTGAGCTGACACTATATGTACCATATTTGGCTACTAGAAAAACTGTGAATACAATATCTTGTAATGCTACTATTCCACACAGACCACTAATCCCACGAATCGCCAGGAATTTATCGATTTTAGGATTCGTAGTTGAATCGTAATCAGTTCGCGAAGTTCTTAACTGATTCATATATATTCGTAGTCGGTTCTTGCAGTTCTTGAGCTATCGGGAATTCGTGGCAAAAGTTTTGAGTTGTTCAAAATTTTTGCCACGACCTCCCGATTCCAAAAAATCGTAGTTAATTCGTAACAAATTCGTAATGCATTCGTAGGCATCGTAACTGTATCGTAATTGATCCTTAGGCATTCGTAGGTATTCTTAACTCATTTGGTGATTCGTGAATTCGTGGCTTGACCACGGATCGGCTACGAATCTGTCACGAATCCCACGAATACACGCCGAAGCAGGTACGAAGCAAGTAAGAACTATCTTCGAATTTACGATATCGTATGAAGCAGCTAAGAATCCGCTACGAATCTCAGGAACCAATCACGAAAGTAGGTATATGAGGCGGATTCAGAGACAGGTGTACATGTACGTGTACGTGTACACGTACATCGATGTACACCTCCATAGGATTTAGTGTTAAAATCGTGTACAGGTACACGATTTTAACGTTTTTTAGGGTGTCTTAGAATCGGCTTTGCCGATTTAAAGACCACTGATTGTATCCAAGAGTGAAAAAAACGCATGAAATTTTACGTATGTGTACATGTACCGTTTTGTCTTTGAATCCGCAAATGGGTTTTCCCCATAGGATTCAGTGTTAAATTGCGAGCAAAAAAACGTTTTGTCGTTTCTAAATCATCATCTTGTCGATTCTAAATCATCCGCGTCCGTACACGATTTTAACACTGAAACCCTATGGAGGCGTACACGGAAATCCATTTGCGGATTTTTACGTCGGAAATCGAATCATGTATGGTACACGGAAAAGAGGTGTCCCTGAAACCGGCAAACCCACTGTCACGTTTCCTGAAGTAATAAAAAAAGTGATTGATATATATAGGAGAGAAAAAAAATATATATATAAATAAATAGTTATTTAAAAAAATAATATATCAAATCGAATAGATAATAAAAAAAAAATAAATACGTAAATCATGAGCGATTCTCAGACTATTAGAGTAAGGTTTCTTTTAAAAATGCTGATGAGAGCCTACGCATTCTGCGTGAATGAACAACTAGGTCGTCTCTTGTTAGAACGATGCATCGGATGTCGGGATCACCTAGACTTCGATCACGAGAATCATTCGTGTCTGTGGATGGAAAGGGAAGATATAGTCATCAAGTATTTCGAACTGGCATTCGAACGCGTTCAAATCGATGAAGTGATCGCGTTTTGGAAGAGATTACTCTTCTGTAAGGATCAAAGCAAGCCCACAGTTTCGGAAGAACAGAAATTGGCGCGTAAAAGTCTGACTTTACAAGGTAAGGGATGCATCATGAAATTATTGTTCAATGAAGCATACGTCTAAGTTTCTCGTTGATATAAAATAATGGAGAATAGAAAATAAAAAATAAATACATACATAAATTTTTTATCTAATATTAGAAAGAAAAAAAACGCAAAAATGAGAACCAGAAATAAATTGTATCCGACGTTAGTGGATGACGAGGATGAGAAGCCGATCAGCGTTTTGCCGACGGTACCATCGCTAGAAGAAAAAGAAAGAGGAGAGAGGTATCACATCGATCAAATCAGTAGAATCCAAGAGCATCTAACTCGAGAGAGAGATTCTCGTCATTCTCTCAAGAAGAAGTATTCGCGTTCCATGAAATTCGTCAACGCGATCGACACGACACGCATCACGATTTCCATGGGTTTACACACGGCCGGCATCGGATTGTTGTAGACCATGGTCGGCATTCCGATTGTGTTGACCGTAGAAGGAGTGGCTCTCACCGCCGGATTGTTTAGCATGCTCGGAAACTTTTTGAGTAGGAAATTATATCTGAAGGCGAGGAAACACGACAAGATTCGTGTCTTGGCCGACTCCAAGATCGACACAATATCCGAAATGATCTCTATGGCATTGAAAGACGGTAGGATATCGGACGGAGAATGCTTCGCGATATTGAGCGAGAAAACGAAATACGATGCCATGAAAGAAGCCGTGAGAATCAAGACTCATCAGATCATCAAGGAAGAGATGAAGGATTCTCTTGTGGAAAAGGGGAGGAAAGAGGCCAGGGAGGAATTCAGTAAGATGATAGTACTCAAAAGCAGCGATTGAAAACAAAAAATATATATATAATAAGAACAGAATTAATTAATTATTAAATTTATATATAAAATAAAAATGAAATTAATTTAAATAACTCTTAAAAAAAATGTATTGCGTAAAGTGTAAGAGAGTTACCGAGACGAGTAATTCTCGAGAAGTACGAACTAAAAACGACAGACAGATGCTTCATGGAATTTGCGACATATGTGGTTCTGTCAAGACTCGATTCGTCAAAAAAAAGAACGCGAGCAAAGGTAAAGGCATCGTGAATAAAATGATCAATAATCTACCTTTCGAAATGCATCTGCCCGGTCACAGTTTCACGGGACCCAGAACGAAATTGAACAAGAGACTGAACGCCGATCTGACACCTAAATCTTGGAGCAAACCTGTGAATAGGGTGGACGCAGCCGCGTATGATCATGATCTGTGCTACGCCGGACATCCCAACACCAAGACTCGCAACGACGTCTGTGATAAAAACATGTTGGGGAAATTGAGAGGCATATCGAATCTGACCAGGAGAGAGAAGATAGAACGTTTGCTGGTCGGCAATCTGATCGGTGCGAAATGTCGATTTGGATGGGGCGTTCAAAAAAAAAAGTGCATCGGAAAAGAAGAAGAAATGATTATTGACGAGCGAATTGGCCGAGGAGTTACACAAACCCATAGTGCGTGAATTTCGAAAGAGAAGGGTGTTCGTGAAGGGTTTGGATGATATTTGGTCTGCCGACTTGGTCGACATGAGATCATTTTCGAGGTGGAACGAGGGCGTCAAATATCTATTGACGGTCATCGACGTGTCTTCCAAATACGGTTGGATCAGAGCTTTGAAGAATAAATCGGGACCTTGCATTGCCGAGGCTCTGAAGAGCGTGTTCGACTCGTCTTCTCGAAAACTGAGTAAATTGTGGGTGGATAAGGGAAAGGAATTCTACAACAAGCACGTTCATCGATTGGTAGACCTCTACTCGATCGAAAACGAAGAGAAAGCCAGCGTGGTGGAACATTGGAATCGAACGATGAAGGAAAAGATGCACAGATACTTCACGGCGAATTCGACCAAGAAATACATATATGCTCTCAACGGTCTGGTCAAAGATTACAACAACACGCAACACAGATCGATCAAGATGACTCCCGTGGAAGCTAGCGATCCTCGAAATGAAAAACGGGTCTACGCGAATCTATATCCTGAAAGATCTAAGATCAGGAAGAAGTCTAGAACGGCGAAATTTGCGATCGGTGATCGAGTGAGAATCTACGCTTATAAGAAGCACTTCAAAAAGGGTTATACTCCTCGATGAACCTTGGAAATCTTCGTGATAATCAAAATATTTCACACCAATCCGGTGACATGAAATCGAAGCTTTGGATGGAGAAGAGATCATCGGAAAGTTTTACGAACAACAATTACAGAAGACAAAGTTTTGATAAAGAAAACAAATTTCTTTTATTTGCTTTCTTTAATATTTTCTTGTTTACACATATATATATAAGAGAGAAAAATAATAATAAAGAATAATTAAAAACTATTTTTAGATAAAGAAAGCAAGTTAATTAATAAACAAAAAAAAACAAACTAAAAATCCTTTAAAATGATAAATATACTAGATATAGCGCAAAGCATAGTGAAAGATGAAAGTATTCAAGAATATGAGGTTCACGAATATGAACCGGTAACCGGAACGAGTTTGAACAATGCGGGAGAGATAAGAATCAACATCGAAACTCAAGATCTATTCATACATCCTAGCGAGAGTTACATAGTGGTGCAGGGACGTCTCACCAAGGAAGATGGGAGCGACTACGCCAACGACAACACGGTTACTCTAGCTAATAATGGCATCATGCATCTATTCAGTAATATAAAATACATGCTATCCGGACAAGAGATAGAATCTGTGTTTCATCCCGGTCAGGCCACCTCGATGTTCGGACTCTTGGCGTATCGTGATGATTTTTCGAAATCCAGAGGACTTAATCAGTTGTGGGTGAAAGACACCATCAGCCCTGCTAGCGCTGGCGCCGCCTTGATATTCGACTACGTCGTCAAGACGTCCAGACCTAAAGGAACGTTTTCGTTCAGGATACCTTTGAAACACATCTTCGGATTTGCGGACAATTACAATAAGATCATGTACGGATTCAAACACAATCTGATGTTGATTCAAAAAGGAGACGACGACGCAATAGTGAGACTCACTGCGACCAATGCGGGTATGATAACTCAGATATCGTGGTTCGTTCCACACGTGGAGCCTTCGATTGTGGAAAAAGCGCGTCTCTACAAGATCATAGAATCCAAGAGTAAATTATCCGTGGGATTTAGAATGAGACAGTGCTAGCATTCCACCCTCCACGAATCACTTCAATTGGAGATTGACGGTGAAATCCGCTTCCGAGAGACCGCGTTTCATCGTGGTTGTGTTTCAGACCGATAGGGATGGGTCTCAGGAAAAGAATGCGTCGCTGTTCGATCACTGCCATTTGAGAAACATGCAAGTGTTTCTGAACGCCACGAGATATCCAGCAATTGATTACAACACGTCGTTCGACAAGAATGATTTCTGCAGTCTGTATGGCGACGCCGCTGATTTTAGAAAGAAGTATCACAGTATAGACGAATTGATGAGCAACCCTAACATATCTCCCGGTGAATACAAGTCGATGTATCCTATGTTCGTATTCGACGTTAGTAAACAGAGTGAACGACTCAAGAGTAGCGTCTTAGACATTCAGATCAAGATGCAATTCGATAGGAACGTGCCAAGAAAAACCGAAGCTTTCGCCCTGGTCCTGTTGGATAGAGAATTACAATTCGAATTGGATGGAAATAAGATGTCGATCATTCGATGAGAGACGAGTGTGAAAAAAAAAATATATATATATAAATAAAATTAAAAAATTATTATAAAAATGAATGATAAAGAAAGAGAATACTTAAGAAGAAACAGACGTGTTTTGATTAAAAATATTTCGCAAGATTTGTTAGCAATAATTCTAGACACTTTAGTCGAAACAGAACCTTTGATATTGACTGATTATATGAGACGTGAAATCGAAAGTAAAATCTTGATAGAAGATAAGACCAGAAAACTTTTAGACACGTTAACGTATAGAGGACCGACTGCTTTTCGAGATTTCATAAAAGCTCTTCGAAATGCTAAAATAGATGTCGACGCGTGTTTCGAGATAGGTGATCCAATTTTCATGAGATGAAACATTATGAGAAATAACGTATTAAAACAAAACCTCAAAAAAAAATAAATAAATAAATAAATAAAGTAATGTGATCTAGAGAGATTGAACATCTTTCTAAATCTCATTACTTTTTTTTTTGTTTTTTAATAAATCACACATTATTTTTTTTTTTAATTCATTATTTTCCAAGCGTTCACTGTTTGTTCAAAGGAACTAATTCGATCAGTAGACTCACCACGGAAGTGGCGGCTTCGGGATTATTGGTTTTTGTAACGAAATTAATCCTGTCTCCGGCATTCACTTTGAGAGGCATGCCGAACGTGATAACATTCGCGTGTTGATTCTCAGTCTTTTCGACACTGTATCTCTTATCGCTCTCTACTCCATTCACCATGAGATTGACGACCGCTCTGTTATTCAAATCCGAGGAAGCCAGACTCATTCGAAGGATTTCACCTCCCAGCGGCATGGGATATCCCACCTGACCAAGTTTCGATCTGCTACCTCCATTTCCGAAAGACCACTCAGCTTTTCCTTCATCTAAAGTGCCGGCCTCCTCGGCCCACACAGTGATCAGTTGTCTAGCATATTTGACTTTCTCCACCACCGAAATCAGGGTGCAGGCATCCGTCATGTTTACGGGATCCGGTAGATTCATGAGTGCGTGTCCACCCATGTCTAGTTTACCTTCCATTATGTCACCCTTTCTCCAGACCGAGTTGTCGTCCACATACTTTCTGCTGACCACGCTGGAATCGAATTCAGGATCGTGACTGAGTCCGAATAAATTCTTACCGTTCATGACGATACCACCCTCCATGGTTCCGCCAGATTGTTTGTTCAGGTAGAGATCATCCACTTGCGATTCTAGATATTCTTGTGATCATATCACGGCAGAATCCACGTAGGCCTTGTTGACCGCGGTTGAGACCACATCCGCGTCGTTGACCTTCAACAGATTCAATATCTTGTTGAATCACGCATTCAGATCCGATTTCTTTTCTCGTCTGTCAGACTTTCTCTGTTCCAGATCTACGTAGTGTTTGGTCACCACGTCCTTGGGATTCATGGGAGTGGCCACGTTCATTATCTTGTTAGAATTGGCATTCATTTCCGAGTGCATCGTTTTCTGAACGTATCTATTTCTCAGGTGTTCGCTGAATCTCGCGTGAGAGTCATCCGCGTATTTCTTGGTCGTGGCATCGGTGGGATCTATGGGATTCGCGATGTTCACCAAACGTTTGGATTTCAGATCGAGATCGTCGGTCACAGTTTTATCCACATAATTATCTAGCATGATTCATTCGAAATCGGCGTTCCCCCCTGTCGACGTATTTTTTAGTCGCAGCATCTGTGAGATCTATCGGCTCGTGAAGATTGTAGAGCTTCTTATCGTTCATGTTCAAAGGTTCTTCTCGAGGTTCGTATCTCCAAACGTAACGTTCGTCCAAGTTGGCAACGTCGTAACCATCGTTGACTTCGAACGTCTTCCTCTTCTTTCTTAGGTTGACTTTTTCGTTGTCACTTCTACCAAATTTATCGACTGGCATGTTGTTGTGGGATTTTTTGTTTTTAGAAAAAATATATTCAAAACGCAGTTTATTAAAAATGAACTATTTTATTTTTTATTTTTCGTTTTTATTCGATTAAAAATTTTTTTAAAATAATTTATTATCTTTATATATACTATAAAAAAAATCTCTCTCTAATGTAAATCATTGAGAATGTCTTGAAACCGATCTCCTTCAGACCATCTCTTGAGAACGTAGAGACACAGGTGACTGCAAAACACTTGATCTGGTGATTGCACTTGTTCCGTGTTGTAACAAACCATCGATTTGTTGAAATAGTTCTTTATTTCTTTTGGCAGCGAGATTCCGTAGCTGTCGAAATAATAATTTTTCTTCTTCCTGTTCTTGATCCACGACACCCAGTGAGCGGCTTCACCCGATGAATCATCTAGATTTAAAATTCTGCATTCCGATTGTCGAGGTCTTCTCTTCGGCAAGGCATCTCTGGAAAACACGCCTAGAAAATCTTTGATTTTCAAATCTTTTGCCGCATTCAACAGATCGATGTTGGATAGGGGTTCGTTAGGTAAGATGACACCTTCTACGTATATCTTTATTTTATTATTCATAAATGCGTATATATTTTTTATTTATTTATTATATTATAATTCACTAAAATGACGTTGTTATTTTTTTTTTATTTTTTTCTTTTTCTTTTTAAACTAACTCTCTCGATTTCTATAATTTCGAATCCATCTCTATCGATTTCTATAATTTCGAATCCATCTAATTCCTCTTGATTTTCTGGAATCCTATCATCCACAATCATATCTGGAATCCAATCATCCACATTCATATCGTTTCTAATTAGATCTAAAGTCCAATGTCCGAGTGCCAAAGTGCTTATTTTATCATCTAACACGAATCTCTTATCATCATCAGCCATTAGCGAAATCTTGTTGACTATTTCGGTATACAAGTCGTGATTTTCACTTCGAATCGATTTCATAATCTTATACACCGGACCACTTCCTAACAGACAATCTTTATACTCTTGGAAAGAGATGTTTTTCTTCACCACGCATGCTTTAACCCCTTTGCACTTCTTGATCTCTTTATCTTCTAGACGATAAGCATACAGTTTGGGTCTCAAGCCCACGAATTCGACGATTTGTTTACCACCGCTCTCGTCCTTAAATTTACCCAACACCTTCTTGTTGTCGTTCGATTGAATGTTGGATGGGTGATCGATGGGATAATTGCTCGTGTCAAACCACATGGCCACGCCCAGAGATATATCTCGGTAGACGTCTTCCATCTCTATCTCGTAAACTAAACTCTCCGTGTCAGTGAACAGTAGTTTGGCTTTATCACCAAATTTTCGTTTGATGTAATCGTAGTGAAACTCGTACATCAATCGCTTGCTGATATTTAAGATGATCGGTCCGAGATAATACGGTTTGTCGAACTTCAGGTGCGTCTTTTGCATGTGAACAGCCACTAGATTTTCGTCAAATATGGTTCGGTGTTTGTAATTGGGTTTTGCCACTAATTTTTTAGCTCTTTTCTCAGACGTGACGAGTCAAACGTCAGTTCTCTTCCTGATGTTTTCCATCGATTTACCGTACACGCAGTTGTTCATGAGTTTGAAGAAATCTTTTTTGAAATCATTCTCGGCTCGAATTCTGAGATTCGTGTTGAGATCGATGTATTTTTTCATCCAAGGCTCTTCGTCGAATCGAATGATGCGATGTATGTCGACTAATTTCATCCCCTAATCGACGTACTGTTTCAAATTCTCGCTGTAGACGACGTAGTTACGTTTGTTAAATAAATTGGGAATGAGTTTTTCCTCGTCTCCTTCGTTCGGTTCCATTCATTTGGGAGCCAGCGGATAATCGTTGTGTGAAATGTGTAATTCTTCCGGATAGTTCAAATCGCCTTCTAAAATGCAAGAATAGTCTCTCCATTTTTGCATCTCTTCCGGCTCCATCACCCATTCGAAATTTCTAATCGGTAAAGGATGACTCATAGCCCAACCATACAGATTATTAACATCCCAATACTGTATGTATTTAATCGACCGTTTCGAATCAAAACCTTCTTTCATGTAGGGATTGTTAGCTTCAGAATATCTGTGGGAGATCATCAAGACGCCACCTCTCGCAGCCCTTTCGAACATGAGCAACATGTTCATGTTGGATAATAATTCCAATTGAACTTTGGTGGTCTTCAACAGAGCGTCCCACGCCAGACTGGGTGCGGTGAAATACCAAGCTGGATCCAGATCGTAATTTCGATGACAGACATCTCGAAAATTTTCGAACACGTCTGCCAAGAGCAGAACGTCGGTCTTCAGGTAGAGATCATGATAATCTCACATGGTTTTCATATCGAATGATTTCCACATGTTTTTGGTGTGTTCGTAATTCTCATCGGAAATGTCGGATTCGTATAATTTCAAATAAAAATCTTTTTTTGAAGGTAGTGCGGTGTCTTTGAATCTCTTTAGATCGTTCATGTAATCGTAAGGATAGACTCCTTTCCTCAACATGACATCTACTCGTTCTCCGAAATGTTCGCTCATGATTTTAAATTTATCCTTGCTCATGTTGTCGACTAATTTTTCCAGAGCGGTCGACATGAATTTAAAACTGTCGATGAAACGTATGCATCTACGAATGGATTTCGTTTTTTCTTCCAACGTATTTCCGTCGATTACTCTTTTCTTCTCCATGAGCTTCCATTTTGTGAAGGAAATGTATCTTTCTTCGCTGTTCGCGATGCAATTTAATTCTTCATGTGAGGTGCCGAGATTTTTCACGAACAGATGACTGTCGTAACCCGAGAGATTGTGAAACATCACCGGATAGAAAGCGGCATCTCGATATTTTAAATTACACTTGCTGTGAGACGGACCGCGATACAGACCCATGTAATGATCGTGGTCTCTGACCTTCTTATTTTCCTCCGAATTCTTGTCGAACGATTGTCTGCATATGTGACATTCGGTGGCTCTGTTATTTTCGTCCTGCTGCTCATTTTCGCCGGAGTTTTGAATTTGTCATATAACATTTGAATTTTCGATTCTAACTCTTCCACGAACCTTTGGGCCACGTCGTCGTCTTCATACTGTTTCGTGTAGGTGAAGGGACCCATGTCGTGTTGCGAGTCAAAAGCGCATTTCACGTAAATGCAATAGCCCGAAGGCATGTGTTTTGATATCTTTCGACGTAACTTTGAAGAGCGTTGGGTTGACAGGAAATCATTTTCGTGGTGAAACATTCAAAATCGGCGTACACGACGAATGGTACTTTTAACCTTCTATTGCGATTTTCAAACTTCACGATGGTGTTGGGTTTGGGCATTTCGACGGCGTCACCTTGATTTTCGTTGCAATATTCCTGATGTTTCGCTAACGATTTTTCGCTCTGAAACATGTTCATGCAGTTACAACATAAATATATCTTTCCTTTATGTTTATTATTTTGTCTCGACAGTAATCGGATCGGATGTTTAACCCAACAATAATGACGATTGTCACCATTCGAAATCAATAATAAAATAATCGTCTTTTCTCTTTCGAGATACAAAGTCTGTCTGAGAGGATAGATCATTCATTTTTCATCATCGTATCCCAAGACGTTCACCGCTACGGTGGGATTTTGAACCTCGAAACATTTGATGTGTTTTAACTCTGTTGGAAAAGTCACTCCGGTCCAATTGAGATTTTTAGAAGTCTCCTCGTAATGAGAAACTCTCTCTGGATGGATTTTGACAGGGTATAAAGCAGAAGTGACTGCCCATTTAAAACACTGATCATCTTTATTTCTCACGTTGACCACGACGTGTTTTTTAGCTAAGAAATACGGTAATTCCACGTAGGAAGATCCTTTCAATGAATCATTTTCAGTTATGTGAATTTCAAGTTTCAACCCCTCATTGAACGTCCAATTACTACCTTCATGTTGATAATTTGTGAGAGACGTCAACATCTTGTCTTTCATCTTTTCAAAAATGGCTGATAAATCTGAACCTCAAAATACGGGTTCGACGTTAGATCTGAAATATGCATTTTTCACGATGCTCTCACCGGACTTCACGTCGATTTTATTCATCACGCAATGGAGTATCATCTTAATTTTTAGTCCCACGTTCATGTATTTGCGAAACAAATCCAATACTTTTTTCTTCACCCTTTCCATGAACAATTTCGAATCGATTTTCTTCAACGAGGGAACCACGTCGAAAGTTTTAAAAAATACCTTTGATCGCACTCTCCCATTCTACGGTCTTCGATTGAAATAGTTCCGCGGTGAGTCGTGCTAGATATTCTTTCTCCTTTCCCTTCGTTTATTGCTCGTTGAATTTCGCTCGATATATCTCGTTTGCCCAGAATCTGAAGTGCATCACTCGTTTTCATTTTAGTTTTTCTTTTCTTTTCTTTGGAAACTTGAAGTTCTTCTTCAATGGCTTTTCATTTAGTCGTCTTCTTATTTTTCACAATCGAAACATTTTTGTGTTTTTTTCGACGTCGGCATTTCGATTCCTTTTACTATCTTTTTATTCTTCTTCTCAATTTTCACAAACGATGCATTTTTTGAGGTTGTTGCTATCGGCATTTCGATTCCTTTTACTATCTTTTTCTTCTTCTTCTCATTTTTCACAACCGATGCATTTTTTGATGTCGTTGCTATCGGCATTTCGTTTGCCTTTCCATCGTTTCGCAAATATTTCTGTATGACTTCAGTTTTTTTGATTTAGTTCTATGATTTCTGAAATGTGAAATTTTTAATAGTTTACAAATCTCGTTTAACTGAGGTACGGTTTTCTCAATTTAAATTTTCCAATTTTTTTTATCTGTTTCCTTCATTTGTAAGAATATTTTTTTTCGAATTTGTATTTAAATGATTTGTTAAAAAGTTTGTTTTTTTTTTCTTTAATGTGAAAAATATTTTTTGATGAAATTAATCAATTTTTATGTTCCTTAACGTGAAAAATAATTGAATTAATACGAGAAAAAAAGGATGTTAAAAATTTAACTTTTTATATATATATATAAAGAGAAAAAAACAAAACTTTTTAAACAAATTATTTAAATACAAAATTTAAAATATACATTATTTGCAAGAATTCGTAAAACAAAAAAAAACAAATAATCGATCATGACGACAACATCCACGACGGAATCTTGACATAAACATCGATGTTGTTTAATAAATCGTTATTCTCCAAAAAACCAAGAAGAAAAAAATCGTAATTTATATTTACGCGTTTCGAAAGAAAACGATAGAAAATCGAATCGTAAGACTATTAGCGAACAAAAATTAATCGACAATGTCGTTCGAACTATTAAAAAAGAAGAAGAAGGTTCAAGACAAATAGAACTCTTACGACTTTTACGTGAAGTCTCGCACGAGGTTCAAAACAAATTTCCACGAAGCAGATGCGTGTTCATGTCACCCAATTCCTTCTCAATAGATGATGATAACTGCAAGATGCGAAGGCTAATTTTTAAACGTTTCGAAGTGTTGCACGTTCTAAAAACTTGTCTGCTTCTTTCATGAATCGAATCAAATCTTCTAAAGTCAAGAATTGAGATAATATCTTGTTTTGCATGATTCAATGTATTGTACAATTGTTCTAAAAAAATTTCACATTAAAGAAATTAAAATTAAAAATTTTTTTTTTTTTTATATATATATATAAAGAGCAAAAAAAAAAAACAAAACTTTTTAAACAAATTATTAAAATACAAAATTTAAAATATACATTATTGCAAGAACTCATAAAACAAACAAAAAAAAAACTAAATAATTGATCATGACAGCAACACCTAAAAGATGCGAATTGAAATTGAAACGAGTCGAAACGTATAAGAAATTCAGTCATAAAATCTATAGATTACAACAGCACGATCCCATTGAATTGAACGAGGTCGAGATGAAGGACTTAGAGCATAAATATGACAGATATAAGATGACTTTGAAATTGGATGAAGCCATGCTCGATTTGTTTTACGAGTACCAAAGCGATCTGCAGAAAATCGTCATCGCTAAAGATAAAGAATTCGACAAGGACGATTTGACGTTGTTCTATGGAAGTTACATATATCAAAAAATCTCACGCGAACTCGTGGACAAATCGAGTGGTGAGAGCGCGTTCACCAATGTAAAAAAACTCAAAAGAGTAAAGATAAACATTCAACACATTTTTGAAAAAGGAGAAAACACGAGTGTCAACATGCAAATAACAGACTTGGAAATATAAACAATAGAGAGATTGAAATGTTAAAATTTAACTTTTTATTTATATATATATAAAGAGAAAAAAAACTTTTACTAAAAAATTTTACATTAAAGAAAATTAAAAATTAAAAAAAAAACAACTTTTTTTATATATATATAAAGAGCAAAAAAAAAATAAACAAACTTTTTTTTCACAAATTATTATTTAAATACAAAATTTAAAATATACATTATTTGCAAGAATTCATAAAACAAAAAAAACAAACAAATAATTGATCATGACGACAACAACACCTAAAAGATGCGAATTGAAATTGAAACGAGTCGAAACATGTAAGAAATTAGGTTTTAAAATCTATAGATTACAACGACACGATCCCATCGAATTGAACGAGGTCGAGACAAAGGGCTTAGAGCACAAATACGACAAATATCGCATGCCTTTGAAATTGGACGAAGCCGGGCTCAATTTGTTTTACGAGTACGAAAGCGATCTGCAGAACATCGTCATCGACGAAGATAGAGAATTTGACAAGGACGATTTGTCATTGCCCTATGGAAGTTACATATTTCCAAACATCTCATTCGAACTTGTGAAGAAATTGGGTGGTGAGAGTGAGTTGACCGAAGTAACAAAACTCAAAAGAGTAGAGATAAACATTCAACACATTTGCGAAAAAGGAGAAAACACGAGTGTCAACATGCTAATAACGGACTTGGAAATATAAACAATAGAGAGGTTGATTTTTTTAGCAAAGAAGAAGGAAAAAAACGTAATGAGATCATCTTGAAAACATGAGTGTCAACATGCTAATAACGGGCTTGGAAATAAAAACAATAGAGAGATTGATTTTTTTAGCGAAGAAAAAGGAAAAAAAAAAGTAATAAGATCATCTTTTAGATCTCATTACTTTTTTTTTTTTGTTTTCCTTCTTCACTATTACCATATATTATAATAACGTTTCCTTTTTTCTTAAACTTCAGCGTCGATTCTTCTTCTTTTCTTTTTTTCTTTTTTTTGTAATATGATACGTTATTATAACAACACATTTGTTTATCCGAATCATAATTATGAGCAAATGTTGTGCATCTCTTGGTAACACTCGCATCATTACCATTCTCTTCACAAGGTAGTGGTGATGGTGGAAAGCATCTCATTTTTTTCATTTTCAACCATCTATCCTGCTGTTTATCTAACTCTTTCATCAGTTCTTTTCTTAGATATCCATCATTAGCGTCTAACCATTTTTCCACATTTTTTTTTCACACTCTGTCTCGCGATATTCATCATTATCGTCTAATTGTTTCTCCACCTTTTTATCCATTTTATATATTATTTTATACTTTCTATGATTTATATTTTATATAATTATATAATTTTATATTATAATAACATATTCAAAATCGGTATATTCTTAAACTGCGAATTCTCACCGAGCAACAAACCCTTGCCGAGTCGCTCAACGTTCTGTCCACTCTTCAGATAGAGACCGTTTCCACTCAAAGAGTTGCCACCTCTAACGGGTTCTAGATACAATCCTTTACCGCTGTTGTCTACGTGGACGCGACACACGGCTCCTCCCTTCTTCAAAAACAGTCCGCTGCCACCCATTAATTTCTCAACTGCCGAACTCGCGAGTCCCGTGAGAGCTCCCATGCCGAGAGTCTTTCCGAGAAAGGGTAGTGCCTTTGTGGCGAATGGTAATGCTTTTGCGGCGATTCCTGCCAATAGCGGTAGGAAACCACCTTTCATTCTCAAATTGTATCTCAATTGTGCAGGACTCAACCTCACCGTCAACCCTCTTCCATCGCGAATCGCTTTCTCCATCCTTTTGATTTGACTTCTGGACCAGGCGATCGAATCCTGACCGCCTCTCGTCAGATCTTCGTGAGTGAATTTGAATCTCACCGCCTCGCCTCGAGTTGTTAACGCTCTCTTAAGTTTCTTCTTCTGTCCTGCAGATATGTTCACGTTTTTAATCACATATTCTGTCATAATTCTTTTTTTTTTAAATATATTTACTTCAGTTGTTTTCTTGTTTAATAATAATTATTTATATTAAATAATTTTGTAAAATTAATATTGCGTTTATTTCATTTTTGTTATCTATATATATACACAATATTTTTTTTTTTTTTTGCTTTTATATTTCTCTTATGTGAAATCATATCGTCACCCTCTCTCCGTGAAGATCTAACAGTTCACCATTTTGATCCATCAACGTGGTTTTGAGACTATACAACGTGTCTAAAATCACTGGTAGATAAACTAAATTTCGAGGTCGCTCCACGATCTTATAACCCGGCAACACGTTTGGAAAGAAGGAATAGATCGTCGGTTGAGCGCTACCATTCACGTAGCTTCCAGCAATCACGTCCACGTTCACCAGAATGCTATTGACTGTGAGAATGTTGACCATATTTTCAGATGTCGCGTGGCCTCGATACATCTTTCGATCGAAACCCAACATCTTGCCTATAGAATCGTCCGTGTTGAAATCCACTCGAAAATTATCTTCCAAATACAACATCGTCTGTAAGGTATTAGGATTGGGAGTGAGTCTGATCTTGTTGCTTCCCTTTCCATCCGTCTTCATTCGCGTCTGAATGTAATTGTTCAAATCGTCTATGTCGTAACTCCCTTTGGGAATTCGAATCTCCAACCAATCCACTCCGTCGGAATACTTGAACGAGTTATTCTTTTTGGTAAAGGAATAATAAGTCTCCAGATTCACCAACGCCATCTCGTATCTTTTCTCTCTATTCAATTCGATGGAAGGTTCGAATTTCATAGCGAATCGAGTCGAATCGCCACTCACCATGATTTGAATGGATTGTTTTGCAGACGTATTCTCGGCTATCCATTCTAACAATTCTCCTTGTTCCAACATTATATTTTAATTTTATTTTTTTTTGTTTTTTTCAAAACTAATTATTTGAAGATTTATTATTTTCTAAAATTTTTTTTTTATTTTCACGCTCTATCTTATTATCATCAGAAACATAAAACTTGTTGAATCTGCACCGATATTTTCCACGATTAAATTCGCTTGTCAAATCGATCACGACGAAATTGTAAAGTCCTCCATCCCAAACCCTCTTGCAGAATCTCCTGAATTCCGCCACGCTCATGTCGTTTGCGACGTGGTCGCTGTAGATGTGATTGAGATTCTTGAGATCTTGGCGAAAGAGACATAGAAAATTGGCATTCTCCCTTATCATCTGTCTGGGCAATCGAAAATAATTCTGCGACAGGTAGAAACAGTCCACGTTGCTGTGTTGACCCCTAACGTAATACGATTCGCATCGGTTCTGTCTCTCCAAAAGCGGATCATCGAAAATCATGAGATTCTTATCTTCTGATTTCAATTCTCTAGGATCCGGAATGTCGCTAACGTTCTCATAAAATCGACACTCGACGTTCAAAGATGCATTTCTCTTCATCAGCTCCATCGCCGCACTGTCCAAAATGGTCGAAAGTGGAGCTTCACTCTTGTCGAATTCCTCCCTACTGTCAAAGATTCTGGCTATGATGTCCTTGGGCAATCTACGATCCATGCACTCTCGAAGCAATCTGTATTCGGGTTGAAACAAGCTCTTGCCAAATACGAACAATCTGTCGTAATCCAACCAGTCGGTTCGGGACAAAAGATTCATCAACAGATTGGTCTTTCCACAATTCGATTTTCCCACTATCAAACCTCTTATGCTTTTGGGAAAGAACTCGTTAATCGACCTCTTGGTCGCGGCGTTGTTCCAAGACATATCTTTAATGTTCATCTTTGTTTTATTTTTTTTTGTTTGTTATTTTAGATTCTTTTCAAACACAAATTTTATATGTTTTTCAAACTCAGTTTTTAATATTATTATTTATTTATATCACACCGTCGTGAGTTCTCTTCAATCCTGAGCCACTCGTCATTTTAGCTAAATCTTGTATGGGTACCACAGCATCCTTAAAATCTTTCCAACTTTTCAGCGTTCGCTCTAACGCAGCTCACTTCCCCGGCGGACTGATCAACTTGTCGATCAATGCATCGGCTGCCATCTTGCCAGCCACAGAAGCTATCCTACCACTGGCTTCGGAAGCGGCTTTCTTACCAGCATCCAAAGCCGTCTTCTTACCGACCTCAAATGCAGTCAATGCGAGTTTTCTACCCGCATCGCTCGTGAACGCTCGCATTATAGAATTGACGATGCCAGAACCGCCTTGAACGTAAGTTCTGACGTATCCCCTGTTCTTTATCACCAACATATTTTATTTTTATAATATATTTTGTTTTTTTTCACTGGTAAATCGTTTTGTTGTTTTAAATACTTTTATTATTCTAGTGTAAAAATTTACTGTTTTTTATTTTATATATTTTTGTTTGTTTGTTTCTCTCTACTTATTATACACACATCAATCCTTCAATTCGTTCATCAGCCTTTTATAATGGTTTTTATTCAAAACCTTCTGTCTTAACAATTCGTCACATATAGTAACTATCTCATTATCTAATCCTGTGTTACCAGCCCGTCTGCTCGCCATCAACAAACTCAATCTCTGAGACAGAGCGTCAGAATCGCTCAGAAGAAAAGTGGTTTTCACCCCTTTGCCAGTCACCGATTCGACGAACTTCTTATTCATATCCCATATGGGTTTCACCACTTTCGTCCACTTGTAACCTCTGTTGGCTTTGGGTCTCGTCTCTCTGGCATCATTATTTCTCTTCATGGCGTGGGTCTAAACCAGAATGTCTCAGTAATTGTCGAAATCCTGTTCCGTGTAATCACTAGGCTTGTCGTAAAGGAGCAAGCTGCGCAGTCCATCAGTCAATTCGTATCTGTTCGAACCCACGATCAATTCATCATCGCCTATTTCTACTTCTGTGTCTCCAATAAACTTATTATTGTCCGAATCCTTATAAAATCCATACAACAGATCTGTCTTACCGCCATCATCAGACGATGTGATGCTATCAGTGGTGATAGTCGAAGCGGTATCGGTGTCGGTCTCGCTCTCTGTTTGAATTCCCGTGGGAACGTAATCCGGTGTAGATTGAACGGAATGCCGATTTCCAAAACTACCAGGCAATGAACCCATTCTCAAAGAACTCTCTTTTATGGGTCTCAATTCTTCGACTATCTCCTTCCTGCTTCGCTCTTGACACTCCGTCATGGGTTTAAATATTTTTGTGGCTTCGCGTTTGAGTTCAATCTCACCAAGACGTCTGCTTCTGTCAGCCGACTGAATGCCCTTCTTAGCACGTTCATACTCATCTAAAATTTGATTTTGGCGTCTAGAATCCATCTGTAAAAACATTTTTCGTTTTTTTTAATTGTTAATGTTCCTTTCAGTATGCTAATGCGAGTTATTTTATTATTTTCAAAATTAAATGTATAATTATATTTTTATGTTTTTAAGTTAATAAAAATCTTTCTGTCTTTAATATAATAACTAAAAATATTCACATCTCAACTCAGTATTGATTGAATTGGGAAAGTTTAAAAAACGTTTTAAGCAGTACATGACAAACCGGTTTCTGATTTAACGCATTTGAGAGTAATTTACGTTTGTTAAAAGGAATTCCATTCACATATCAAAAAACCATTCACTCAGTATCGAATTAAGAGGGAACCTTTTGATGACAGTTAAAACATTCCAGCACATAAAAGAAACTGTTTTTTCTAATTTAACGTTGAAGGAATTCATTCATTCATTCATTCATTCATTCAAATTTCTCTGATCGTTATCATGAATATATTTAAAAATTTACCACTCAAACCTAATTGAGTGGAAAATGCGTTTTATTATAACATTATTCAAACATTCCATTAAGTGTTTATTTAGATTACTTCACAAGAATTAATAGTGACAAACGCAAACAAACAATTTTTTTACCACTGATTCTTTTCTCTAATTGTCTCTACACTCAGTTTCTCTTCGTTACATCAAAACAAAACACGAATGTCTATTCTTACAGATCATATTTTTTAGTCGACTCTTTTTGAATGGATGCCTTTCATTCACGCACTCCTTTTTAAAACTGACGCTCATATTTTATAGTCTACTCTTTTGAACGAAAACCTCATTCAGTCACAACAATAACATGTGTTAGTTTTACTTCAGGAAACGTGACAGTGGGTTTGCCGGTTTCAGGGACACCTCTTTTCCGTGTACCGTACACGATTCGATTTCCGACGTAAAAATCCGCAAATGGATTTCCGTGTACGCCTCCATAGGGTTTCAGTGTTAAAATCGTGTACGGACGTGGATGATTTAGAATCGACAAGATGATGATTTAGAAACGACAAAACGTTTTTTTGCTCGCAATTTAACACTGAATCCTATGGAGAACCCATTTGTCGATTCAAAGACAAAACGGTACATGTACACATACGTAAAATTTCATGCGTTTTTTTTTTCACTCTTGGATACAATCAGTGGTCTTTAAATCGGCAAAGCCGATTCTAAGACACCCTAAAAAACGTTAAAATCGTGTACCTGTACACGATTTTAACACTAAATCCTATGGAGGTGTACATCGATGTACGTGTACATGTACACGTACATGTACACCTGTCTCTGAATCCGCCTCATATACCTACTCACGAATCATCTACTATTGCCGGCAAATGGGGTATATAAGTTGTTTTTTCGTTGATTTCAGACCATTAGCTGCTGACGATTGTGCCATATAGCAACACGAAATCCACGACTGAACAAGATGCCAAGAAAACCAACAGGCAAGGGGAGAGGGAAGACAAGCAAAGTAACCAGGTGAAGAGGGAGAAGAAGGCAGCCCCCTCAGGAGTAACTACCCCTCCACCTGCAGATGAACCAGCTCCAGACGTGGAGAAAGATATGGAAAATTCAGCAGCACAGTCAGTGGCTGGTGATGATGAACAAGCAAGTTCTTCCCAGCCCAAGTGCAAGAAGGCCAGGGTCTTTGTTCAACCTCACAGAGAACGACGAAGAGGAAGTGGCCCTCTTCCTTGAGAGGAATGACTTCATCTACAACAAAAGGCGGACAGACCACACCGTTGTCTCTAAAAAGAATAAGGCGTGGGAAGAAACACCTTTGTCTTTAAAAAGAATAAGGCGTGGGAAGATCTGACCAGGGGGATGGGGAAGGAGGTGAAGGCACTGACTACATTTTTTGAGAGCATCCGTACCCAGATGGGGAAACTCATGAGGAAGAAGAGTGGGCAGGCAGCAGTTGGGTTGACAGACCGCTAGCAGTGGATATGGACCAGATTCCAGTTCCTGATGCCTCACATCGGACAAATCACCCACCGCACAGTTCAGAGCTTCCGGAGTCCCGGGAAGAGAAGCCCCAGTCTCAATTGACCACTACACCGTCCAAAACCACTTTAGGGAGCTCGACTTCGACGGTGTCCAGCACCATGGGCGCCAGATGCAGAGTGATGGGGGCCGAAACCCTGGACCAGGAGCTACACACCTGCAAGGACCGCCAGGAGAAGCTGTTACAGATCCTGCAAGCTCTTGCCGTGCCTGTGGTCCCTCAGCCTGAGAGGTTAAAGTTCGCGGAGTATCTCGGGCATGCTTTCCAGAACCTGCCCCAGTCCATCTACCGCGACGTGCAGAAGGCCATGTTTGACCTTCTGTACAACGCTGAGAAACAGGCAGATCTGGAAGCAGGAAGATCAACACCAGCACCACCTCAAGAGTGGCAGCCAGACCCCTCGCAGTGGCAGTCCAGGCCGGTGGCTCCAGCTCGGTCGGTGTGGTACTCACAGAAACCAGCCTTGGTCAACAGGCAGTTCCCAGGGCGCACCAAGTCCCCCAGCCAACAGGAACTGGCCCATCAGGGGTCCTCACAGACAGCTATCTACACCACCCTGGTGCCTCCTGCCGAGAGCCAGCAGCCCAGGACGTCCTCCAGTGCCCCTGTGCCCCAGGAGGAAGCGTCATTCAGCCTGTCTGAGATACTGATGGACATGGGGCCCCACAGCAATTGCCACTCCGGTCATAGAGACATCAACGGCAACCACTCAGCTGGATAGGTCCACACTCTCCATCCCTTAGACTGTGTGCTTAGCTGTGTACTACTTAGACTGTATGCTTTAACCCTTTACCCAACCATATCATGTGACCCCTCATTGGAACGAGCTCGACGAGCTCGTTCCAATGAGGGGTCACATGATATGGTTTCGTTGAAATTTTTCGAAAAATAATATTTTTTTAGCTGCTGAATCTGCATATTACGCGGGTGGATGCGGGCGATTCGTTGGGTAAAGGGTTAAGCTGTGTGTTTTTAGTGATATATTTATGTTTTTGTATGATATGATATGATTATCACTGTAATAAACATGTACTTAGATAAGTATTTCTACCTTTCAGTTTTATATAATACCAATAAAACTTGAAAAAAGATATAAAAATCTAAAGTTCAAAATCCAAAGTACAAGTTAAGGTACTGGAAATTTATTACTAACTTTTATGTCTACTGACCGAAGGTCAGCAGAGCTTATGTCATGGTTCGTTGTCCGTCGTCCGTCAGTCCGTAAACTTTTCACATTTTCGACTTCTCCAGAATCGCTGCTGTGATCAAGCTGAAATTCAAACAGATTGATAGGGACAACACGAAGATTCAAAATTATTGGTTGGACCTCTTGTTTTAACCCCTTCGCTGCTGTGCAAGTTTTTAATTTCCTGTGCTGAGCCATTTATGGGGGAAAATGGAAAAATATGATAAAAAATCAGAAACGTAAAATAATTTGTAATTTTCATCTGCAAGAACATATTTGAACATGTTTGGAGGCCAGTGTTTAGTTCCAATACTTAATTGTGGTGTGGTATAACCCGAAACATGGGTAATAGCATAGTCCAGGCCCGCAACGGTCGCATTGGAACTTCCCTCAGATTCATCAGAGTCGCTAATGTCACTTGAACTATCTAAATCACCAGCATCACTATCATTGTCTGCATACAATTCTACAACAATTTCTTCGGTTGTGTACAATCTTTTCGACATGTTTGCACTATACGGTGGCTGGTTTAGGACCTAGGAAATATTTTTTTTATCTCGTGCGCACGAGATACTAAGTCGTGCGCACGACATAATTATCTCGTGCGCACGAGATGTAGCACTACAAGAACATCGGGAAAAGTAACTCTCATTGGAAATTTCACATGCGGTTCACTAGGGTATTTCCGTAAAAATTACGGAAATTACTCGAAAAAATATCTGACGTCAGATTGTCGGCCTCTAACATGTGTCATCAAGTGCGTTATAGTGAGAATACCACTGTGCGGCGTATTGATGTTATCTGTGTGGTAATTTCGTACTCAGTACGGACGTGTAGTACAGGGAATCAAATATTATGTCCGTATAGCAGCGAAAGGGTTAATAAACGGAACATTTATTGGTAAAAACACGCATATATAAACACTAATAACGTATATCGTAAAACATCTTAACATCAAAATTTCAACAGTCATCATTCAATTAACATTCACTCCTGCTAGTCTCTCTTGCCACGGAACTGAACCTGCTACACTGTTAAAATAGGCCTTAAGATAGTCCCTCATCACTTTGCCCTCACGATTGTCTCTGTTTGGTGCCTGGGGCTGGGGTATCTCCCCCACCTGTTTGTCTGCCCTCCAGGGATGTAGTTGTGGCCCTCATCCTCCCGGTCCACGTCTGCATTTCCAATGGCAGGGAATCTGATCCTCAGTAAGTTGTGGAGGATGACTCCTGTCTCCACTTGTAACCGCACCACATCAGGTCCTTGTTCCAGGAAGCATCTCCATCTGTTGCCCAGTATTCCGAAACCATTCTCCACCACACGTCGGCCCTGGAAAATCTGTAGTTGGCCACTAGCATGTCCTTGTCCAGTCCCCTCCTGCCGTAGGGTTTCATGAGAAAATCCTCATTGGAAAGGCATCATCTCCCAGGATGTTGTAGGGTGTGTCTCTGTCATCATTGGGTAGCGGATCTCTGTCAGGGAAGTTTATGGTGTTGTCGTCAATGCACTCATTTAGTTCTGAAGCACCAAACAGCTGTGCGTCGGATTGATTACCTTCTCCACCAGTGTCTATCCAGATAAACTTATAATCCGCATCCACCGGGGCCAACAGTACCACGGAGAAGAAGTCTTTGTAGTTGTGAAACACACTGCCGGAGTTGTGTGGTTTCTTGATTGCTATGTGTTTTCCATACAAGACCCCCAGGGCATGAGGAACATTCCACCGGTCTTCGAACTGTTGGGCAATGGCCTTCCAGCCCTCCTGGGTCCTTGGCAGTGGCATGACTTCATCCTTCAGCTCCTGTATGATGGCCTGACAGACTTCCTGCACACTCCATATCACTGTGCTGTGGCCACATCGGATGTCATACTGCGGGTGTAATACCGGTCTCCTGTAGCTAGGTGTCTGAGGGTCATGACCAGCTTCATTCCGGCATTTAGGACTGGTCTCATGTGGGTGTCCCTCCTCTGGATGACTGGGCTAATCCTGATGAGTAGCTCATCGAACATGTGGGTGGCATTCTCGCATAGTTGGCAAAGGCGTTCTCTTCTTCCACTCTCAGCTCCTGCATCAGTCTGTTGTAGTGACCATATTCTAGCCTTCTAGCTGGTGTCAGCCACGGTTTAACCTACCACCTAGGGGCTCGCCTTCTTCTTCGAAGCAGTCTTTTTAGCTACCAGCAGCTGGTGTTGATACTCCAATTCCAGCGCCAATACTACAGCTGCTCTACGTTGAACATCCATTTTAGAACTGATGCCCAAGCAGGGGTGAGGGCCTTTTATACTTACCTTGCAGGGGGGGGGGGGGGGATGTCTTCAAAAAATTCCTGTATACAGGGCTCAATTTTTTTTTTCCTCCCAAAGACCACCCACAACCACCATTTTTGAAGGAATTTTTTTTCCCGATTTCGAATGGTACACCCACCCCCACTAACCAGCAGACTGGTCTAAATTGTTCAAATTTTAAATGCTTTCACTTGCATTTCATCTTCCTATTTCATTCTAACAGTCAGTCCAATTTTTTAAGCTGCCAAAGGGAGGTAACTAACAAAACAAAGACATATGCAACTTGATGCAGCTCTGTCAGTGTCTGTGCAAATTTTACTTTAATTACATCTGGTTTCAGCTTTCCAAACAACATAAAGGGTAAGTAGACGGTAAAATATCATATTTGGTGCTCAATAGTCATAAATTCATCAGAATTCATCTGAACAAACACCAAAAGAAAACTGGAAGACTTCACATTGGTAATCATGTCATCAAAGGGCAACTTAGTGATTCTGTGTGTGGCTTTTGTGGCAACTATGGTTGTTCTATTGACTGGAAACGCACATCTCACCAAACATCAACGCCAGTATCTAACTGCACCATGTTTGTAAATTCCAGTCTGAAGCCAGCTGAGAAATCTTCACCAACATCACCATGTACCAACAGGCCATACCGTTGTCCTCTATGTGATGTTATGTACTGGTCCTACCACTTGGCAAATCACTATAAAGTGAAACATCCTGGTCTAAATTGTCCAGTAGAAATTCAGCCAATTGGGAAAGAGATATTAATGAAAGTTTGATGTTGTTTTGAACAAAATTTCACTATAACCTGCTATAACCAGATATAAATGTTCATTTTATTTACTTTGTTGCATTTACTCACAGAGTCAAAGGCATTGGGCGTTCAAGTCGTTCAACCCAATTCCCAATGTAACAGTGAATGTAACGGCAAACACTGGCCAGCATTATTCACTAAAACTGCCATTCAAATTTTATTATCTTTTCACTTTTTGGTTTCAAAAACATAGCTTATGACCCCATCATTAGAATGAGTTCATTGAGCTTGTTCCAATGATGGGTCATAAGCTTTGTTTTTGAGACAAAAAATGAAAAATTTTAGTCAGTCAACAATTTTTTTCCAAGTGTCGTCTTCTATCCACATTGGTTAATGGGTTAATCTGGTGTCTGAGAGCCATAGGTGACCTCCCAATTCATAATAACTACCCCAATATATTGTAAAATCATCCCAAAATACGTCTCAAATTCCAACTATAATTATCTGTTAAAAGAATGTGAGGAAAAAATTTAGACCACCTGGAAAAAAGTGAGTTTTGGTGCTGCTGGACCACCCACCCACCCCGGCCTTGTGTATCGGAATTTTTTGAACACATTGTTAGCAAACAAAAATATAGGAAGAAAAAACGGCCGCTGAGTTCAAACGAGGAAACTATGGATGATACAGTCAGTTGCATTCTCCCTGATACTCTTCAGGAACTTGATCGGAAAATAACCTTAATCGAAACACATGTGACAAATATGCCAAGCAAAGATGATCTAAGTAATTTGATAGACAGCAAAATTAAATCGTTGTTTGTTGAACTGAAAGTGGAAATTGTAAATTCTGTTTCTGGGATTTTCGAGAGAAAAATCTCCGACTTGGACAACAACATAGCAAACCTGGATACCCGTATATCGGATCTTCAGAAAAACGTGACCCTGACCACAAGACGTTCTAATGATAATGAACAATACAGTCGAAAATACAACATTAAAGTCCTCGGTTTGACAGAAACTGAAAAAGAAAGCAGTGAGCAACTTCAGTCCAAGTTCATCCAGATTGTGCGTGATAAAACCGAAGTGTCTGTAAATAGTAGTGATATTCTTGCTATTCATCGACTTCCAAGTACCCGTGGCAGAACAAGACCTGTAATAGTAAAATTCTCGAAGCGTTCCATCAGGGACAGTGTTATAAGAACTCGAAAACATTTTAAAGACAGTAATATTAACTTTGTTGACGACATTCACCAAGTTAAATCTGGAACTTTTGAACACGCTAAGAGACAATGATAATATATTATCAGCCTGATATTCAAATGGACATATATGGGCCTCAGATAAACGCCATAAGAGGAGATTTAAGGTGAATATTAGTGAAGACATTGATACTGTTCTCGGACAGCTGCATTAACACCAGATAATACACTCAATGAATCTCTAACATTACTCAATATCCCGATAGGAGTAACCCCCCCCCCCCCCCCACCCCTCTCTCCCATCCCAATATTCACCTCTTCCGACACCAAGCGAATGAGTGATACTCCTGCCATCGGAGTAGTAACAATAATTAAAAAAATATATATTTGATTTTTGCCGCTATTGCCACAAATAAAATAATTAAAATATTTGATTTTTGCTCTTACTGCCACAATAGCAATAGTCATACAATCAAACCGATACTTTAAAATTAGCCATAGGACCATGGCCTTTGACCCCCTGAGCGAGGCGAGCTCGACGATCTCGCTTTGATGGGGGACAGGAGTTGCGTCCTGGCGGCGGATATTAGAATAGTAAAAACTCCCGCCTCCGGAGTGGTAAAAATAATTAAAAAATTAGATTTTTGCCCCTTTTGTCACGATAGCATGAATAAGAATAAGCAGACCAATATTTTATTATTGGCGCTAAGAACGTGGCTCCTGGCACCTCAGCGAGGCGAGTTCGACGAGCTCGCTTCGATGGAGGGCTACAAGTTGCGTTCTGGCGGCGGATGTTAGAATAATAATAAAAAGTTGTTAAAAGCAGTTGGAAAGAGATTTTCGATATCAGAATTATCTTTTAACATGGTCTGTGGCAGCAGAGTCATACAAACCCGAAGAGATCTGTTATATAGCCCCATATTATATTGAGACTGATATATCCTTAGAGGATAATTATATTGAGATTGATATTTTTATTTCTGCATTTTCTGACTGGTCTGACACATTTGCACTGAGTGACCTTTGTTTACATCTTTGTTACACTAATATATTGAATATATAGCTGTTGATTGTTTAATTGTTTAAGTAGGTCAATGACCTTGTTTACTTGAACTTTAACAGAATCCCCTAGAAACTGATAGAACATTGTAGAATTTTCATCTTCTGGAACATTCTATCTGGTTACTATATATAAAGGTTTGTCAACAGAATTCAAAGACTCAATTTTTTAGAAAGCATTTCAGAAAGACTCACTTCAGTTAAAACACAGCAGTTGTTTCCATTGGAGATTATTATTGTTCTAGGACAGTGCATTTATTATATATAGAAGCAGTGCTTCATTGTGAATTTGGAAGATTGATTCCAAAAGAGAATTTTGAAGAGAATTATTCGTCTTGGAAAAGAGAATCTATACCTTCTGTGAAACAGAATAATATTTTGTGAAAAGCCAGGATTCTACTGGATTATTTGGAAATTACCTGTGGCGCCAATACTTCTTGGATTTTTACTCCATTTGAATTTTGTGGAGCATTTTGTTATATTTTATTGGAAACTGCTGAAATTTCTAATTGAAAATTTTATTACAGATCTATGGGATACTGTTTCTGAAGAGACATTCTTGGATTTAATACTACCAGCTGGTAACTCTTCACAAGATTCCTCACCACTGGATTACTGGATTCTGTCAAACTGTAGTTTGGACTAATTCAATAATTGATAAGTACCACTGTTTTTATTTTTTGTAAACCAATTAGTGTGAAAGATCTTTGTATCATTTTTTTTTTTATATTAATTTTTTTTAATTAAATTTCAGAATAGTTAAATTCATAGTTATTGTTGCTGATTCTCAGATTTCTTTCTGTTACCAATATCAATAATATTTCCACACCGTAACAGAAATTGGGGGCTCGTTGCCGAGATTGAATATAAGATAACGAGAAAGCTTTATTATTTGCATATTGCAATTATTATTTTGGCTCACTTTCAAAACATTTAAACTTTCTTAGAAAATTTCAGTATTATTATTTATATAATCTAAGAACCAGCAAACCTTTTCATCATGGTATTTATTGTGACAGAATTTATTTCTGAATTTGAAAGCTCTCCTAGTTTGGCCCTTTTGGAATCTCTTAAGAAGGAAGATTTATTCCAACTTGCTCAGTATCTAAAATTACCTGCCACCCCTGGTCTAAACAAACATAAACTTAAGCAGCTCATTGTTAATCATTATATGGAAGAAGGTCTTTTGCCTCAGTCTGAAACTCTCCCCTCTGAACCACAACCTACTGATGCCCTTGAACTCAAAAAGTTAGAATTGGAATTAAAAAAGTTAGAAATGCAACAAAAAATGAGGGAAATTGAAATTCAGGCCCAGAAAGAAAAAGAGGAAAGGGAAATAAAATTAAGGGAAATTGAAATTCAGGCCCAAAAGGAAATAAAAATAGAAGACTTAGAATCTCAACGTCAAGGCTCAAATGTAATTTCCCCGAGTAGATTTGATGCAACTAAACATATTAGGCTAGTTCCCCCTTTTCAAGAAAAAGAAGTTGATAAATATTTTTCACATTTTGAAAAAGTGGCAACAAGTTTAGAATGGCCAAGGGATGTCTGGTCTTTGCTATTACAAAGTGTTTTGAAAGGGAAGGCCCAAGAAATCTATTCCGCTCTATCTTCTGAGCAAAGCAATAATTATGGCACTGTTAAAGAGGCTATACTTAAGGCATATGAACTTGTTCCAGAGGCCTATAGGCAGAAATTCAAAAATTATTACAAAAGTGAAAATCAAACTCATGTCGAATTTGCGAGGGAAAAGCAAAATTTATTTAACAGGTGGTGCCATTCAAAAGAAATATGGAAAGATTTCTCCAAATTAAAAGAAATGATGCTAATTGAAGAGTTTAAAGGAAAGATACATTCAGATATAAAGGCCCACCTGGATGAACAAAAAGTTGACACATTAAATAGAGCAGCAGTACTAGCAGATGACTATGCCTTAACTCATAAAATGAGTCGTAACGCCGCAAATTTTTGGCCCCACAAGAATTCTTTCCAAAGTGGACCTAGACCAACTTCAAATAAAAGTCATCCTTCCAATCCTCCAAACTTTTCACCGCCCAAATTTAATAGGAGGCCTATAATGAGAATAAGTCATCTAATGCCAGCCCTACACCATTACGACCCAACAGTTCAAATAAAACCTGTAATTATTGTAAGAAACCAGGTCATTTATTATCTGATTGCTGGCTGTTAAAAAGGAAAAATGAGTCCTCTACTTCACAGAATGCACTAGCGTGTGCTCCATGCCCTGAAAATTATGTAATAAAGCAAGACGCTTTAGAAAATTATAAGCCATTCATTTCTGAAGGCTTTGTTTCCCTTGAGGGGGATAAGCACTGTTCCTTTCCAATAAAAATACTGAGAGACACAGGGGCTACTCAGTCTTTAATGTTAGAAGGCATTTTGCCATTTTCTGAAGAAAGTGCCACAGGGGCACACGTTCTAATATCAGGTATTGAGGCAAACTCTTAAAAGGTCCCACTTCATAAAATAAATTTGAGAAGTAGTTTAGTAAATGGGACTGTGACAGTAGGAATCAGACCTACTCTACCTGTAAAAGGTATTTCTTTATTATTGGGAATTGACTTAGCTGGTGACAAAGTCACTGTAGAACCTCAAGTGGTGGATTAGCCGAGCACAGATGAAAGTATTATTAATTTGAAGGAATGTTTTCCTTTTGCCTTTCCAGCATGTGCTGTGACTCGGCCCATGGCAAAGAAAGCTGAGGTTGATAGCAACCTCAATTGTGTTGATTTGAACAGCAAAGCTGAGGATAAGAACAGTCACAGAATTACAGATTCTGAAGACATTGATTTGTCTCAGACATTTTTGTGTCAGTGTGATGACTCCTCTAGAAATTGTAAAGAGGCCACTACATCTGAGAGAGATTGGGGGACCTCCTTGAACGTCATTTCCTGGACGTCTTTAATTCAGGAACAGGAAAGTGATCCTGACCTTGCTGAGCCACGTGAAAGGGCTCTAACAGAGGCAGAAGCCCAAAACTTCCCTGTCTGTTATTTTAAAAAATCTGATGGACTCATGAGGAAATGGCGACCACCAGAAGTACCCTCCAATAGTGATTGGGAGGTTATTTATCAAATAGTTGTCCCCACTAAATACCGGAATGAAATAATAAGCCTGGCTCATGAAAATCCAGTGGCTGGACATTTGGGAGTTAGGAAAACCTACTCTCGTATTCAACAGTGTTTTTACTGGCCCAAGCTTCGACAGGATGTTGTTGAATTTTGTAAAACCTGCCACACCTGTCAAATTATAGGAAAATCCAACCAGAAGATTCCTCCTGTTCCCCTTCAACCAATCCCTGCTTTTGAGGAGCCATTTAGTAGAATTATTATTGATTGTGTTGGCCCACTGCCTCGAACAAGATCTGGAAATGAATATCTTCTTACCATCATGTGTGCTTCTATACGATTTCCTGAGGCTATACCTCTAAGAAATATTAAAACTAAGACTATAGTTAAGGCCTTGATAAAATTTTTCACGACTTTCGGTCTACCCAGGTCAGTGCAATCAGACCAAGGCTCAAATTTTATGTCAAACATTTTTCAGCAGGTGATGTATGAGCTCAAAATTAAGCAGTACACATCAAGTGCCTATCATCCCGAAATTCAAGGTGCTCTTGAACGCTTCCATCAAACACTGAAGACCATGATAAAGGCCTATGGGGAGGATAATGAGAAGGATTGGGATAAAGAAGTACATCTCCTCTTATTTACAGTCCGTGAGACTGTACCGGAATCTCTGGGGCTCAGCCCTTTTGAATTAGTGTTTGGACACTCACGTAGGGTCCACTCACTGCTTTGAAGGAGAAATGGCTCGAGGAAGAACCACCTGAAATTTCTCTCCTGGACTATGTGTCCACTTTTAAGGAAAAATTGCACCAGGCCAGAGAAATGGCAAATAAACATTTGCAGAAAGCCCAGAGTCACATGATGACCTGGTATGATAAAAAGGCAAAATTTCGCACCTTTAAACCTGGGGACAAGGTGATAGTATTATTCCCTTTAAAGGGCAATGTTTTACAAGCAAGATATTCAGGCCCTTATATTGTTAAGCACAAGATCAGTGATACTGATTATGTTGTTGAGACTCCCGATAGACTCAAAAATACTCGGCTGTGCCATATAAATATGTTGAAAACATATTATGAGAGAGATCCAAGCTCTCTACCAGTCTCAACAGTGACCCACATGAATGAGGTGGAAATTCCTGTGGAGGATATTCATGAAGGCAGCGAAAATGTACCTCTGAAGTTACAGAACTCAGATGTCCTGAGAGATCTACAAAATAAAATAGATTATTTACTGCCTGACCAAAGAAACGATTTAGTTGATTTAATTTTCAAATATCAACACTTATTTCCCGATGTGCCTAGTAAGACATCTGTTATTTTTCATGATGTTGATGTAGGAGAGGCAAATCCCATCAAACAGCATCCATTAGATTGAACCCTTTCAAAGCTCAGATCATGAGAAAGGAAATACAGTATATGCTGGACAATGATATCATAGAACCTAGCCATAGCAACTGGAGTTCGCCCTGTATACTTGTCCCAAAACATGATGGGAGTTACCGATTTTGTACAGATTACCGAAAAGTGAACAGCCTCACCAAAACAGACAATTATCCAATTCCAAGAATTGATGACTGCATTGACAAACTTGGCCATGCTAAATTTGTGACAAAATTTGACTTGTTAAAGGGTTATTGGCAAGTCCTTTTAACAGAAAAAGCAAAAGAAATATCTGCTTTTGTTACCCCATTTGGGTTGTATCAATATAAAGTTACCCCTTTTGGCATGAAAAATTCTCCAACAACGTTCCAGCGCATGGTTAATCACGTAATTGCAGACCTGGATCACAGTGAAGCTTATATTGATGATTTTATTATACACACAGATACAAATTGGGCTGATCATCTAAAGCATATTCAAGAATGTTTTGACAAAATGACCCAAGCCAACCTAACTATTAACTTGGTAAAATCAGAATTTGGCAAAGCAACTGTAAATTATTTAGGTCATGTTGTGGGTCAGGGGCAGGTGAGGCCGATTGTGGCAAAAGTTGATGCCATTGTAAATTTTCCAGTACCAAGCTCTAAAAAAGAGCTCATGAGATTCTTAGGCATGGCTGGATATTATAGAAAATTTTGTTTAAATTTCTCAGATGTTGTCTCCTCTTTGACCAATTTATTGAGCAAAAGGGTTAGGTTTGTTTGGACTGAGGAGTGCCAGAAATCCTTTAACAGAATAAAAACTTTATTAAATAATTCCCCTATCCTGGCCAGTCCCAATTATGAAAAGCCCTTCAAATTATTTATAGATGCAAGTGACAATGGAGCAGGTGGGTATATTGCCCAGGAAGATTCCCAAGGTATTGATCACCCTGTATATTATTTCTCCGGAAAATTTCTCAAACATCAAAAGAATTACTCTACAGTAGAAAAAGAAACTTTGGCTCTAATTTTGGCATTAACCCATTTTGATGTGTATCTAGGAACCGCCCAATGCCCAATTACAGTTTACACCGATCAAAACCCCTTAACTTTTATCAATAAAATGAAAAACAAGAATCAAAGATTATTGCGGTGGAGTTTAGTCCTTCAAGAATATAATTTAGAGATTAGGCATATTTCGGGAAGAGATAATGTTGTAGCTGATGCTCTTTCCAGAATATCCTAATTTAAAATGATATGATCGGTCCCTATTCACTTCAAGTGTATATATGTTTATTTGTTTATTAAAAAAAAATTGTGAAGATTATCATTTGTGTATTGTAAACCGGTCAGAGCCTGCTAAAGTTATATAAAAAAGTTTTCAGTACCTTCAAACTTTTCTTTTAAGGTGGGGTGTGTTATATAGCCCCATATTATATTGAGACTGATATATCCTTAGAGGATAATTATATTGAGATTGATATTTTTATTTCTGCATTTTCTGACTGGTCTGACACATTTGCACTGAGTGACCTTTGTTTACATCTTTGTTACACTAATATATTGAATATATAGCTGTTGATTGTTTAATTGTTTAAGTAGGTCAATGACCTTGTTTACTTGAACTTTAACAGAATCCCCTAGAAACTGATAGAACATTGTAGAATTTTCATCTTCTGGAACATTCTATCTGGTTACTATATATAAAGGTTTGTCAACAGAATTCAAAGACTCAATTTTTTAGAAAGCATTTCAGAAAGACTCACTTCAGTTAAAACACAGCAGTTGTTTCCATTGGAGATTATTATTGTTCTAGGACAGTGCATTTATTATATATAGAAGCAGTGCTTCGTTGTGAATTTGGAAGATTGATTCCAAAAGAGAATTTTGAAGAGAATTATTCGTCTTGGAAAAGAGAATTTATACCTTCTGTGAAACAGAATAATATTTTGTGAAAAGCCAGGATTCTACTGGATTATTTGGAAATTACCTGTGGCGTCAATACTTCTTGGATTTTTACTCCATTTGAATTTTGTGGAGCATTTTGTTATATTTTATTGGAGACTGCTGAAATTTCTAAGTGAAAATTTTATTACAAATCTATGGGATACTGTTTCTGAAGAGACATTCTTGGATTTAATACTACCAGCTGGTAACTTTTCACAAGATTCCTCACCACTGGATTACTGGATTCTATCAAACTGTAGTTTGGACTAATTCAATAATTGATAAGTACCACTGTTTTTATTTTCTGTAAACCAATTAGTGTGAAAGATCTTTGTATCAATTTTAGCCCCTCCCCCCTCCCCCCCCCCCCCCCCCCCCCCCCCCAGTGAAGCGAGCCCAACTAGCTCGTTCGGTTTTTTGGTTGAGTACCTGACCAGAACTGCTCAGAGATAATCATAAAATACCATTCAAATGTTATCATGTTCTCAGTTCTGGACCAAAGTAAGTCATATGCCCCCACGCCCCCCCCCCCCCCCCCCCAATCCCATATCTACCTCTTCCGACACCAAGCGAATGAGTGATACTCCTGCCATCTGAGTAGTAACAATAATTAAAACAACCAAAATATTTGATTTTTGCCGTAAAATATTTGATTTTTGCCCCTATTGCCACAATAGCAATAGTCATACAATCAAACCAATACTTTAAAATTAGCCATAGGAACATGGCATTTGACCCCTCAGCGAGGTGAGCTCGACGAGCTCGCTTCGATGGGGGGCCAATAGTTGCGTTCTGGCGGCAGAAATTAGAATAGTAAAAAAAAAAACCGCCATCCGAGTAGTAAATATAATTAAAAAATTAGATTTGTTGCCCCTTTTGTCACGATAGCATGAATAGGAATAAGCAGAGCAATATTTTATTATTGGAGCAAGGAACGTGGCTTTTGGCCCCTCGGCGAGGCGAGTTCGATGAGCTCGCTTTGATGGAGGGCCACAAGTTGCGTTCTGGCGGCGTATGTTAGAATAATAAAAAGTTGTTAATAGCAGTTGGAAAGAGATTTTCGATATCAGAACCATTTTTTAACATGGTCTGTGGTAGCAGAGTCATACAAACCCGAAGAGATCTAACCTTTTATGAGATCCAGAGTGTGTTAAGGGCTGAGTAACTGGCCAAAACTGACCAGAGACAATCATAAAAATGCCACTCAAACTTTATTATGTTCTCGATTCTGGCTCAAAGTAAGTCATAGCCCCCCCCCCCCCCCCACCCCCAAGTGGAGCGAGCCCAACTGGCTCGTTCGGTGGAGGGGCCACAAGCTGTGGTTTTGAAACGCAGAATGATTATGTTCTCAGATGCGTCAGAGACTTAGCTAGCGACCCCTCTCTGGAATGAGCTCAACGAGCTCGTTGCGGTGAGCGGTCGTGGGCTGTGTTTAGGACACAGAATCAATTTTTGCAGTTATTCAAAAATTGAATTTGCAGCTGTCGACTTGGAGGGCCAAGCAACTAGGCAAAGCCAGTCAGCGATGTCAACAGAAAATTCCATTTAAAGTTTTTGATGTTTTGAGTTTTGTTTAAGGGACATGGCTTATGTCACATAACGAATATTCGATTTATCTGTTTGCCTCTCTATGGATTCACGACGGTTTGCAGACACATGAATAGAAAATATGTCTAAGTAGCTTTGGGTGTAGTTTTGTTCAATTTATACTCATCTGTGTGCAAGGGCATTCATTATTTTGGTTATGACATAAGAGAAGTAGGCTCTTTTGCCCTATGACTTCGCTTTCCCAGAGCTCACCCTGGATGATCCTATATTAATATTTATAGTGAGAGGTAAACAAACACGCAGACAGTCCGACACTTGCAAATTTTATTTCTGATAAATAAATCACAGATCATCAGAGGAAATTAAACGTGTACTGACATGTTGAGTAGACATGATTGTTAACCCTTTACCCAACGTAACAGTCTAAACTGGCCAACATTGCTCACTAAAATCACAATTTTCACTGAGCTAGTTTCAATGGGGTTCTTGAGCTGTGTTCTTGACACACAATAATTTTTTTGCTTTTATTCAAGAAATGTTTCTGAAGTTGCCGACAAGATAAAAGTTTACCGTTATTGACGAGCTGTTACTGCAGCTGTCTTCTGCCACCCACAGTGGGTAAAGGACTAAGTAACTGGCCAAAATCGACGAGAAACATTCACGAAAAAATGTCACTCAATGTGTTTTCAGTTTTGTCTTGGAGACATAGCTCGTGACCCCTCGTTGAAATGAGCCCAAGAGCTCGTTCCGATGAGGGGTCACGAGATGTGTTTGGGACACGGAATCCAGTTTAACAGTTATTCAAAAAATATTTTTATATTTGCATTTGTATTTGTTTTCTGCTACTCGTAGTGGTGATGGTTAAATAAATAGCAACGGGCGGTTCTCTTTCTCATAGTGTTGGAACAACACTTGGCCCCGTTTCAAAAGTTTTCCCACAAAGTTGTAGAGATCGCATTTTAACACGTTGTTATTGAACTTACTAGTTCCTATTGACTTTTAAAATAGACTCCCTAAGATGAATCCCCTTTCTGCGCCTCCAGACTCTCCAGACTCTTCTACCTCCAATCTAATCAAACACAACACCCGCCACCCAAGTATAAAGTGGAGTTCTTGCTCTTCCCTGTCACCCACAACATCCATACACCATAGCCCTTCCCTGTCGCATCGATAATAAGATCTTATCAGCCAGAGTAGGTTCATGCCCAAACATTATTTTTGGCCAATGATTCAATCTGGTAACTCCAGTTGTGGATATGCAATTTATTACAGTCATCTTAATTCACTGAAACCTGTACTCACTTGGTGAGGAAAGAGACAAGAGCCTATTCAACGTTTAACATTCTATGTGATACAGTGGTTTTAGACAATGTTGCCAGCATAATTGAGGTGTGAATAACTAGCCACGGTGTTAATTGCATGTCGTCGAGGGCGAATATGAACTGTGGACAGATAATGCAGATTTTAATGTGTTATCCACTCATGACCCACAAGACTGTCATATTAGATTTACGGCATCAGCGTTTCCATTATTATACTTCGTGAACTCATTATTGCGCTCCGTCCCTTGTTAATTTCAGTTTATCTGTTTTTCGGATTTCGGTCTTTTTTTAGTACTTTTTTGCCATTTATTCCTTTGCATTTGTATGAGGTTGGCTATACGCGTTGGCACCTCTCATTCAAATTTAAAGAAATAAAAAAGTTCTTCATGGCTCCACTAATTTTAACGGACAAGTACTTATCCAAGGGTTTGAGGTGCCATCTTGATACACTTCCCCAGTTGGAAACACAATCGTAGACAACGTGCAACTCTCAGTTCATATGCCCAAAATATAACCAATAGAACCCAGTCTGTAGGCTGGTTCTCCTGATTGTCCTTACTTAAACTCTCCTTCTTATTGTCGTTTATATATGCCCATGATGAGCGTGGAAGCAGGGCAGTGGAACCAATTTAAAATTCCCAGCATAAACTGCATTCAACCCTTTGCCCAACGAAACGACCGTATCAGCCCGTTTGATATACTAAAGTCGCCATTTAAATTTTATGTTGCCGCCTCTTTCTTAAGGGTACGGACTTGTGACCCTCATTGGAACGAGCTCACTGAGCTCGTTCCAATGAGAGGCACGGGCTATGGCCAGGGGAGGGATTCGGGAAGATACTGTGTCTTTCATTTGTACTTTCGTTTGTAATTTTTTGGGGTAAGGGATTGAGGAATAGTCCAGTTAATTTGAGTTACAAGCCGATATTACCACACAACCTATATCCAGTAGAACATGTGTATAACATATCTTATCTTCTTACAAATTGTATATACTTGTTATCTTATTACTCCTTCCTTTCCTTTCTTTCCTATCAGTTCATATTCCCTTTGTTATCTTATTACTCCTGCCCTTCCTTTTGTCTTCCTAAGATACTGTCACACATTCTCATTGCCACACAAACATTCTTTACCAAAAACATTAACAGCGCTTCATGGTGCTTTGGCGAGCCCCTTTCCATTTCCATTTGTTTCTAGACCCTAAACACGAGTATTAGTACAGCACGGAGGTGGTGTCGCGGTTTATTTCTCAAAAGACATATATGCCAAACGTGTACCTGAACTGGAATTTGACCAGTCGATGTTATGGTTTGAGATTACCTCAAAACGCAAGTTCTTGCTCTGCTTGGCATATCGATCGGTTCAATTCTCTTGTAATGAATACTGGGAGAAGCTCGAGGGCGCCATTGAAGACTCATTTAGCATAAACCCTTCCCTGATAATCAACGGGGACTTAAATAGCGACCTTCTCAACCCCTCTAGTCGTTTAAATGAAATTATTAATTGTTTCAACCTACATAACACCATTAAAGAACCGACTCGTGTGACTCTAACTTCCAGTAGTTTATTGGACCCTATAATAGTTAGTGATAATGTTGTAGTTTTAAACCCAGAAGTTCTCGAATTTGGTGTTTCCGACCACAAGGCCGTATCAGCAGTTATAGAAACAGGAAAACTGTTTGCGGTGACATTCGGTGGGTCGCCACTTGAACTTAAAATGTCACACACTCACCTCGGTCTGTCCTTACAGGGGGACTTAAACTGGCATACCCAAATTGTACGACTATGTAAAAAGGCTAATAGCAGGCTGTCACAGCTCAGAAAACTCAAGTATATCCTTGGAAGAAAAAGTCTGGAAATTTTATACGAGTCTTTCATACTTCCTATCATGGAATATGCGGATGTGGTATGGGCTGGTGCACCGGACTACCTACTTTCCAAATTGGATAGAATCCACGCGGATGCAGCCAGAATAATATCCGGACTTACGAGAGCTACCTCGGTATCAAATGTACTCGCAGAACTTGGCTGGGAGACCCTTAGACAGAGACGCTATCTTCACAAAATGGTAACGTTTTACAAAATTGTAAATAACCAGGCTCCCGCATATCTTTGTGACCTATTACCTCAAAGGTTTGAAGATATTTCCTCGTATAGCACCCGGTCACATTCCAACTTTCAATTACCATTTACACACACGGAAGTATTTAAGCGCTCATTTATTCCTTCGTGTGTTGCGGAATGGAATGCATTACCTCTAAGAGTTAGACAGTCGAGTTCACTGAATGACTTTGTTAAATATTTTAACAGAGGCGGCTTAGACCACCTAAATACTTCAACAACGGCGACAGGGTGTCCAATATAATACACTGCAAGCTACGTAATTTTTGCAGCGACCTAAATTCTGATAAATTTTCTAACTACATTCGTGAAACACCTAACTGTTCATGTGGTTATGGGAGTGAAGACGCGAATCATTACTTCTTTGACTGTAGAAACTATTCACATGAAAGACTAGTCCCATAAGGAAATCTTGCGCATCTGACAATAACATCGGTCAACGATCTCCTTTATGGTATCCCCAATTTACCGGATTCCGTCAATATTCACCTTTCGCGGGGTGTACAGTATTTCATTAAGTCCACGAAATGGTTTTAGACTGGTTCGCTGGGTGAGTAATCAAGCCTTAAAGTGTCTTAGTCACGTTAGGGCTTGGTTGCTCGTCTGACGGTCCGATCTTGAAACCGATGGTGATTGGTGGCCATCGCTGTTACCTCACATGCCAATCAGTACTCTCAGCATGTCTGTCTTGCCTGTCCTGGTTATGGCAGTGGTAGGGGGCTTTTTGGACTTTTGGAGTTGTGGTGGTGTTGAAATATGCCTATAGGCATGTTGACTCAAATTTGATGTGTTTTAATGTGGCATTCTACTTTTCTTCTCTCCTTCTTATTTCTGTTTTCTGACTCTCGTAAAGTTGATTAACTATCAGCTTCCTTCTCGAACTTTGTACATACACAAAATTGGTCAATATTATACATACATTGTTTCGCCATTACATATATCTTTTTATGTAACTACTTGTAATTATATGTGATCATAAATTGTAATGTTCAATTGTATATTAAGGAAAGGATATTATCTAAGTGCTAGGTACTTGTTATCCAATCCTTTTTGTTAATTATAACAAATAAAATATGTTTAATCTAATCTAACAGGAGTTTAATTTATAACCTATATTCAATTAAAAGGTCAAATTTGTACTGGAGGTATGGTAAATTGTTTTGTGTTGGGAAATTATATTCGATTAACAGGGTTATTCAGTTAAGAGATATCCAAGTAAGTGGGCTTCACTGTAGCACTTCTTTTTGTATATACTAGGCTATAGGCCAATATGAGTTTAACGGCACTATCGACAGCCAGCGTCACCTCATGTCGGACCGTTTTACGGGTGGAGGAAGCCGGAGTACCCGGAGAGAACCACAGAGTAATGGCGAGCAACTGTCAGACTCCCCCAACATACTAACTCCACACACGGGGCGCGGTGGCGTCGCGGTAACCGGTTCTCGTCAGATCACCGAAGTTAAGCAACGTCGAGTGCGGTTAGTGGTTGGATGGGTGACCATTTCAGCGACTGATTCGCGCTCCCGCGTTGTGTCCTTGGGTAAGGCACTTAACCCCGATTGCCTACATGGGTGAACGATGACGCTTTGTACAAATGCGTACTGCACGTCGAAGGTGCGCATGTCTTCAACCAACCCTGCCTGTGCCGCAGTGCAGAGTTCAGAGTTACGATGTTGGAGAGCTGACAGCTGCTCGTCGTTGCTCGGTGGTTCTCTCCGGGTACTCCGGCTTCCTCCACCCGTAAAACTGTCCCGGACATGATATGAACCTGGCTGTTAATGTGTCGTTAAACCTTAATAAAAAAAACTATCTCCACACAAGCAGGATTAGCTTTGGTTGAAGACAGGTGCATCATCGATGTCAGTACGCCTTAGTACACAGCGCCACCCTCATCTCCCCTCCCTGATGTCGGCAATCGGGACAAAGTGTCTTTCCCAAGGACACAATGCAGTTGCCCCGGTAGCGATCAAACCGTTGACATCTCGGTTTGAAGTTTAAATACACCACGCTCCCTTTTGTATACACTAAACTAGCAACTGAAATCAGTAATAAATGAGATTACTGTGGTTAAAGAAATTCTGCTTCACTTGTAAAATATATTGCCAAAAATGTGTATTTTAACTCAGTGCAATATGAGGAAATTTCTTCAAAAATCTTCGTCTTCAGATCCACCACTCAGAATCCTCTCATATTTGATATACATCATTTCTAGGGGGGGGGGGGAGGTAGGGGGGGGGGGCAGCAGATTCAAGTTTGTTCAAATCGAGTTCCTCAGTTAATATTTGGACTCCCTATGGAAGCCCGAATTTTAACTTACTGCAATATGAGGAAATTTCTTTAAAAATCTTCTTCTTTGGTATGCATCATCTCTGGGGGTGGGGGTTGGGGGCAGATTCAAGTTTGTTCAAATCCAGTCCCTGGGTTGAAAATTTTATCGCTTTTTATGCGTTTTGTTCAATTTTGAGACGGAAAAACAAATGTTAGCCTGAACTTTTTGGGTCTGGTTCTGATTGAAATTTTGGACCAAAATTTCGGTTTTTATACGTTTTGTTCAATTTTGGGACGAAAAAAACAAAAAAACTTTTGAGCCTGAAAATTTTGGGTCTGGTTCGGACTCCGCGAAGTTTTGGACGAGAAATGTTGTGGGGGGGGGGGGATTTTTTAGGTGTTTTGTTCAATTTTGAGACGAAATGTTTTTTTAAAGCCCGAAAGTTTTGGCGTGATTCTGAGTTGGAAATTTTCAACCAAAATGTGAAGAAGAAAATATATCGATTTTTTATGCGTTTTGTTAAATTTTGAGACAAAAAAAAATTTATCCTGAAAATTTTGGGTCCGGTTCCGACTTGGAAATTTTGTACCAAAATTTGGAGAAAAAAATTTCGGTTTTTTATGCGTTTTGTTCACTTTTGGGCCGAAACAAAATTTTAGCCTGGATATTTTGGGTCTGTTTTGGACTTTTTTTTATATTTTATGCATTTTGTTCAATTTCGAGACAATTTTTTTTATAGCCTGAAAATTCGAGTTCCTAGATGAATTACAGTGGTTTTATGCGAAAATGTTTTTACCCTATGTCCCCCCTCCCTTCCTTGTCGGGTGGGGGGGGGGGGGGCAGTTAGATGTAACAAAATGATTGACTGCAAAATATATTTTGAAAGATTTAGAGTGATTTTATACAACCCCCCAAAATAATAAAATCTTCAGTTCCACCATCCGAATGCTTTCATATTTGGAATATAGCATGTGGGGTGTTAGGGTGTGTGTGTGAGATTTAAGTTTTTCAAACTGGGTCCCTGGGTTAATATTCATGCTTTATTTGATCGGGGGGCAGCGACATAACAACCCTTGGAAATTTGGAATTGGAAGCAGTCAGGAAGACCCAGGATAATAATCCTCTGACATGGACACTAGAGTTATGAATAATTTCATGACTTCATTCCTCTGCAGTGTTGATGAACCATGACTAACTGAATGTGATCCAAAATAGTTCGTTGAACCACTTTGTCAGGTGAGTGATTAAGGCCCCTTGGGGCCTCTTGTTTTTTTTTAGATTTTTTTTAGATTTTAGTAAAAAAAATTAAAGCAATATTCCAAAATTTGATGACACCGCTTACCGCGGCGTTGCAACATGGACTTCTTCCTTTTGTCATTTTTCCAGTTTCCTTTGTTCTCGTTCTCCGTCCTAAAGTTCATCAAGCTTCAAGCTCTTCTAGGGCCTCCCTAACATCTTACGATAGGGCTACTCCTCAACAGCTCTTTGCTTTCGAGGAAGGGAAAAATGAATTGGCTAAAAATCTGTATTCTCTAACATCTCCTCAAGCACCGATTGCATGCCACTCTCCTCCGACTCTACCTTCTGAGAGGAAACAGACGTGTAGTGATTGAGCAGGGAGAGAGGTGGCTCAATGGTAGACTGTTGGACTTCTATGCTAGAGGCCCGGAGTTCGACCCCTGTTCGGGACGACCCGCATTGTGTCCTCGAGCAAGGCACTTTATTCCGGTTGCTTACATGGGGGCACGATGACGCTGTGTACTAAGGCATGCATGTCGTTGGTGCACATGTCTTCATCCACTGTAACCCTGTTGAACGGAGCTTGAACGGAGCTTGAACAGAATTAGAATGTTGAGGAGCTGACAGCTGCTCGTCGATGCTCGGTGATTCTCTCCGGGTACTCCGGCTTCCTCTACCCGTAAAACTGTCACGGTCACGTAAGTAGGTGACCTTAAGCACCAATAAAAAATAATAATAATAATGGTTGAGCATGCCCACAGATTTGCCGTTCTCCTCAGAAAGGTTCGACATCCTGTGAGGAAACAGCCGTGCGTAGAATAGGCGCCCCTGGGATACGAGGAACTCCAGTCTCCTTTTTTCCAAGAACTCCTTCAGTTGGTGGGCATCTCTTTCCCTGGGTCTTGTCCGCATGCAGCACTTTCTCTTGTGTCACTCGGTTGTTGACAGGGGATCCTCACATCAAGCCCACACAACAACACGTTTTACAGCCGCGGTTAAAAAAAACATGCTTTTGACATTAAAGTTCGTCGGCTATGTGTCAATATGCCCGCGGGTAAAGCATTACGTAGTTGCGAAATTGTTCGAAAGTAGTTGTGGATGGATACAAATTACACCCTCATAATTGAGCAGTATAGTAGTACGGTGGATCCCGCTTAATTGGATATTTTTTAACTGAATAACCTTGTTAACTGAATATAATTCCCAACACAAAACCATTTACCGTACCTCAAGTACAAATTTGACCTGTTAATTGAATATAGCTTATGGAGTAAAGTCCAGTTAATTGAATAAAAAAATCTTGCAACCTGTCGAGAAATTATTCTGACGCTCCCCACTTTTCCTTTGTTTATAGACCTATTTTGCCTCAGAACATCCAATACAGGCATTTAATCTATTATATCTTGTTTGACAGAACTCACCATACTGCTGGTAATGAGAATGTTTCAGAAATTTGTAGCATAGCTGTCGCTGCCTCAAAGTTCTTCCCCTCGGCGGGCCCGACTTTAGAAAAACAAAACTTCGAGTTTTCTGTCCAGTCTCGGACATATTAAAGAGTGAAATGAATTCCATCTCAGCGATACCGAATCGCCTTGCATTGAATGTTCTGCTCTGTTCACCATAACAACTGAGCTAACGACAATCCCCAAAAAGGTTGGAATTAACTCGGCTAGTATTGTGGCTCACATTCACAAACCCGCCCAGACCGATATAAAAATTGACAATTACTGAATTTGGAATTGTTTTTATCTTAGAATAATAACAGGCGTAGACAATTACACTAAAGCAATTCCTAATTCTGAAATTGTCAACTCGGCGATTCGGTTCCGCAGCTACACCAAGATCGATACCTGTCAGGGGTGACACTGACTCGAGAAAACCTTTAGGGTTTTCAGTTCAGTGTAGGATATACCACAATGCCTGTAGAGATTCCTGCGGACACGGCCGATATAAAATTTAACTCGAACCGTTGCATTTTCATACATCTCTGTGGTGCATAAACATTGATTCAATGCATCTCTTACGTAGCATACAGCCCTAAAATGATCTCCAATATTGGGCCACACATGCTACAAAATCCTCAGATTCGCTCTTAGAGTACTGAATTGTTCTAAATTTTTTCAGGGCGTAGGACCTAGTCCTACTAGGAACCTTCGGTTGTTGCCCCGCCTCCCACTTCCCTTCAGAAGTGAAAGGAGGGGCAATGGTCAGACGGTCCTAGTTAGGACTAGGGAAGATTCTCCGCCCCCACAACTGCTTTCCAAATATGTAACCCCCTCACCAATGGCTAGAGTGCCCCTATTTTATAAAAGAATACTGGCTGCCCGCCTGGGAGGTGAAATAATTGGTTAAACTTGAATTAACACTTTGGTTGTTGTGGTCGTGATAATGATATAGATGCTGAAAGTGACCTGCGACACCAATAAATAAACAATACCAACTGTAACTTTTTTTCCAAAGTGATCGTTTCCTGTGATTTTATTTCCCGTGACATTATTTTTTATCTCGCTCTGCGTAATTATTCGTAGTAACTAGACAGGTCTGGTGAGTTTTGTTTGGGTTATTTATGCTGAAAGTAACATTAAACACCAATAAATAATAGAATATCATGTCATGCCCTTGTGTTGAAATGGATGAAAAGTTATTTAGATAAAATATTGCTGTTGTTTGTAACCCTGTTAGGTAAAAGATTTCGAAATTGAACCTCAGCCTGGAAATTCTGAATTGTTTCAATCTGGACTTTGTCAATTATTCTATTCTCCCTGTTTGACAAATGCAGGTTACCAAACAATACTTGTAAACCCTCGCATTTGTCTAGAATAGTTTGCTATTTAGAATATAATTCAACATTTTAAATTATTGTGATGAATTGACGGTAACATGGTCTGAGGTTTGCGGCTCGGGGCATATGTTCAACCGAGACGCGAAGCGTCGAGGTTGAACATACGCTCCGAGCCGTAAGCCTCAGACCATGTTACCGTCAACACAATAACGTATATGTTCCAATAAGACACTACCCATAGCCCAAAACCTACATCGTGAAACACGGGCGGCTGATTTGGTAAACTTGTGTTAAAATTTGTCTTGTTCAAGGCTTGTTCAACTTTTAACGATCACAGGTTTAGTAAATAAACCTCTCGTGTACCCCACGACGGCACTGGATAAATAATCAATAAACCATATAAACTCATTCCATCTCAGTTCAAATTGTAAATCGGTTCGTAATTTAAACAACACTTCATTCGAAACCCCGTCTGCTGCACCTGTAAAAAATCCAGAAAAATGAATCTTTCTAGTCACCCCGTTCATGAAGAAATTACGAAACGGGCGACGTCATTTCAAATATTTCGCGCGGTGACGTCAGACGGTAACACTTGCTACTGGAGCAGTAAACATAAAGGAAACTACGCCAGCTCTAATCCAATCAGAGGACGAGAATGTTACCCTTATTGGAACATATCTTGTTCGAGAGACAATATTTTGGGACAAAACATAATGCACTTAATTTTTACTTTTAAATTTAATCCACGTTTTGTCCAAAGAGTTTTGAATTACATTTTTGATGCCTTTTTTTCTATCAAACCCCATTTGTCGTAACATTTACCGTAGAAATACCTTCATCTGGTTGTCAGTATTTTGTTCCGTTTAAATGGTAAATTTTTAGTGTATTCGCCCTTGCTGGCCTGAGCTAGAGGAAGTGCTGGGGACCCCCCCCCCCCCCCCCCCCCCGATCCCGGCCAGAAGCCGGTCGAAAATGTTTGTTGTCCGATTGAAAAAAAAATGTTAGTTGGTCGTTCGGATGTCAAAATTGTTTCTGAGAACCAGTAATTTGGAAAACAATTACCATTCGGCGAAACTGTGATTCTCATTATGCAGAAATACACCTATGTTTAAAAATTTCTTTTTATAAAAACGCTCGTTATAAAGGTATGACGTCAAGTCGAGTAGTCATGTACATGAGACCACTTTATATTTTATTAATATTTTAATCCTTTGAACTCTGGTGGTATCTTCCATGTCAGTTCAATTGCAGCAGTTGGAAGAGTCCACATTCATTATTTGGGGGTAGACCAATTAATATTTTCAACGTGCAGCCCCTGGCTGCACGTCGAAAATGTTAATTGGTCTGTTCCATACATTCACTCAACAGCCATCCTACTTAATGAAATTATGACGTATGATGCTTCTGGACCGGAAAAGGGCCACTGGGATTCAAAGGGTTAAAGACTGACTTCCGTTAAACGAAAATAATTCTTCAACCTTCACCTAACATTTACCTGCGTAATTTTATTTATTTATTGGGCTTTATCGAAATTTTCGACAGCCACGGGTCACCTCGTGTGGGGCAGTTTTACTGGTGGCGGAAATCGGAGTGCCTGGAGAGAACCACCGAGCAACGACGAGCAACTTCCTGATTCCCCAACGTACAAACTCCACACAAGTAGGGTTACCATTGGTTGAAGACAACTGCGCCATCGACGTGCAGTACGCCTAAGTACACAGCGCCACTATGCCCACACGCGGGCAGTCGTGCTGACTTGCCTTGCCCAAGGACACAACGCAGTTACCCCTGGCGGGGATCAATCCGTAGACGTCTAAAAGCTCAACGACCCGGAAATAAAGTTGAAAATATTTGATTCTCGACCAACCATGTTGGAAAATTTTTTTTACATCCTTGCTGCGGGACTGCCCTCTCGTGATGTCTGAAAAAAAATGGAAAGTCTGTAATTCCAGCTTTGATTATCTCCCTTGATGTGTAATTGGGGTACTTTTTCGTCCTTGCATGGGTGGGGCAGCTATTTTTCCACTCTTTTATGGGCGGGGCAACTATTTTTCCATCCTTGGACGGTTGGTCTAATAGATTATAAATATAGTTTGGGAGAAAAGGTACAGGAGAGGTGTCGTGCATGTCCATAAATACATTTTGTCTTTGTTTGACAAAGTGTTAAAGACTGGCATTATATATAAATGCAGAAATTATTGAACATTTCTTTGGAGTAAGATAAAAGATTGTAAGATTCTAGAGCTTTACATAGAGCAGACTTTATATATATGAATCATAAATGTTCCTTGTTCGAGAGAACAATTCAATTTTAAAACTACTTGAAAAATATTTTCATAATAATCCTGTTGTGTATTTCTAGGACACAGTTTGACAATCATTATATATTATTATAAATACTTCATAAAGCTTCCTGGTTTTATCTTTTTTCAGTTTAAATCTATTTTCTTTCTGGTATGTACTTTTAAACTATTGTTAATACTCAACCTGAAGTTTGCAGGAGAGTTTTCGTGTCCATACATGATTTATGTCGGTTAATAATCCAGATTTTCAAATCAATAGTGTATATCGTTTTTTTTTCTTCATATTTTGAAATATCTTAACTGAATGCAGTATCGTCAAGTTAAGGGCAGCGCAGTATCCGAGGTCAAATGGGCAGGGGTGTGGCGACAGCCCCCCCCCCCCCCCCCCCCAGCTAGGAGTATTGTTTTTCAATAGTTGGAAATTCCGAGGTCAAAAATCAAGTAGTTGGAAATTCAATAGATCAACATTGTTCATGAAAAATATTAAAATTCCAACTAATGATGAGAAATTTTGATCTTTTATTTCCAACTGGAAACTTGAGTTTCAAATTTCCTACTCTAAAATTGACATGGTCTAAAAATTTCGACTCTGACATCAATCCGATATATTTTCTGACCCAGGCACATTATAAATGATGCTTTTTTTCCGTTTCAGGACTAGTGAAAATTTTCAGAAGGGTTCATAACCCTTTACCCAGCGCAGACGATTTCAAAATTCATTATTTTAAATATCATTTTTTTAACTTTTTAAAAAAAAATTTCAACAAGCCATATTATGTGACCCCTCTTTGGAACGAGCTCGACGAGCTCGTTCCAAAGAGGGTTCACATGATATGGTTTTGTTGAAACTTTTCGAAAAGTAATATATTTCAGCAGCTGTATTTGCATATTACGTGGGCGGATGCGGGCGATTCGTTGGGTAAAGGGTTAAAAGATATCACCCAGCGCTGCAGTGCAACCACCTATCGAAACCACTCACAGTTGGAATTTACACCGGTGGCACCCCCCCCCCCTCCCCCCAACTGAAACCCTCTAGCCACATCCCTGCAAGTGGGGAGAGGTGCGAGTTATATACATATTACAGATGGCACGTTGTTACACACAGAATACGATATTGAGCTTTAGAACTCGCCCCGTAGATCGTATATAGCTTCTTTATTTGGTGATTATCGACCAGCCTATGACGTCATTACACATGCCCCCCCCCCCCCCCCACCGCCCATTGAGGGTTTCTCAGTTACAGTTCTTGGAAAGTAAAATCTTGACAACTTTTTGGACTTCTGGTGAAAAAAAGGGCACGGGCTGGGCTATACTCTAGCCTCAAGGCAAGGGGCATATGCCTTCCCTTGTCCCACTTTCTGCGCCCTTGAATATTGTCAACGAATAAACAAAATATATTTAGTAACTCCAGATTTAGCGAAATAGCTAAGAGATGCGTAGCTCTGGGGTTTCCTGTTGGTCAAATTAACAGTATTTATTGGTATATTATGAAAGCACTCGAGTAGCAGACGACACTTTTTTTGCCTTAAAAAAATAGCGCATGGCACCTCATTGGAACGAGCTCGTGTCATGAGATATGTTTTTGATGCAAAAAATGAAATAAATTTTGAATTTCGATTTTTGCAAACATCATTGGCCGGTTTTCAATCGCGCAAGATAAAGGAAAGCTTTCAATCGCTCTGTACCAATTTTATCCCAAGGGGAGGTTTACTTGTCCTTTTCCGTATGGTGTGACCTTTTACATTGCCGACTTCTCAAAAATTACTGGACCGAATTGAACCAATTTAATTTCGACGCCCCTTGTCATATCGTCCCCTGAATTCCAATGTGTTCTATAGTTCCAATGTGTTCTATGTGCCAGTAGGCACTCCAGTAGGCTGCCAGTAGGCACTCCAGAGGCTGCCAGTAGGCACATAGAACACATTGGAACTCAGGGGACGATTATGTCAATTCATGTTTGTTCAAATAAAGTTGCCACGTCCACAGACAGGCGTTGTCGCATTAGCAGAATTTAATATATTGAGAAAAATATATATTATACTATTACGACCAGTGCCTGCGCGTCCACAGGGGCTCCACATGGGGAACGCCTCTGTTTTTGTTAGTAGCATTCTATTCAAGATGAAACGAATCACACCGAGGATCAGCAATTTTTTAATCCTTCAGCTCCGTTGGATTTCTGTACTTTTAGCAACTTCTAGTATGTTTTTTCGTGGAGGGTTGACCTCGGAATAACCCGATATATCTTCAAGCGGCTTTTTTCACGATACCCAGTTGGCCTTTCAGAGCCCACCCAGAATGAGCTTCTTGGTCCATACTGGGTTATAGCCAAACCTTTATTCATGGCACAGTAGTAAATCGAACCATGTAATTCAATATACCATAATCTTCTTCTTCTGGACCAGATGCATGAGTGACTCTGTGTCTGTAATAACGACTGTTAATTAGTCTGTGTGAAACACACAGACTATTGTTTTTGTACGGTTTCTTTTTCTTTCTTTTTTTATTATTTTTCTTCTTCTTCTTCTTCTTCTTCTTCTTCTTCTTCTTCTTCTTCTTCTGCTTCTTTTTCTTAATCTCCTGTCTTCTGTCTCCTATGCACTTCCTTGTCCTCACGATAACTCGAAAACGAATCGTCCCATTTCGCTGATTTTTGGCATTCTGGTAGACAGTCAAAAGTTCTCGGACACCTATGTTTTTCAGGTCGCTAGAGCCACTGTGTATGGCCCAGGTGGCCATAGGGCTTTCACAGCTTCCAATTTCCTGGTACAGTAAACCCTTTCCATAAAACTGCACTGAATAATTGTAAAATTTATTGAAACCTATCTTATTCAATTCAATGTTTTAACCCTCTCAAGACTTCAATGTGGATTGCACATATTTTATTTCAGGCAAAATAAAGTTAACCCTTTCCATAAAACTACACTGAATAATTGTTGAAACCTATCACAAAACTGTCAGGATGACGGTAACCATGCAATACTGACACGATCGACCGTACTGTTAACTGTGTTAGTGCTATGACTGTTTAAAACTCATTTGTTAGAGGAGTTCTATAGTCTTTCACTGCGCTCGGCTCGGTCTCGCCGAGAGTGCAGAAACCTTTGGTGCCATTAAGAGAATGTCTCAGATTTGTGCTGTTCCATCCCTCCGGGGTGCAAAAGCAAGTACTGTCAGCTGAGAAACTTAATGCTTTTCGCTTTATTTTCTGTAACATTTAATTCCATGTGGAATGGGACACCTTTTCAGTGTGCCTTTTAAATTAAGGGATTCTTAACCCTTTAGCTAACATAACGGCGAAAACCGGCAACATTATTCACAGAAATGTCTTCAGTTTTAATTACCTTTTCATTTTAGTTTGAAAAACATAGCTTATGACCCTTTATTGGATTGAGCTAATTTTTTAAAGGATTATTTATTTATTGGTGTTTAATGTCACATATTTCTGCACAGTGGATAATCATGACCACGACAGTTTTTTGGGTGGAGGAAGTCGGAGTACCCGGGAAGAACCACCGGGCAACAACGAGCAACTGTCAGATCCCCCACATACTAACTCTACACAAGCAGGGTTATCATTGGTTGAAGCTGGTGCACCATCGATGTGCAGTAGGTTTTAGTACACAGCGCCACCATGCACCCACATGGGCAATGGGGTGAAGTGTCTTGCCCAAGGACAGAGTGAGGACCTCTCGCCTTGCACCTCTGCCAACTTAGCCACTGCGCCCATTTAAAGGATTAAAATGGAGTATTTAAAGGGAATATTTTAACCCCCTGAAGATCTTAATAAGGGGGCATTACTCAGAAAGACTGGGAAATGCATTTTATTACACCTTAACACATTTCTAAAGTTTATGAATGTATTTCATCACTCAAATTAGTGGGCAGAGCCAAAAATGTTCATTTCTGATTCGTGTATCAAACCCTTTGAATGCTGGTCACATATATGCCATTTCTGGTTTCTTATAAAAATGTTCTGATTCCTGTATGAATATCTGTAAATACTGCTACTGAAAACCCATTTCTGATTTGTTAAAAAATATTTTTCTCCTGAAAAATAAGCCTCCGTGAATTCTCTTTCTTTATAGTTTATTCCTGATACTTTAACCCTTTTCACACAGACTTGAAGACGGTCTGATCATATAATAATATATTTGAATCCATGTTTTACCCTTTACCTAACAAGAAAGGCAGACGACACTTGCAAACAAAATTCTTCAATAACATTTTTTTTTCATTTTTTGCGCCCAAAGCATAGCTTATGAACACTCATTGGAACGAGATCGTTCCAATAAGAGGTCATAAGCTATGTTTTTGAGATAAAAAATGAAAAAAATAATGAAAATTGGCTGGCGAATTTTGTGAATAACGCTGGCCGGTTTTGGCCCTTTCGTTGGGTAAAGGGTTTATTCGTCAATATCTGTCACAAATGCACTTTTTTGCTTTTGTTGCGCCATCTCCATTTCAGAATGTCCTTAGTACTTGTACTTATATTTCAGTTTTATCACGTTCTTGGCGCGTAGCCAGGAATTTTGTTGGAGAAGGACGACGCTAAGTGGCAATCGACACTCGCCGAAAGTTTTCAAAAATGAGTATGAAATGGAGCTCTGTGATAGCATTTGTGAAATATTTACGTGAAATTTTGGATCTAAAATTGGAGCTCGGTGGCTCAGTGGTAGACTGTTGGACTTCTATGCTAGAGGTCTCGAGTTCTATCACCGTCCGGGACGACCCGCGTTGTGTCCTTGGGCAAGGCACTTTATCCCGGTTTCCCACATGGGGGCACGATGACCGTATTGACGCTGTGTACTAAGGCGTACTGCACGTCGATGGTGCACATGTCTTCAACCGCTGTAACCCTGCTTGAGCGGAGCTTGAACAGAGAAGTTGAGGAGCTGACAGTTGCTCGTCGATGCTCGGTGGTTCTCTCCTGGTACTCCGGCTTCCTCCACCCGTAAAACTGTCACGGTCATGATTAGCCATTGTACATAAGTATGTGAAGCACGTCTGCACTATTGTGTCTGAAATGATACATTCAAAATAGATAGATAAAGTTGATGAATAAATTTTATTTTCTACATATATATTAACCCTCTGCACTGCACTCTTATGTCGAAATGGCAAAGTTTTCAGCAGCAAATATTTCCCATAATGCAGTTTGATATTTAACCAAACATACCTTGTTTGACAGAGCTCACTGAGCTCTGTCAAACAAGGTATATTTGGTTAAATTCGTAGTTAAACAAAAGAAAAACAGAGTAATGGCAGAAAATTCTGTAGCACTACCAGGGTGCTAGAGGTTAAACCTATAGGCCTATATGTAATTCTGGCATGCGAGCGAGTTCATTGGTGTTTTAAAACAACTTACCCCTAATTCATGGTACTCTGGAATGCAGGAAACGGTGGGTAGGTACCAAAAATGGCAAAAACAAAAATTTAGTCCTAGTATTTGCGAATTACCCCCCCCCCCCCCTCCAACACACACACCCACCCTTACCCCCCCCCCCTCACATTTTAAATCATTTTTAACGACTAGGATTGCCACAGTATCGGTTAATTTCTTTTATCATAATGTCATAGTTGCTACAATGTTATATGCTATAAATATTACACGGCCTGGAGTTGGCTATTCCAAAATAGTGGTCCTCGAGGAACAATAGTCCATGTCAGAGGTGCGTGGACTTTTCTTCCTCGAAGACCACTATTATAGCACCGAAGCCAGAGGCACGTGCACTATTCTTTCTCGAAGACCACTATTTTGGCATCGAAACGGAGTCGCGTAGACTCCTTTTCCCGAAGACCACTGTTTTGGCACCGAAGCCGGAGGCGCATGGACTATTCTTCCTCAAAGACCACTCTTTTGGCACTGAAGCCGGAGGCGCGTGGGATAGTCTTCCTCGAAGACCAATATTTTGGCACCCAGTGGCGGCGCCAGAGTTACAGAAGTGGGGGTACAGTTGGGTATTGCCCGCCGCGCGTAAGTTTTAAAAAATTTTAAAACTTACGTTGTAAATGGTGTTCTCTGGAGCATTCTCAGACAATTAAATTAAAATAGTTTTATCCTTTTGAAACTTACTGGTTAGGTCTTTCAGTTATAGAAAACGCCGTACATGGTTAAATTTTAACGGACGAACGCTGTTGTAAAGTGCGAGCACAAAGCACCAAACGACACTCAAATCGAAAATGAAAGTAGGCTGCATTCCAAACGGATGCGTTGCAAGCTCTCGATTCTAGCATTCCTCGAATACTCTTAAGCGGTATGTTTCAGACCGTTTGAACGCGGCACACCTTGTTGCAATTTGGGCCCTCGACTCTCGTTTGCAGCTAATGTGTGTGTAGGGGGGGGGGGGGGGGGGGGCACACACAAACATAATTTAAAAACTTCTCTGATTTAGTGCACTTGGGGATATGGAATTAAGCATACCCACCATTACACCACAACGTACAATACAAAAATTTAAATGATAGTACTTTTTTACTACGCTTGGCGAAAAAAGTGGAGGGGTAAGTACCCACCCATACCCCCCCCCCCCCCCCCCCACTGTTGGCACCGAAACCGGCGGCGTGTGGGCTATTCTTCCTCGAAGACCTCTATTTTTGCACCGAAGTCAGAGGCATGTAGACTATTCTTCTCGAAGACCACTATTTTGGCCCCGAAGTCAGAGGCATGTAGACTATTCTTCCTCGAAGACCACTATTTTGGCACCGAAGTCAGAGGCATGTAGACTATTCTTCCTCGAAGACCACTATTTTGGCCCCGAAGTCAGAGGCATGTAGACTATTCTTCCTCGAAGACCACTATTTTGGCCCCGAAGTCAGAGGCATGTAGACTATTCTTCCTCGAAGACCACTATTTTGGCACCGAAGTCAGAGGCATGTAGACTATTCTTCCTCGAAGACCACTATTTTGGCCCCGAAGTCAGAGGCATGTAGACTATTCTTCCTCGAAGACCACTATTTTGGCACCGAAGTCAGAGGCATGTAGACTATTCTTCCTCGAAGACCACTATTTTGACACCGAAGTCAGAGGCATGTAGACTATACTTCCTCGAAGACCACTATTTTGGCACCGAAGACAGAGGCATGTAGACTATTCTTCCTCGAAGACCACTATTTTGGCACCGAAGTCAGAGGCATGTAGACTATTCTTCCTCGAAGACCACTATTTTGGCACCGAAGCCAGAGGCACATAGACTATTCTTCCTCGAAGATCACTATTTTCGGTACCGAACTAGAGACGCATAGATAATTCTAACTCAAAGACCACTATTTTGGCATCGTCAATGGCATTCCGTGTAATAATTATTATATTATATCGAACAAAGAGTAGAGGAATCTTACTAGTTATCAGGAATCCATTTCTAGGTACACGAACCATTATCAAGGACCTTGCCCAAGACAAGTATTTTTTATTCTCATCTTAGGAATAACGAAGCGGAATCCCAGAACAAATCTCGATCTTAAAAGAGCACATCCATCATTCGAACGTCTCAGAATATCCCATGGATATTTTTTGAATGTGTATAGTGCACACAAGTAGAAGATGTGGAGATCGTCCAATATTGGGATACCTCGGATGTGACGTCATGTCACGCGATATAGTTACGTCATATTTGGAGGTCACAATAGCCCGCGTGAGCGGTAATCTTGTGACGTCATGAGTGCGTCTTAGTGCGCATGCGCAGAGCGTGTTGTTAGGTGATACATGTTTGCGTCGTCCATTTTGTATACTGGAAGCCGGAGGCCGTCATCTTAGTTTCTATGGTAGCACGTGGTTACTATTTGTAGATAAACGTTCTCTAATAGGATGGGGGAATTGTTCGAAGGGTATGTTCGTTCACACTGGAGTAAATTTAACTGTCACAAACAATCCGACAATGTCCCCAAATCACCTAAAACTGTCTAAAATCGTCGAAACGGACTTTGCAAAGCCACCATCTAGGGCTTATAATAATAGTACGTGTGCTATAGGACCGAGAGGTCTCCTGGAGGTAAGTTCGATTAAACTGGAGTGGAGTAGTTTGCTGGCTCGGATACTTCGTACAATTACCACAAATAACCCGTCGAACGTCTCGAATCTTATCGAGTAAAGAAGCTATCGAGCAGTTACTGAAAAAAGTCATTGCTGAAACGACTCGAAACCCGCCGAGCAAATAAGCCATAGAGTAATTATTCGAAAGACTAACTCCTCTTATGCTCATCTCGGTATTTAAGGATACCTATAATATGGTATTGTACAATTTGTGGATACCTTTTGAGGAACCATTTTAGAGGTTAGGTATGGCTCCTAGCGTCTGTTCTGTTCCTTGTATCTAGACCATAGCCTTCAAGAACACTTCTGCTGACTTATCCAATATCGCTATCATCTGTCCTATGATTAACTTCTACTGCAGTCACCCAATCCTGTAGTCTTCTTTCAGCCTTGCATCATTACCACTGTCTTGTAGAACCACTACAGGCTTGCTAACTGTCTCAGATTGCTCGAACGACTAGAATACCATCGAGCAAATAAGCCATCGAGTAATTGCCACTCGAATCTCATCGAGCACATGAGCTATAGAGCAATTCGTCGTGTGAAAACCATAAGGTTCTATCTTCCACTGGAACCCCGACCCTAACCCTTCCACTGGAACCCCAACCCTAACCCTTCCACTGGAAGATAGAACCTTATTGTTCTCACGCGACGAATTGCTCGAACGAGTGACTCCCCATACTGCTCTACGACTCATTTCGGGAAAAGGAGGACTCTAAAATAGATTCTGTAAGTGGGGTACCTAGAAACGTTGATGATTTCATCGAATGAGCAAAAGAGCCATTAGAGTAATTGCTCCATGCGCAAATGCTCTTGCGTCTCGAATCTCATCTAGCAAATTATCTATAGAGCTAACGAGTGACTCCACTTACGATTCTTATGCTCATCTCGTAAAAGGAATTCCAAAACTACAGACGTTTTTACCAAAAATAGGATTCTCATAGTGAGATTCCCTAAGATGGATATCTATTGGAGAATAGTTGTCGTAGACATCTGTACCTTCTACATCCGGGTACTTCAAGCTACATCCGGATACTGCTCTTGGGTAGTTGATAAAAAAAACAATATATAACATTTCATTCATTTTTATTCCATTCACAGTACACAGTTTATTAAGTTAAAACTCTTTCATTACGAGAAGCCGCTTTTCAGGGATGTGGCGACAGGGGGGGGGGGGTCTCCCCCCCCCCCCCCCCCCCCCAGCTAGGAGTATTTTTTTTCAATAGTTGGAAATTCCGAGGTTAAAAATCAAATAGTCGGAAATTCAATAAATTAACATTGTTCATGAAAAATATTAAAATTCCAACTTGATGAGAAATTTTGATCTTTTGTTTCCAACTGGAAACTTGAGTTTCAAATTTCCTACTCTAAAATTGACATGCCCTCAAAATTTCGACTCTGACATCAATCCGGTAAATTTTCTGACCCAGACAGACCCAGGCACATTATAAATGATGCTTTTTCCGTTTCAGGACTAGTGAAAATTTTCAGAAGGGTTCATAACCCTTTAGCCAACGTAGACGATTTCAAAATTCATTATTTTAAATACCATTTTTTTTTTTAAATTTTAAAAATTTTAACAAAACCATATCATGTGACCCCTCTTTGGAACGATCTCGATGAGCTCGTTCCAAAGAGGGGTCACATGATATGGTTTTGTTGAAATGTTTCGAAAAATAATATTTTTTCAGCAGCTGTATTTGCATATTACGCAGGCGGATACGGGCGATTAATTGGGTAAAGGGTTAAAAGATATCACCCAGCGCTACAGTGCAACCTTCTATCGAAACCACTCGCAGTTGGAATTTACACCGGTGCCCAACCCCCCCCCCCCCCCCCCCCCCGCCCCCCTCCCCCCAGCTGAAACCTTCTAGCCACATCCCTGCAGCTTTTCCTGTCCAGGAACACGATACGTCATAATTTCATTAAGCAGGATAGCTACTAAGTAAACGTGTGTGGTAGAACAATTAATATTTTCAAAGTGCAGCCTGAAGGCTGCACGTTGAAAATATTAATCGCTCCCCCCCCCCCCCCCCCCCCCCCGATAATGGATATGGACTCTTCCAATTTCTGCCATTTAACTGGCATGGAAGATACCACTAGTGTTAAAGGGTTAAGAGTCAATTATTCAAGGCATCTTCTTCATCTCTAAGTTGAATGGCTTTCTTCCGCCATCTTCTTCATTGGAAAGGTTAACAGCCGTCTCATTAAATACTCCTTCTCTAACGGGGCTTCTTCCCATTGTTTGACTAACTTAACTAGAACAGTGATCCTGTGATCTCTCTCAGGGAGAGTTCTTATATTGTCAATTGAAAAAAAACATGAGATGTTTTATTGATGTTGTCCTTTGGCATATCAAATGGTACAATGTATGGTACGACCCAGCTTTTGTTTACAGGTTGGTGCATATGTTTAAAGTACTTAATATCATGTAATTTCCTTCTGTTATATGACTGTAAGTTTGTGGCTTTTTCAACGGCTATTATATTGTAAATATAGTATCTTTTATGTAGTGTGAAGTTTAATCTTGTTTTATACGTTTATGATAATCTTTTGTCACTTCAGTCCAAAAGAAAAACACCAATTATTTGTTTGATGAGCTTTTGAGAACCTCCGTTGTTGCGGGCGTATGAAAAAAGTGGACATTTTTGCGAATTGGCAGTGTGTGGGGGATATTATAATTGATGAACACATGTTGCAACACGTGGAACACGTACATAACCTCAACCCTTTCTCTTCAACCTTATAAACCCATGCCAGATATCACCATTTTATTCAATTAATAACGTCTAGCGCTGTAGAAAAATAGCAGGGCGATTATGTTGAAAGTTCCAGTCGCGGGAACATTTTTTTCGTTTGTTGTAAGTAGGTATAGCAAATATTAACCGTCCCTGATTTCCTGGACTTTTGTGTGAGCCGAACCCGAGTATTGTTGAAGTGGAAAAGGGGCGCGTTTCTCTGTCTATTCAACTTGACACGATTCTTGCACATTATGCCTACGTTTTGTATTCTACAATAAGAGTATAATCAAGTGGCCTTACCCCCCACCCCACCTAAAATGTTAGCTACCCCCAAAACATTGGCCCAATGCAACTTTCACATAACATTGGCCCAATGCAACTTTCACATAACATATAGAGCCCAAAATGGGCTCCAATATAGGGCTACACACTCTATAAAAGATTCGTTCTTAGCCCTTTACCTAACAAGAAAAGCAGACGACACTTGCAAACAAAATTCTAGAATAACTAATTTTTTAAATTTTTTATCCCAAAAACATAGGTTATGACCCCTCATTGGAACGAGCTCGTTCCAAACAGGGGTCACAACCTATGTTTTTGAGACAAAAAATTAAAAAATAATAAAAATTAATTGGTGGTTTGGGGGAATAATGCTGGCCGGTTTTGGCCGTTACGTTGGGTAAGAGCACTAAATTTTGAAAACTTTTCTTGGAGATCGGAGGCTCAGTCTTCACTAGGGCGCTCCGTCTAATACCCCTCCTCCCACTTCCCAACAAGGGAAGTGGTAGGAGGGGGCAACAACCGGAGGATGCTAGTTAAGAATAGGGGACGCCTCCTCCACCCCCATTGGCCTTCCAAATATAATGTTTGACACCTCCCCCCCCCCCCCCACCAAAAAATGGCTAGGGCACCATGTTATAGAATCCGAGCTGAAGACGTCGTATTAACGTCATAATACGACCTGACAAGATATCTAGACGTTGATCGTGGGCGGTGTCCACCGTATAGTCCATTGTTCTTTGGATTGCTAGAACGTCGCAACTGCCCTTTACTAAATAAACTTTATTATCCCTTGCCACGTAGTAGATGAGGGATATATGGATGGGTTCCACCAATCCATCCTTGCCCATTTCTTATCACATTTTAAAAGAGTTATAACCCTTAACTATTTCAAAGACTTTTTTTCAAAATTTGATATATAGCATATTGGTGATATAATATCATGAATGACATATCGAAGCAGCTGTGTCCAGGTATTTCTTAACGGGTTATTGCCGTTGTGGATTTAGAGTTTCACATCCTTGGGATGGAAGTCCTCGAAAGTGAAGCATGTGTATAAACGGCCGGCTAAACTTGACTTCATACCTATGTTGAGGTCAGGATATAGCCATAGATGCTGACAGTGACCCGAAACACCAATAAATAAATACCTTATGGTCATTCTATCGAAATACTGTCAAACTGTGCGACCAATTTTGAATTTTTTAAAACATGTCTCATTTGGAAAGAGGACGAGGTGGTCTGTTTGGAAATTTATTTATTGCTTATTGGTGTTTTAAGGTCACATATTTCTGCACAATGGCTAATCTTGACCACGACAGTTTTACGGGTAGGGGAAGTCGGAGTACCCGGAGAGAACCACCGAGCAACGGCGAGCAACTCATCAACATACTCACTCCACACAACCTGGGTTAGCATTGGTTAAAGACAGGTGCGCCATCGGCGTGCAGTACGCCTTAGTACACAACGTCACCGTGCCCCCGTGTGGGCAATGAGGGTGAAGCGTCTTGCCCAAGGACACAACGCGGTTGCCGCAGGTCGGATTCGGACTTGAGGACCTCTCGGCTTGCAGCCCGCACCTCTACTTACTGAGCCACCACGTCCCCGTCTGTTTGGAAAACTTTAATATTGATATTACTACTGTGGTCACAAAAGCGTCTTAACCCTTTACCCAACGTAACTGCCAATACCGGCCAGCGCTTTTCTCAAAAATCGCCAATTAATTTTCAATATTTTTTCATGTTTTGTCTCAAAAACAAAGGTTATGACCCCTCGTTGGAACGAGCTCGTTCCAATGAGGGGTCATAACCTATGTGAAAAAAAATAGTTATTCAAGAATTTGTTTTTTCAAGTGTCGTCTGCTTTTCATGTTAGGTAAAGGGTTAAAACGGATAAAGAATTCCGATTGGATCCTGACTGACACGCGATCCGATCTAAAGTATCTTTCCGCTTTTGTCCTCAAAACAATCTTGCCTGTTGTGACGGCATTTAATACTGAGATGCTATTTTCGATTGATTTTGTTTTTCGGTCTATATTTTTACTTATGAGATCTCTCTACATAACTTTTCGTCGGTCGTTGGAAGGGAGGGGGGGGGGGGGTTAAAACCAAAATATTATGAAACACCCATAAAATATGTCGACAGATTTAAGACTGAAAATCACATTTTGTTCCAATTTGGTGGTCAAAACGGGTTAGATATTGAAAATTGAGTCCAAATATCAATAATTTTCGTTTTCCTACCATTTTGATTAATTTTACCAACAAAGTCAAATGGCATTAAAATTTGCGGACGAGTCGATATTTTTCCGGCAAATTTTTGTTTATATGAGGAGGGGGTGGACCTGTCCCTGTATTTACGCCACTGTGCGACTCGATCGCGATATAAACGATAAAAATATCAGTTTCTTGATCACAGTGTTGTTTAGTAAGAAGTCGCAACAATGCAGACAAGTGAACGGATAATTCCAAACGTTACCAGGCGCGCAGCCATGTATCTGTATTAAAGGTTGGGGGACAAGGATCTTAGGGTGCAAGCATTTTTATGACGCAGGCATATCCCGAAGATCGAAATCGTGAGTTTGGGGAGGTATGGAAGTGGTGTACCTCTCACGTTAGTGTGACCTGCGTGGAAATGTTTCCCAAATGTTCTCTGGAGGAGTATAATTTCATTTTAACCCTTTACCCAACGCAGACGATATCAAAATTTATTATTTTAAAAATCATTTTTTCAAATTTTTCAAAAACTTTCAGCAAAACCATATCATGTGACCCCTCGTTGGAACGAGCTCGACGAGCTCGTTCCAACGAGGGGTCACATGATATGGTTTTGTTGAAATTTTTTGAAAAATAATATTATTTCAACTGCTGAATTTGCATATTACGCGGGCGGATGCGGGCGATTCGTTGGGTAAAGGGTTAAGTTATTGTGATGAATTGACCATAACATGGTCTGAGGTTTGCAGCTCGGAGCTAATGTTCAACCGAGACGTGAAGCGTCAAAGTTGAACATATGCTCCGAGCCGCAAACCTCAGATCATGTTACCGTCAGCTCATCACAATAACGTGTATGTTTCAATCCATAGCTCAAAACCTACATCGTGAAACACGGGAGGCTTATTAAGTTCACTAAACTTGTGATCAGTTAAAAGTTGCCTTGTTCACGGTCACAGGTTTAGGAAATAAACCTCTCGTGTACCCCACCACTTGATAAATAATCAATAAACCAGATAAACTCATTCCATCTTAGTTCAAATCATAAATCGGTTTGTAATTTAAACAACCCCTCATCCGGAAAACCGTCTGAAAAATCAAGAAAAATGAAACGGCTTGCCAGTCACTCTATTGATGAAGCAATTACGAAATGAGCGGCGTCATTTCAAATATTTTGCGTGGTGACGTCAGACGGTAACATTTGGTACTGGAGCCGTAAACATAAAAGAAACTACGCCAGCTCTCATCCAATCAGAGGGCGAGGATTTTACTCTTGTTGAAACATTAGTTGATGTTCCATTCAGATCGCAGAACTCCTGATTTTTAGAGAGCCGTGGGGATGTTGAGGTGGGAGCATGGCTCTCCCAGGCCCAGGGACCGACCTGGGCATGCTCCAGTGCGTATTTGGTTCTGAAACATCAGGACCTGGCTCTTAAATCTCAGAAATAGGCTTCTCAGTTGGCGCGTAACTTCTCAGATCATATTTTGATATTCTTTCGATGAATAATCGAGAGACACTTTTACATGTATTATATATATGATTATCATTTATCATTGTTGTAGAGTGCTTAAGTTAATACTTCAAGTCTTAATTACCAAGCATTAATCTTCACTGTGGTTTCTGATCAAGTCTTGGCTGCCTAAATAGGCCTAGGCAGCCAAGACTTGATCAGAAACCACAGCGAAGATTAATGTTTGCTATAGTGTACTAAATGAAAATGATGAGAGCTATTACATACTTGCAGTGTGTGTTACAAACAGCAGTGTGACTCCGTAAATTGAAATCTGGCGCATGAATTGAAAAAATAGGCTCCGAGACTAGAGCGTATTTTAAATAGTCCTGATCTGTCCCTGCAGGCCCCATGGCAACGTCACTGAATGTGACTGCGGCCATCCATTCTCGGGAGCGAATCTGTGCTGGGATCCTACACTGTCAGTGAATGGCACTGAGTGGGTTCAGTTTTGTTTATTCTTGTCACACACTTCGCTTTCACCTCCCACAAATCTTTTAATGATAATAAGAGTCTGAATATACTATCACTTGACGATAATGCCACTCTATTATACGGTTAATAGTGCAAATAAGTATTAGACAATTGAGACAATAAAGTGAATTCAACACGTAAAGTAAATTACTTATAAACAATAATTTATTAGTTTTATCAGAATTAGCGGTCATTAGAATAAGTGAGTAGAAATTAAACTATTTTGATCAATTTTATGCTTAAAACGCAGATAAAATTGATAATAGAATTATTGACAGAGAAATCGAAAGGTGTTGTAACTAATATACTTCGTTATATGAAGTGTAGTTGACGAGATATGTAATCTTCTGTCAACGGCTTTATTACCTTAATGTAAGAATAATAAAAGTTTGTTGGTGATTGGATATAATGTGTTATACAGCAAGAAAATCGACTCACAATCAAAACTGCTTTGCGTGCTTAGAAAATGAAGGTATAGAACAAAAAAATATAGATATCCAATTACATTTTTTTTTTGTTAGCCTGTGCAAAAATTAAAAATCCCATGTACTACTGATATCATTTTTCCACCTGATCAACCTCCGATTCCCGCTGTGCAAAATAATTTTTCATTTGCTTATTTTAGATATTTTATGACAAATTACAGATTTCCTATCCTGACGTCAACCATAAGAAGCAGTCTGAGACGGTGTTGTTACCTGGGGGATGTCAGGTAGACAGCCAATCTGGCTATGACATCCCCCGACAGTATACATATCAGTTGTCTTCTTCTGTACATAATTACTTAGTTATTAATTATTGCTTGTAACATACCTGCTGTATAGCCTGCTGATGTATCTATATATGTATACTGTCGAATAAATTATCTATCTATCTATCTATCATTATATGTATATTTTCCTATGGAGACAGCCTTGTATAAGCTTTTCAGCTTCCTGCTGAATCCATTTCCATTTTAGCTATGCACACAACAACAATATGATTGTATTCTTTTCTTATTTGTATGGAAATAAATATTGTTTTAACTAAAAAGCACAGGACAAAAACCCAAACGCGCTAAATTGCCACAAAAATTAGAAAATCCTTCAAGATTATTTTTTCTTCTATTTTTAGAGAAGAAAATGTAATCTTGCATTCCAATTACACAATCTTCCATGAGAATATCCGAAAGTGAGTCAGTGCTTGTTTACTGTTGTAAACAGACTTTGTTTTACTAGTAAAATAGGACCCAGTTACCAATGCTTGGGATTGATGTCCTCTAAAATTGACAAAATGGGTTTAAACAATTGTCTAAACTGCTGTGATCATGCGTGGAAACAGGTGACCTTAACTGACTGAGCACTATATTATTTTGGGTTTTCTGAATTCGTTCATCAACATTTGCTTTATTACAAATGATTGGAGAGTGCCCACGGGCACTCTCCAATCCTTTGTAGTAAAAGGCAAAGTTATATAAACAAAATATTATTGGTATTTGACTGAAAACATTAAATATAAGTAAGGAAAACGTTGGTCTTTGCTCTGGTACCCTCATTTTTCTGAAAGCCGCGATAGTGGCTTTCAGCTCTCAACCAGTTAAAAACCAATAAATAAATAAATAAATAAATAAATAAATAAATAAATAAATAAATAAATAAACACAATGAAGTACATTGTTTACATTTTATTTATATATTATTTATCCCGGAAATGTATCACAAAATAAAACAGCGTGGGAAATTGAGGAAGTGTATCAGTACTTGTTTACTGTGGTAAATAAGTTTAACTTTACCTGTTATAACCAATGCCTGGGCTGGTAATTCTCTAAAGCGGGCAACGTTATAAATTATTGTGATGAGTTGACGGTAACATGCTCTGAGGTTTGCGGCTCGGAGGCAATGGCGGATGCAGGGGGGGGGCGGCGGGGCGGTCGCCCCCCCCCCCCCCTTTAGCTCGTGTTTGTCTCGCATGTAGGGCGTAGCCAGGATTTTCATTTGGGGACAATACATGAATTGAAGTAAAAACATACAACGACATTTATTTCCTCCATCACCATTCGCTATGGAAAACAAATATACCGTTGAAATTATGCAAAATATATCTACTGGTCGCCTCCATTTATAGCGTCACCGACACAGCATGATTCTGTGGTGTTACATGCCCCTAGCCTCAGGTACCCCATGGCTATGCCAGTTATGGGTCAGGATCTTAATTGGCATAGTCATGGCGTACCTAAGCCTAGAGGGCTGACTGCTGAAAACTTTCAAACGCTGGCAGCTCGCAATGTTCTCCTGAGGTTAAGTCGGTTATGACTGTAAACAGTGTGTCCAGAATACAATATTATGGTAAACGGAACTGAAGAGCATATTTCAAATTTTCTAATTCTGTCTTGAACGAATGACAGAATTTGAAATTCTGAAACATGCTGTATAAAAAGTGTTAATTAGCCGTTCAAAAATTCAAGAGGATTTCCACCCCAGAAGCCACCAGAATGCCCCATTTGGTCGCTCATTTCCGAAAAAATTCCGGGGGAGACCCCCCCCCCCAGACCCACCCTACAAAAGCTCGTGCCTTCGGTCTCGCGGCAGAGCATCTGCACGATTCGCCCCCCCCACCCCCCCCCCCCCCTCCTTGAGAATTCCTGTATTCGCCACTGCTCGGAGGTTATGATGAACCGAGACACGAAGTGTCGAGGTTGAACATACGCTCCGAGCCGCAAACCTCAGACCATGTTACCGTCAAGTCATCACAATAACGTATATGTTCCAATAAGACACTATCCATAACCCAAAACCTACATCGTGAAACATGAGAGGCTTATTTACTAAACTTGTGATCGTTAAAAAGTGCCTTGTTCAGCGCAACTTTTAACGATCATAGATTTAGTAAATAAACCTCTCGTGTACCCCACGACGGCACTGGATAAATAATCAATAAACCATATAAACTCATTCCATCTCAGTTTAAATCGAAAATCGGTTCGTAATTTAAACAACACTTCATCCGGAACACCGTCTACTGCACGAGTGAAAAATCCAGAAAAATGAAGCAGCTTGCTGGTCACTCCGTTGATGAAGCAATTACGAAACGAGCGACGTCATTTCAAATATTTCGCGTTGTGACGTCAGACGGTAACATTTGCTACTGGAGCCGTAAACATAAAAGAAACTACGCCAGCTCTTATCCAATCAGAGGGCGAGGATTTTACTCTTATTGAACATAGGTATATAGTACAGTCGCTGTGGTGTGGTTGTAATCCACGCGTTAACCCTTTACCCAACGAATCGCCCGCATCCGCCCGCGTAATATGAAAATTCAGCAGCTGTAAAAATATTATTTTTCGAAACATTTCAACAAAACCATATCATGTGACTCCTCTTTGGAACGAGCTCGTCGAGCTCGTTCCAAAGAGGGGTCACATGATATGGTTTTGTTGAAATTTTTTGAAAAAATTAAAAAAATGATATTTAAAATAATAAATTTTGAAATCGTCTGCGTTGGGTAAAGGGTTAACAGTGACGTCCACTCATGCCTTTACTAGGTACCGGTAATAAAAATCATCATCAGCAAACTTGTAATTAATGAAGCACCGGATTGTGCCGGGTACTTCATTAATTAAGTTTTTGATGATTATTCCTGTAATTAGTGTTTGGTATCTAATATTATTGCGTCCGTGGAAATTTTGCCCATCCAGGAAAGTCCCCAGTCCATGACGACGTTACGGTAAACTGGAATATTAGCCAGTCAGGATTATTATCATCATAGTAAAAGAAACTCAAGAGTTTTTGAAAAATTGTTTGTGGACAGATAAGTTGATTCTCAGGCATACCCTCACTGAAATGGTGAGCCATTAACGTTGTGTTACCATGAGCTAATCACTGCCTTCAATGACAAGTATAGATTGTTTCCGTTTCAGTTTGATGGTAGTTCATGTAATAGTGTCGTTGAGGGTATTCAGGCAAGTATAGTATGCCACACTGATAATTTTATTTAGCCTGGCAGCAGCCCTCAATGCCAAGTATAGTCTATCATCGAGTCTATCGGGCAAGTCCGCCGCGCCGTACACATCCAGCAAAAGAGAGTGCCGGTAATAGGGTATATATACGCAAAGGTTTGACTCCGTCTAGACCGTTCGATGCTTCCGGATGGTTTGGAGATTCTGTTGCTATAGGCCGAACGTCAGAGGGGAATTTTGATTTCGCCAGGACGGAACAAACCAAATTGGCAGGGGTGGGGGAGCTGACTGGACGACAGAGAATAAGAGACCCTAAAGTCAGCCAGGGAGCGGCCTGGCATAGTGCCCATTATGGTTACAAAAAAGAATTGGAGAAAACTCTTGTAGTATTTTTTAAGGCCGGGGGTTATCCATAATCCTTCAGGGAGATTTAGAAGTCAATAAGTTGCGTAGCAGTTTTAATACAAGGTCATGTGGTTGTTGTTTGAAACAAGAATCGCCGGGATAGGGAGGCACTGTGGCTACCAGCCCTCTGATCTCGGTTAGGGGTCCAATTTACCGTTTCCATTGTTTCATTGCTCTTTGAGAAGCACCCAGTGGAGCAAAAATGTCCGAAAATATTGCATCCATGGCGATGATGAAATATACAACAGAATCGCTGACTCAGTCGTACTTATATTCGTTACATCCCCCTCCCGCGCACACCCACACACTGATAGGAAAAATGTCCCACAAACATGCTTCGCTGAGACAACTGTTAACCTTCTAAAAGTGACCTCTCAAATGTTGAGCTCTCTCCCCCAGCTCTTTTCTGATTCCGACAATGGGAGGTGGGGGAAGGAAGGAAAACTATTGCAGGCAAGAGTACTTCAAGTACCTGATGAATCTACAAAGAAACAACTGCAACAGAATGCCCGACGTGGCGGCCATTCTGGGTCATAGTGGCTGTCCTCCTTTGCTTCTACCCCCCCCCCCCCCCAGTCAGAAAAACGGTTGAGACATCTGCCCCCCCCCCCCCCCCCCCAGTGGAATCGTAAGCCATGACAGTTGCCCCTGCTACAGTCAGAAATGAAGCTAAGAAAACTGCCTCCGGTGCTAGAGTGATTAACTGTGAGAGTGCTAGAGCACATTGGGAGGGAGGGGGCAAAATTTGTTACACCCTGTACCCCCAGGCAATAATGCTGTCCCTACTTCTCCTCCGCTAACTTTACGGGCAATTTTTGTCAATTCCGTTCACTTTTTACTTTTTTTTATCAAAAAGAAAGTCAGCAGGTAAACAAACTGTCGTTTGGGGCGCAAACGCTCATCCACATTTGTCTCTGTCGTTATACAGAGTGTCATGGTCTTCACCTGCGTCATTAAAGCTGATATGGGTATCAACCTTTTACCCATATAGCAGGCGACTCTTGAAAGAGAAATTCTTGAAAAACAAAAAGTTTCAATTTTCATCTCACAAATCGCTTATGATCCCTCACTGGAACGAGCTCAACGAGCTCGTTCGAGTGAGGGGTCATAAGCTATTGTTTTGAGACAAGAAAATAATAAAATTTAAATGGCGATATTTGTGTATAAGGCTGGTTGGCTTTGGCTATTACGTTGGCTGAAGGTTTAACCAACTCCACCAACCCAAACTTGCCTCTGATGGTGTATTTTTGAATGAGCGAGAGGAGTTCATTGAAAATGTATGCATTTATGGGAAGAGCAACAAAAAGAATGAGAAAAATATATTTTCTGGTCGAGAAAACATCTGTCGACATTCAGTTCTCGTTATCTCTTTTCCCCCTTGTAAAACCTTTGCGTAGCTACCTTTGGAGAAAATCAAATTACTCTATTTTCAGAAAAACCAACCCATCTCTTTGTGTTTATCAAAGAACAAACTATTGACAAATTAATTACTGACAAATTAGTTTATGATTAATTGTTTCTAATTACACACGGAAATAATCCTCGGGAATCAAAGTCCGCCGATATTTTCCAACTGGATTCAGTCAAGGATTTTTGTCACCGCATAGATTAGATTGAATTTTACGATCTTAGTTCTTATCTCATGTAAACAAATCATTGGAGTTATAGGTGTATGATAGTTCTTTAATATATCTGTATACGGCAATATAATCACACGTTAATAGGAATATATTTTCTCAAAATGACCAATAGATGTTGAAGGAGTCTTGATAAATTGCCGCGGCGTTTCAAGAATTTTCCCACTGAAGTTTTGCGCTCAGACAAGGAATACGACCTGTATATTATTAAGGAATAAATACTGTAATGGAAGGCTCAGAACTCGTGAATTTGAGCATTTCTAGTAATCGTGTTAAAAGCTACAGCATAAAGGATCTGTTGGGCCCCATCGAACATGAGAAGGTTGATGCTGAAGATGACTTGAAGACTGGTGGCTCATCGTGCGATGAATCCCCTTCTACTCGGAGTTCGAGCCCCACCTTTGACGGACTGGACTCATGTAAGTAAGGTTGTGATTCCTTATACCCGGTGGAAAGTTCGATGTTTTAACACGCAAGTTGCTTAATGGAGGGTAGTTTGAGGAAAAATATCCTTTATTGTTAGCCAGAGCTTTCCGAGCTCTGTCAAAGTTGATATATTTATTTATTTATTTATTTATTTTATTTATTTATTGGTGTTTTTAAGGTCACATATTTCTGCACAATGGCTAATCATGACCATGACAGTTTGACGGGTGGAGGAAGCCGGAGTACCCGGAGAGAACCACCGAGCAACGGCGAGCAACTGTCAGCTCCCAACATACTAACTCCACACAAGCAGGGTTAGCTTTGGTTGAAGACAAGTGCACCATCGACGTGCAGTACGTCTTAGTACACAACGCCACCGTGCCCCCACGTGGGCAATGGGGGTGAAGTGTCTTGCCCAAGGACACGACGCGGTTGCCGCAGGTGGGATTCGTACCGAGGACCTCTCGGCTTGCAACCTGCACCTCTACCTACTGAGCCACCGCGCCCCCAAAGTTGATATAAATGGCTCTATAGTTTCATTATGAGATATTCGCCGCCTATGTAACCCTTCACCTGACGTGATGATAATATTCCCCAACCCTATTTAAAAAAATCGAATTCAGTTTGTTTTTTTTTTTGTATGAACTTATTCAGTGTTTGCTTCCAACACATGGCTTATGATGCCTCAATGGAACGAGTACGCCATATTACGCTGTGTTTTTTTAAGTTAAAAAACGAATGGTGTTATAAGCATTACCAAGTGCGTTAACCCTTTGAGACTTTAATTATCCTGACGTTCAAACGTCACTGAAAATTCAGTTTCTTTAACGTTTTTCAAAATGCGACGACAAACGTCGGAAAGTACAAATAACAAGATATTTTTCACATTAGTGATTATCTGGTTGAGGGCTAGATTAGTTTTGGTGGTCTGAATTTGTTATTCAAAACTTGTTTTATTACAAATTATTGGAGAGTGCCCACAGGCACTCTCCAATAATTTGTAACAAAACAAATTTATATAAACAAAATATTATTTGTGTTTGACTGAATATGAAATATAAATAAGGGAAGTATTAGCTTTTGTTCTGCTATCCTCATTTTTTGAAAGCTCTGATAGTGGCTTCTTGCACTCAACCAGTTAAGAAGTCTTGACAGCAGGATTATATTAGTATTTTAAGCTGCGATAACATTTGGCTCAACGGTTGTCACTGAGCACTATTAATGAGAAAATAGGAATTGAGGTTAAAACTTTAAAAAATCGAAAAATAATAACAAAACAAATGACCACAAAGTATCAAGGCGCTGAGTGATTTCTTACGTCATGAGATGTGCAAAAGTACCAAAGGGTTAAAATATGATGGGACACATGAGATAGAGTTCCAGCAGAATTAGCGGTGAATTACAGCATCTCACATGATTTTTTTTTTTTTTTTTTTTTTTTGAGGTTTAACGACACTTTCGTCAGCCAAGGTCATCTCGTTCCGGACAGTTGTGGTTGGGGGAAAGCGGAGTACCTCGGCGAGAAATTATCAGAATCACAAACATACTAACTCTACACAAGCAGGGTTAGTATTGGTTGAAGACGAGTGCACCATCGACGTGTAGTGCGCCTGAGTACAAAGTGCTACCGTGCCCAACGTGGGTAATCGGGATTAAGAGCCTTACCCTTGGTGGGATTCAGCCGTGAACCTTTCGGTTTGAAGTCCAATGCCGCAAACATTGAGCCTCCGCGCTCCTATTTTATATGATAATTAAGCCCTATTGAACCTGGATCGTCCAAATGTGACAGCGTCATTTTACCAAACCTAACGATAAAAACTGGCCAGCGCTTTTCACAAAAATTGTCACTCAAATTTTATTGTTTTTAAATTTTCCCTAACAACATAGCTTATGACCCCCTCATTGGAACCAACTTGTAGAGTTCCAATGAGGTCATAAGACATGTTTTTGAGGCAAAAGGGGAACATTTTTAGTTATTCGAGAATTTTCGTTTTGCAAGTGTCGTTTGATATTCTAGTTTGGTGAAGCATTAATGCCACTCGCCCAGATGTCGCACGTCGAGTTGTTTCGTCAGTAAAGCTTTCCAATAATTAATATCAGAAGTCGGTGTTATCAACGAAAAAAATTTTTTTTTTCTCACAATACGATTGGACTGTTGATATTCAGCGGCGGATCCTACAAGTGTGATAAAAGGGAGCTTTGAAGTCCAAACCACATTGTAAATGTTAAGTGGACGCTAACCTTCCCCGGAAGATGGAGGATTCTGGATATCCTTTATAAAAGTAGCATGGTGCACCATGGTAATGTCTCAAAATAGCCTGGTACACCAGGGAATTTGGGGAATATACGTGCTTTATCACGCACGGTACTCTTCGTGGGGGAGGGCACTATCGTGTATTCACAGCCATTTTCTTCTTTCAAATGAGGTTACTTGTATTGGACGGTATAAGACGAAGAGTTTGTATGAATAATAGCCAATAATCAAAAAAGCAACATACTTTATTATGCCCACGTACACTGCAAAAAATATTGGTTCTCTTTAGAACCAAGACTGGTTCTAATCTTGTCCCTGAGATGGAACCAGTTCTGTTTAAACAGTATTTATTTCAAATCAAATAAATTTACCAAGATTAGCATTCAATTTTAACAGAATATTACATGAACTGAAGTAGATTCAGCAGTGAACTTGGAGCTTATTCAACGCAGTCGCCAAACATTTTGAAACAAAGGAGATATGAACAGTTGGCATATCGAACCAGTGTTGGTTCTGAAGAGAACCAAAACTGGTTCGATATGCCAACTGTTCATATCTCCTTTGCTTAATAATGATTTGAGACAACCTCGTATAAGCTCTAAACTTACGGCTGAAACCCCCGCAATTTATGTTTCATTCTGTTAATATTTAATGTTAATCTTTATAAATTTATTTGATTTGAAATAAATACTGTTTAAACAGAACTGGTTCCATCTCAGGGACAAGATTAGAACCAGTTTTGGTTCTAAAGAGAACCAATATTTTTTGCAGTGTATATCCACTTTTCAGCAGAGACGTTGCGAAAGGGAGTGGGAGTGTGGGGAGTTTCACCACCATCCCCCACCCCACCCACACACCCATCATTCGCCAAATTACAATAGTTGGAAATTCGAAGCCCAAAATTGGAAAACATTGGAAATTTCAGACATGGCGCTAGTGGAATTCTTTCCAAACATGCCTAGAAAAATAGTGACCGTCCTCAAAATACTGATTTAAAAGCAGTAGCCCCTCCCAGATATTGAATTGTAGTTGGAATTTGTGATCACTAAGAGCCTCAGTCGGATAATTCACAGTCAGTTCGCGGAGCTTGTTCCAATAAGGGGTCACAGTATATGGTTTAGTTGAAAGTTTTTGAAAATTTTTTTAAAAAAATTAAAATAACAAATTTTGATATCGTGTGCGTTGGGTAAAGGGATACAACCTGCAGTTTGAAAATTTGGACTCATCGGTGTGTGTGTGTGTGTGGGGTGGGGGGGGGGGGTGCTGCTAATGGAGCTTCCCACTTGTTAGAAATTATGTAGAGATAGTCAAAAGTTTGCCTGCCGGTGGGGATGAAATTAGAAATCTAGAGGTGGACACACCCCACCCCATATGAGACACCATGGTAACGTCCTCTTTATCAGAGAATTAGGAAAGGTTTTTGGAGGGGGAGGAATGTGCTCCAAATCCATCCGCCCGAATCTGCCACTCGTTGTTGTAAATAAAAATACCTAATAATAAATGATAGCCGTAGTACAGTAATTATAGTCTGTATATGTCGAGTAAGTAAAGGGTAGATTAACACTTAAACGCACGAATTGTAATTTATATTAGGTTAAAAAAGGTGTTTTTGATTCTCAGGAAATCCCTCATTGAATTTGAACCCCCTCATTGGACATCTTATTGCCGTTCAGTGTCTTCCAATATTAGTACAAACTCTGGGATACCCTAAACTTTTTATATTTTTGGATTGATGCATATTTATTTCGTTGTGTCTCCAATTGCCTATGGGCACTCTTCCATAAATTATAATGAGGCAAATCCCCATAGATTAACACTTTACCCAACATAACGGCCAAAACCGGCCAGCGCTATTCTCAAAAATCACCAATTAATTTTCATTAGTTTTTCATTTTTGTCTCCAAAACATAGGTTGTGACCCCTCGTTGGAACGAGCTCGTCGAGCTCGTTCCAACGAAGGGTCATAACCTATGTTTTGGAGACAAAAAGTGAAAAAAATTAGTTATTCAATAATTTTTTTACAAGTGTCGTCTGCTTTTCATGTTAGGTAAAGGGTTAAATACTTATACTTTAAAGATAATACGAAGAGCATCGAAAGAATATGAAGCCTCTGAATTGCAGTATACCTACATTTTGTTTTTCGAGGAATATTTTATTTTTCAAATTAAAAATTAATTTATTTGTATAAATATACACTTTCTATATTTCTGTGTGTAAAAAGACAGCCGAAATCCTCTCCATGTTTGCTCACTTTTTGCAAAACAAAAATTTAAATTAAAAATAAAACCCTCCTTCACTGATTTGAAAACAAAATTGCTTGAGAATCAATTAATTTATTTTGTCTGGCAGGGAAAAAATATGAGACACAAGAAAAGTTTCAGTCAATTGTCATTCGAATTGAACAGAGAGATTCTCGAGCTGCAATATTGGCTGTGTAACTTCTTTTCGGAATTTGAGATTTGTTGTAATGATAGGAACTCCAAATTTATGATCGATTGGTGATAATGCACTCTCCACGCACTTTCCATGTCATTATTTATTTATTTATTTATTGGTGTTTAAGGTCACATACTTATGCACGATGGTTAATCGTGACCGTGACAGTTTTTACGGGTGGAGGAAGCCGGAGTACCCGGAGAGAACCACCGAGCAACGACGAGCAGCTGTCAGCTCTCCAACATCGTAACTCTGAACTTTGCACCACGGCACAGGCAGGGTTAGATTGGTTGAAGACATGCGCACCATCGACGTGCAGTACGCCTTAGTACACAGCGTCATCGTGCCCCCATGTAGGCAATCGGGGTTAAAAGCCTTGCCCAAGGATACAACGCGAGAGCGCGAATCAGTCGCTGAAATGGTCACCAATCCAACTACTAACCGCGCTCGACGTTGCTTAATTTCGGTGATCTGACGAGAACCGGTTACCGCGATGCCATCGCGCCCCCTTCCATGTCATTAATATTTTTTAGACAAAGCAGAGCCACTGAAGAGTTAAAAAGTTATTTCAGTCTCAACTCAGTGAAGAGGATTAACACATTTTTTTCTTCTAAATTTACTGGGGGGGGGGGGGGGGGGGGGGAGGGGTGTACGGAAAAAATGCAGACACGAGGCTGAAAAAAAGTTGCATCCCTTCCCACCACTCTAATTTGTGCCCCCCAATTTTTTTTTTTTTTTTTTTTTTTTTTTTGCTCCAAAATTTAGGACACTAACCCCTATTTCACCCAAAGTTGATGATAACACTGCTCAATGTGTGGGTTTTCATTCGTAAATAAATGAATAAATAATGATAAGCTTTAATCTTTATGTTTTTTCTGTTCTCTCAACAGGTGTAAATTAGACAACATTTGTTACGAAATTCAGCCAACAATGGCAGATTTTATTATAGATGAAGTGTTGAAAGAGTCATCAGAGCCTGTAGTAAATTTTTGTGAAATAAAATAAGAGTACTTGAAAGTATTCGACAAACAGAGTGTACCCGTGCAATAGGGAAACATTAAATTATGTTGCGCTATGTAACACAGGAGGTTTGGGGAGGAATTTTAACTTGACGAGAACTTGACAATTAGTTGTCAAAATAATCCATTATTCTGTCAAATTATACCTGATTTGCAGAACTCGCACATTCGAGTGATGTTTAGACAGTTTCAACCGGTATTAGTTGGATTTGACTGGAATATCACGTTTATTGTGGCTTGGAGATTCTTGTTAGAGTATGGGAACGGATTGGTGAAGGCACGTCTTTGGTAAAGGGTGCATAATGTAACAAGCATTTTTTTTAAAACATAATTTTATTTCTCAAAATAGAAATAGGGTTTGACGAACATGCATACCCTATATCAACGTCTCTCCCAATACAATTTACAAATTACAAAAAATAATAAATGGGAGCGAGTGCGTGTGCAATGGAGGGCAACACATAATTCTGATTTCATTAATCACATTTTACGAAGCCCTCAATTACGTTCTATGCGTGTTGCCTCCATAAAATGGAAATCCATTCTTCAGCAAATTTTGGCAAATTTTTTGCATGACAAACGGACATTTTCGAACATTGAAATACGTACTGGTCTATTAGATTTATGACAGCTTTTGTACAGTTGTGGCCACTGGAATAGGCTGATACTCCCTCTCCGCAGTCCCCCCCCCCCCCCCCTCTCTCTCTCTCTTTCTCTCTCTCTCTCTCTCTCAACAGGTCATACTGTTCTGATGGAAGCTATCGTCACTCCACTCTTCGACTCGTCGTGATCTGCCCTTAGAACCCGGAGCGAGACTCGGATACATATTTTGTACATCCACATAATGGTAATAATCTCTATGTATCACCGTTATACGCTGCCGTACCTTCAAACACTCTGTTTAACCCGTTCCTAAAATGAAACGCACGACACTTGCAATTAAACAAAATTCTTGAATAACTCATTTTTTTCATTTTTTGTCTCAAAAACATAGGTTATGACTCCTCGTTGGAACGAGCTCAACGAGCTCGTTCCAACGAGGGGTCATAACCTATGGTTTTGAGACAAAAAATGAAAAAATAATGAAAATTAATTGGCGATTTTTGAGAATAGTGCTGGCCGGATTTGGCCGTTACGTTGGGTAAAGGGTTAAAATAACACCTCTTGCCGAAAAAATAATTATATTTTTCATAAAAAGCAGTTTGTTCTTCGAACGAAATCGTTATTAACACGGGACAGGTCACAACCCAACAAAAAGGAAAGAGCCCAAATCCTCGCCCTTAAATAGAGAACAACTCAAGTGAAGGAATTTGTGCAGATAGTCATTGTTTAAAAGTTGTATTTCATTCCCCTTTTTAGTTGAAAACGCTTTTTAACTGGAAGACTTCGGTCGCTTTGCACTTGCCACAGTCTCAGGACCCCAGCTTAACAATTTGAACACTTGAGACGCTTTTCCCTCCCAGGAACATGATACGTCATAATTTTATTAAGCAGGATAGATGCTTAGTGAATGTGTGGGGTAGAAAAGCCAATATTTTCAACGTGCAGTCCCGCGGCTGCACTCTAAAATTATTATTTGGTCAACCCCCAAATAATGAATATGGACTCTTCCAATTGTTGCAGTTGAACTGACATGGAAGATATCACCGGTATCCAACGGGTTAAACTTTCTCACATCTGTGAGAGTGGGGGTGGGGGTCAGCATAGTTAGATGAGAACGATAATTTCAAATTTGTAGAATAACATTAACACAAGCAACGTAACCCTTCAGAGTGGAGACACTCGGAGAACTCAGTGCAAAGAAAGGAAAAGAGAAAAAGAAAGTATTTCCCCATTGTGTTGGATGAACCTTTGGAACCTTTCTAAACTAAATTGATAATATACGGAGCGTGTCTTTGGGAATTTGTTTTCTAGTATGATAGGGTAAAGGGTCAAATTCAGTGAGAGTGGATTATAAAGATTCAACCGCAGTGAACTTCCTAATTCAGCTGTAAGATCTATTGTTTATAACCTCGCTTGCATTGCTTACCCCACCGCACCCCCTCCCCCTTAAAGGGAACCAAAACCAGTCAGTGCCGTTTCTAAAAATCGTCATTACAATTAATATGTTTTCAATTCTTCCAAAAAACCTAGCTTATGACCACGCGTTGGGACAAGCTCTTTTGGCTCGTTCCAGTGAGGTGCCATAAGCTAAATATTTTTAGGAAATTTAGATATTCACCAAATTTGTTTGCACGTGTCGACTGCTATTCGTGTTAGGTAAGGGTGATGCGTTTTCATTGTTCCACCCCACTCTTTTGGTGAATCAGTGACAATCCACTCGCAAATGTTACATAGCTCATTCATAAAGTATGTGTGCATGAGAAGAATAAAACTTCAGAGATCGACAATCAATCAATCAATCAATCAAAATAGGTATTTAATTAATTTTAGGATCTGGATACCAACTTCGGGCAATTAAGGTTCTGAAGAAGTAATAGCTCGAAAATAGGGACACGCAGAAAGAAAAATAAGTCAATTAGAACTTCCTGACAAAGGGCTCTACACATAAAATGTGATGATCTGTTCATAAATAAGGGTGAGGGGAGAAACAAAAATGATTACACATTTTAGATCTTAGACGACATCGAAAATAACCTGTCACCCGACTTTCAAGCCAAGTTTCCCATACTTATACATCACCTTTACCCCTTGAGCTCTGGTGGTATCTTCCATGCCATTTCAACGACAACAACGGGAAGAGTCCAAGTCCATATTCATTATCTGGGGGAGACCAATTAATATTTTCAACGTGAAAATATTGTCAACTCCGCACATTCACTGAACTGCCATTTTACTTAATGCAATTATGGCGTATCATGTTCCTGGATTGTACAAGCGACCTCTCGAGTTCAAAGAGTTAAAAGATTGTTTTATCTCTGACCAATATTTTACGCATTTTACCTTTTCTCTTCCTAAAAATTGTTAGCATATAATTTTATTTTGATATTAATAGCAGACGTCAACACAGAGAAGAAACGACGATTTAGAACTACATTTTCACCTGATCAGTTAGAAGTTCTTGAAGAAGTGTTCAATGTGACACACTATCCAGATGTTTCCACAAGAGAACAACTCTCTCAAAAGACTGCTTTACCAGAAGCCAGAGTGCAGGTCTGTTTAGTTTAAACAAATCGCTACAGTATTATAGAATATTGCTCTCCATTTTTTAACCCTTTACCTAACATGAAAAGCAGACGACACTTACAAAAAAATTCTTGAATATCGCTACAGTATTTTAGAATATTGCTCTCCATTTTTTTAAACCCTTTACCTAACATGAAAAGCAGACGACACTTGCAAATAAAATTCTTGAATAACTAATTTTTTAATTTTTTGTCTCAAAAACATAGGTTATGACCCCTCATTGGAACGAGCTCGACGAGCTTGTTCCAACGAGGGGTCATAACCTATGTTTTTGAGACAAAAAATTAAAAACTAATGAAAATTAATTGGCGATTTTTGAGAATATCGATGGCCGGTTTTGGCCGTTACGTTGGTATAGGGTTAACTTGTCAGATTTTTCAGCATTCAGCTCTTAAGGGGATATATTATGAAAATGAGTGTTTGTCGGCCTGCATACCTCATAAGGGATGCCGAGAGGTACACTCTAACATCAGTTGGTTAAAAGTAACCAAATCAAACGGCTTGAGTGAATATGAACCCATTTGGGTTCATATTCACTCAACTCAGTTGATTTGTACCCCAACTGATGTTAGAGTGTTGCTGCCGCTAGTTATGGAAAGCGGTAACCCCAGCACCGACAGAATTCAGTGGCAGTTATAGGATCCCAGCAGTAGTGATAGGAATCCAGTGCTGGTGGTATAATGTAGGAACCTAGTGGTGATGATGAACCCAATGATAGTGAAAGGATCCCAGTGATATGGGCAGGACTCCAGTGGTAGTTCTATAACATAGGAACCAAGTGGTAATGATAAGATTGCAGTGGTAGTGGTAGGATCGCAGTGGTAGCGATGGGATCTCAGTGGTAGTGGTATAACAGAGGAACCATGTGGTAGTGATGGGATCCAAATGATAGTGATGGGAACCCAGTGGTATCTCCATCTGCTGTGTATGATGGAGATAAGGATGAATAGGATGTCGGGAATGAATCAAAGGGGCAATTTGATTGTTGATAGCTTCAGGTCCGTAATTGGATCGGTCGATTAAATACCGCACATAGATATAGTACAGCTACATTGGACTGGTCGTAATCCACGCGTGGGCATTGAAGAAATCCACGCATGTGTTTACCAGGCAATAAAAATCATTATCAGCAAAATTTTAATTAATGAAGCACCGGGTACAACCCGTACAACCCGGTACTTCATTAATTCCATTGTTGATGATTATTTCTATAATTAGTGTTTGAAATGTAATATTATTGCATCCGTGGAAATATTTCCCACCCGTGAAAGATGGCCAGTCCACAGCGGCCGTAGGTCTACTATATAGGATTTATTTATTTATTGGTTTCAGGTTCACATGTTTCTGCACAATGGCTAATTGTTACCACAACATGGATATAAAGTCAAATCCAGCCAATCTTTTATACTCATGTTGCCCATTTTAGAAGATTCCACCCAAACATTGGTGTCTTGGTCTAGCTTTATCAGTAAAACAGTGCTTGTTTACCGCAGTAAACAAGCACTGCTTCACTCCCTGGATTCCCGGGTGTGTGTGTGGGGGGGGGGGGGGGAGGGGAGCTATAGAGGATAAGTAGGCATTCAGAAGAATACCAGGAGTAGGGGGCGACAGGATTGGAATTGGATATTTTATATGCGGCGTTTTCTAGGTTAAACTAATCCTAAAAGGGAAATGGACCGTCCGTATTATACTACTACATAATTGTATGCACCCTCCGATTACGTGACAAAGTGTATAGTGTTAGTTGCTATCCAAAGCAAGATCAAAATAACTTTTTACCCTTTTCCAAACAATGCAGGTGTAGTCTGAATAGGCTCCGTAATAGGTTCAAAAAGGAGTCTGAGAAAATCCGGGCTCATGAAATACACTCACATTGAACACACTCGCAAGTCAAGGACTCAATTTTTTTTAACTTTTGACACTTTCAGTCTTGCCAAGGCCGACAACATCTCGCATTATTTGCTGAAGTTTCTTATTTCTGTTTTGTTGAAGATATGGTTCCAAAACAGACGCGCTAAATGGAGAAAATACGAGAAACTTGGAAATTTCGGTGGATTGGAGAATTTGAAAGAAGTCCATTATGTCCCTGCTCCCAAAAGTCTCCACAAAAATGGCGAAACCTTGGTATGTATTTATTATGTTTAATGGAAGCCTGATATTCAGCAGTTTCATGAATTACGAAAAAACAGTTATAAGAACTGTATTGGAAGTTAGTTGTGCACAGTTAGCTGTTTTTGCTGAGGTGTTAATGTCCTACACAAATTTAATATTCGATGTGTTCCACCCGCGGATGAGAAGGGTGTATCCTCCTGTTTGCTTTTTTCATTGTCTGAAAACGGCGAGCCCAAACGGAAAATTCGGACGAGTTTCATAAATATTATTACTCATTTCATATTCTATTTATCATATGGCACACACACGCACAAATTAGCCACTTAGTATGACTTTTTAACCCATCACCTAACTTGAGTTGCAGACGGCACTTGGAAAAAACATCCTCGTATGACTAAAAATTTTCATTTTTTGCCTCCAAAACATAGGTTATGACCCCTCATTGGAACGAGGTCGTCGAGCTCGTTCCAATGAGGGGTCATAACCTATGTTTTGGAAGCAAAAAGTGAAAATATAAAAAAAATGAATGGCGTTTTTCTTGAAGGTAAAAGATTAATACAATATAACCCACCCTAAATAGGACAGATAGCGTAAATTCTCCCTACTGAAATTATGCAAATGTCACCCAGTTGTATTTTGTTTAGCCAATCAAATTGTCCAGTTTTGAAATTGACCAATGAAAGCTCCTAACTCTAATCATGCAAATTATGAAAATGTGGCCCAGTTTTATTTTGTTCAGCCAATCAAATTGTCTAGTTTTGAAATTGAGCAATGAAATTGACGGAAGGCTTTATTTATCACTGATTAATATGAAAACAAAATATCAAATGTTTTAAAGTGAACAAAACGGACAAGTCATATAATAATTATATTTATTTATATTTTGTAGTCGTCTCCACTTGTTAAAACTGACATCCAATTACAAGAGAGCAACAAGAATATGACTGCTACACCACATAGTTCATTCGCCATGTGTGCTCCCTTTGTGGGCTTTGATTTTACTCCAATACGGCTCCACAGTTCCGGTCTCATGTACGTTCCTCAAACTATGGACTTTCCAGGACATAGAACCACTAGCCTTGCATCATTACGCTCGAAAGCCATACTGGAACGTGGTGCGATGTTAGAGATGGACAAATTCAAGCGATGACATTAATGAGTCAGTGAATATCATATTCCGTCAATCAGCTCGATGGATAGACCTTCCTCTTCAGGATATCTTGTCAGTATATTCAATCAGAAACTGGTTTCTCCAGTTGACAAGTAATCTCAGAGGAAGAGTTTTACCGCGATTGGACAGTGCCTCGACATCTCAATTCTTTGTCTATTTCCGTGTCTTTACGGCAGCTTATAGATATATTTATTCTTTATCAGGCGTAGCCGGGATTCTTTTATTCGAGGTGGCCATGCCAATTTTTTTTTTCTTTTTTTGGAGGGGGGGGGGGTGGCAAACATATTTGGAAGGCCGTTGTGGGGAAGGGAGGGGCTCAGCTAGTCCTAACTAGGACCCTCCGGTCGTTATCCCCGCCTCACTTGCCTGAAGGGAAGTCCGAGACGATGGTAACGACCGAATGGGCCCTAGGACTAATCCCCTCCGCCCCCCCCCCCCCCCCGAGAAATTTCAGTGCCGTAAGAATGAATCTGGGGTATATGTCGCCCTTTATTAAAGACCATTTTAGGGCTCTATGTTAGTGAAAGTTGCATTGGGCCAATGGGGGTGGGGTGGGGTGGGGTGGGGTGGGGTGGGGGATGGGCAGCGACAGTTTAAGGTAGGGGCGATTTTTTGTTCCTATTCCTGTTTCAGGGAAACAACGATTTGAAAAAAACAGTCGTACTATGTAAATTGGTTGTCCGTCCGTTTTTTTTTTTGTCTGGAGATTTTCTAGGCTGTTGGAGGGCCTTTCCCTTCGAAACTTAGTACGTATATTTACCACAATGGGAACCTGAGCATGTGCGATTTTAGTTCCGATGGGACTATTTGTGCCAGAGTTATTCCCCTTTTTGACTTAGAATAATTGTCCTCATCAGTCTGAATTTTGCCCGGGGATTTTCTTGGAGGTTTTTGGACTGATTTATTCGAAACTTGGCATGCATATATTTACCACCATGGGAACCTGTGCGTGTGCGATTATAGTTCCGATGGGACTATTTTTGGCAGAGTTATGCCTCTTTACGACTTAGAATAATTTGCATCATCTGTCTGAATTTTGTCCGGATATTTTGATGGAGGTTTATGAAATAATTCTTTCGAAACATGGTATGCATGTTTACTACCATGTGAAACTGTGCACCTGCGATTATAGTTCTGTTCGGACTATATTTGCCAGAGTTATACCCTTTCCTACTTAGAATAATTTACCACATTGGTCGAATTTTGTCCGGAAAGTTCCTCGGAGGTTTATAGACTAATTCTTTCGAACGTTGGTATGCATGGTCATCGCTATGGGAACCCTTGCACTTGCGATTATAGTTCTGGTCGGAATATAGTTTCTAGAGTTATGCCCCTTTGCGACTTGAAACAATCTGCCACATCAGTCTGAATTTTGTCCGGATGGTTTCTCGGGGGTTTGTGGACCGATTCTTTCGAAACGTGCAAATTCACCACCAGGGGAACATGTGTACCACCTGTGATTATAATTTCGGTCGAGCTCTTATTTCCAGAGTTATGCACCTCGGCTTAAGAAATTTCACATTTTTGTCAGCATTTCGGTTTATGGACGATAACTTGAGTTTGGATTTGTCGATTAACACCAAACTTGGTTTGTGCCTCAGTCATTCTAAAATACAAGCTCAGTTCGAAATGAGGCTCTGCCCGATGTTATTGGTTGGTCCATGGATCAAAACAGTAGTTATGCACAATTCGAAAAAGTCTAACGGGTGTATTATGCAATGCTAGGTGATGCTCTTGTTCATCAATCTTGGCGTAGAGGAAACCCTGGATCATGAATCATTGACGCAGGTTGTCCGAGATTGACGGTCCAAGTGATGGGAAGAAGAAAAAACATATTGAACTTTGAGTTCTCCTGTCGTAAGAGCCAGAATTTCGAGTTATCTCCCGTGATTTGTTCACGCATCAAAGCACACGCGATCACATCTTGCATGATATTATCCATCAAACCGTCCCCTACAATGTTTTTTCTCTATTTTGTTCCTACATGATATTATATCGTAACATCATCTCGTATGGTACAGTATTACGCGGGGACAAAATAGAGAAAAATGTCTGGTGAAACACAAATCAATAAGAATTTGAAATAGCAAGTAACTCACGTTTTTCCCCTTCTTTTTGGACGAAAGTCTTTCAACTTGATAAGTTGTGTCTAAAACTAATCTCCTTGAAATTTTTCCTTCAGGTAGAGGAAGTAATTGTCCTTCAATTTCTCCATGAAGTCGAAGTAACCACTCTGCCGTGGCTCAAGCTTTGTGTATATTGAAGTACATGAATCTCGTTTAAACGAATAATACTTTTAACGTCTGATGGGGAGCTAGAGGTTTTATTTCAATTAAAAACATGAGACTGAATAATTGTTAGAAAAACAACATCCACAACAAAGTATTTACCATTAGAAGTGGACATTTTTATTCTATTTTAATCTTATTGATATAAACACACATTAGTGCATATGTACAGTATGTGGAGAGTGTATTATCACCACTAAATCACGCGCAAAGTGGAGATTCCACCCAAGCAATAATTGCAAATTTGTTGCAAAGCATAACAAGTACAAGCAATGTTTCAACCAATGGACCTCCGGGTTCCATTGGTTGAAACATTGCTTGTGTTCTTTGTCCAAATGTACATAATTTGAAAGTGATACTTTGGGTGATAACTGCACTCCCCGGGTGATTTCGTTACAATCCACTCTCCACGTACTGTATTCCAAACTGTTAGCATCACACACTTTGTCGCCAATGTAATAATAAACACCTCTGTTGTCCAGCTGTTAGAAATTATCCCTGCTGACACTAGGGGAGGAGAGGTGTTATCTATCGCAAGGTCACAAAGATAGAAAAACTCCACTTTTCAAAGTTAAATGGAAGTATTAAAATAGTAATATATCCAAATTATGTTTATAGAATAAAAAAAAATAATTTTGGCTTTAATCAAATCTATGTCCGTCCAAATTTTCTCATCAGGGTTTAGAACATTTTTGGAGCTTCGAAATTACCCCATCAGTCTTAACAAACTAATAAGGCGAAGTACTTGGATAAAAAAGCGAAAATTGTAAACAAAAATGGAAGCATTAAAAACTAATTTTAACAAAAAGTATTTGATACTATTCCAAAGAGTAAGTTATGACATATTTGATCATATGTCTGTCTATTCTGTAAAAACAAAAAAATTGTGGCAAATGAAAGTTTTTCATTTTTCTCCCACAGACCGCTTTTGTAATTTAGAAATTCATCTTCACTACTGTTTACACGCATGCGCATTCAGGGGAGTAGAAATAGTTCAATATGGTTGTTTATTACTTTGAAGATGTTGCCTGCTAAGGAGTCAGGAGTCGTCTACCTGAATTGACCACAAGACTTGGTGATTTTTATGCTTAGCGAATTCAGTATTATTTGTCGGATTTCTACTTTTTGAAACTATGATTTGCGAAAGGTTTCTTTCTTTGTTTGAAAGTGCGTGTGTTTGTTTGTTCACTAACTTCCCATACACCGTTCACCCAATCACCACCAAATTTGGCATGTGTACTCAGCTACACTCTAAAATCAGTTGCGTTAAAAATAACCAAAGTCAACTGGGTTGAGTGAATATGAACCCAACTGGGTTCATATTCACTCAACCCAGTTGATTTTTAACCTAATTGATTTTCGAGTGTAAGTCCATAGAGAGAGTTGCACTGAGGTTTTGGGTTTAGTTTAAACAATATTTATTGAAAGAGTATTGCATTTGTTAAATACAATTTGTAAACATTTACATAATCAATAATGTTCAAATAATCTTGTGTCAATAGATGTATGAGTTGAATTCGACAGCAAGCTTTGAGCTTTTATAGGCCGTCTCCAAAAACTGCGAAGTTACTGTGTAACTGTTTAAGTTTACAATGACACAACTGGGGGTATTTATAGAATAAAAACAGTATGAAAAAATAAGAAAGATGAGATCAGTTTGTCGATGCCATTAATCCAGTAATATGTGGAGTTGAGACATGAGCGGTGGGCGCGAGATCAGTCAATGTGTCAAGTCCTTGATAGGAGACGTTCTTTCCATCATATCACAAGTTCCATAACAATTTCACCCCACACACTCCAAACCCGTGGGCTCCATATTGTAACACTTGGGGAACCTGGCTTGTCACACTTGGGGAGCTTGGCTTGTCACATCTTGGGAACGAAGACAGAACCATCTATTAGTTGAAAACTATCTATTGGTTCTATCAACAACTAAACTTTTAGTTAGAAGCTACAATACTTCAGAGGTTTCATATTATACTGATTGACATAGACTGAGATATAGTGGATATCTAGTGTTTTTTGAGTGGATACCGAAAATTATCTCATGAGTGACCGAGACAAATGTTTATTTATCGCGAGCGATTGCGCGAGCGAAAATGACCATTTGGCTCGGTCACAAGTGAGATAATTTTCGGTATCCATTCAAAAACACTAGATTTTCTTTTTATTTTTCGCTTTTTATAAGAATCTGATAATTCCCCTCGTTTCAACATTGAATTGATGGATGAAAGTAAACAGCACATTGAATCATTGATTCGCGGAAGTGATTTGCTCGATACTCGGAACAGATAGCATCTTGCGGTCTGATTCAGTTGGCGGGTTTCTAGTCCAAACATGGCCTGAAAGTCTATAATATAAGTTTTTGGTTTGGTACGTCCTTTGAAAGGACGTACCAAACCAAAAACTTATATTACGGACTTTCAGGCCATGTTTGGACTAGCGGTTTTTATGCATCAATTCAAGGTGAATACGTGTTGAATTATTGCTGCAAATGATCGGTATCCACTCAAAAACACTAGATTTTCTTTTCATTATAAATACGTTTCAAGAACAAATTGATCATTTCCAGTGAGTGATAATTTGTCTTGTATTCACCTTGAAGTAATGCTTTGAAAGCCGCCATTTTGATTGAAAATTTCTATATCTTCACAGTGGGGGATACGATTTCTATCTTTCCGCAATTTCTTCGATAATCTATCGTTTAGCGTATAATAAAATATGCTTACCAGGATTACCAGAATTACCAGAATAATTTACCCTGTACGGGAAAGGTTCTGGTACATATAGCCCTGGGTTCTATTGGGAACAAGGGGTTGTACCTAGAACTAAAATATTACATAAAAACCCAAGGTTCTATTTCTTGTTCCAAATAGAACCACACTGAACCCATATTTCCAAGAGTGTACTATTCCCCGCAACGCCACCTGGGAAAAAGAACAGCGCGTGGTTTAAAAGACACGCAACCTGTATTATCAGCGAAAGTAATTCCTGCATCAGTTTTGTGTATTATGTACCCTTCTCATAAGTTAAAACATTGGGAATTCACAGGTTGCAAAACCCTGGTTCCATATTTTAATCCTTGGGATGATACCTCCAACCGCGGTCGCCGATCCAGCATCACGGAGATCACACAGAAAGCCCTGTTTTTAGTGATACTGAACCAACGCCCGCGGTTGAAGACATTATCTCAAGGACTCGACTGTCGACTTTCGAATACGCCTATGGATGAATTGACTGGGTAAAGATCGGTGCATGAACCTGATTGATTTGGAGATAAATTGCTCTACCATGTCGAAAGTTTTTCATTTTCTTGTTCTGTTATGTGTTCTGATCCATACAAAAGGATATCGGAAGATATCTGATTTGATAACTCCTTAATTGTTTGTTGGTGAGCTCTGTCATACAGTGTGCATTTCAAATAAGACGTGGTGTACTGATTCAACATGGCCACAGTTACAAAACGGGGTATCGGATAAGTGGTTGTTAAAAAGGTCTTCATTCAAGTTACTGTAATTTAATTTCATTCTACAATGATATATCTGGCTACTTCTAGAAGATCAGTAATATTAGAATTTAGGCGGTTTGTTATTTATATTTATTAGCATTTTGAAAGCTGCAGCGGATTTTGTCTCTCATTCCAAATTTTTATCGTTGACGGAATAAACGGTTTTTGTCTCAATGTAGTGCGTGAGTGTGGGGTAGTCAAATTTTGAATGTTGCTCAAGTTATAACTCTGAGATTCGTGCACGTGTCGTAGTATCAAATTACAGAGATAGCTCGGTAGATATTTGTGATACATTTTGTGAAACTGAATAAGTTTGTATTTTTAACGTCTCTGGTATAGTGTCTCCCACCCCATGTACCTTGCCTGATAAGGGCGTCAGAGTAAGATGTTTATGAATAGAAACCTTTTCAATAATTTCCTCAAAGAATTCCAAAGGTGGGTGCGATGGTTGGTTTAATCGCCTCGATACTGTCATTTCTACTGTGTTAGATGCGTTAAAATTAACTAACCATTGTTGAGACCAATTTTCAATATATCGGATAATATCATTCTTGCAGCTTCGGTTGGATTCTCAACAATTATTGACAGCGATGTGTCATTTGCAAACAAGCCCATGTCGCATTCAGTTCCATCGACAATGTCCTTTATGTTTTTCAAAAACAGTAGAGGACCGAGCATTGAACCTTGGGGAACGCCGCTAGATACGTGTCTGCATCCTGAGGTTTTTGAGCCAATTACAACTCTTTGCTCTCTTTGATCGAGGTAAGATTTGAACCATGAGTGCAAAGAGCCAGTAATTCCTATATTTTCCAATTTGAATCAACAAACCGTTGTGCCAGTCTTTATGAGATGCCTTACTAATATCGACAAAAACAAATCGTATTTCTTTGTTATCATCTAGTATCTGAGTGATGGTATCATGGATGATTGTCAATGTCAACTGGAATACTGTGAAATCTTTTGGAATGAAACCTGATTGGACTTTGATAAGAGGTTGTTTGATTCTAAGAAGGCGAATATTTTTTAAAAAATACATTTTTCAAATACTTTTCCGATACAGCTCAAGACTGAGATCGGCCGATAGTTTGAGGCGGTTCTCTCATCCTTCGATTTGTATATCGGAGAAACATTTGCACGTTTCCATTCATATGGAAAGTAAGATTCACAAAGCTTTTTGTTGAATATGATGGATAGTGGTTCTTGTATGGATGAACAGCGATAGTTTAGTATATAAACACTAATTCCATCAGGACCCATGGCCTTATTTACCATTAGAGATTTAATTGCTTTACAGACGTCATCGGGAGATATATGGATTGTATTTAGTGTTGATCTATTTGGATTAAATGGAATACCGGGTACTATTAGTTACCCCGTGTCTGATCACGTGGTATGGGTTTTTACCTACCCGCAGCCAACCGTATCCCATGAGGCCGAAGGCTTCGGGTAGGTAAAAACCCGTACCACGTGATCACACACGGAGTAACGAATTTATCTATTGACTTTCCGTTTCAGAAGTACAGTCTATTTCATGTGTGAACACACACAGCATGAGATCTTTTATCTTCCATTGTTGAGCTATACAGGTTTCTGTGGAATTTTTGTGCAAAAGAGTTTTGTGAAAATATGCCGATATGACTAGTATAAAAAAAATTATTGAATTTCTTTTTTCCTTTTTTCCAGTTATCGGTAAATTGATTTCGATGAACGTGTCTTCTACGGGGTATGGACATTTGTAGATTTCGGAACGAGGCTTCCACTGGGTATGGGAAATTTGTCAGTGGCTGGGCGGACGTATCGTGGGTTTCAATGAATATGGTCTCATACCACTTATCTATCAACCAATCAAATCAAAAAATTCGCTTTAGTCAATAGATACACGATGTGACGTGTCATCAACACTTGATATTGAGCAAAAATATTTATTGAAAGCTTCTGCTTTATCAATGTCTGTTGTTAGGATAGCGTCGTAAAAAGATAGAGCTGGTATTTGGTGATCCGATTTACACTTGATCATCTGATTAAGAATGTTCCACCACAGTTGCTGAGGGGTGCCACTCTCACCTAATATACCTTGCATTTTAAGGGAGGATTCCTTTTTAGTGTCTCGCACGGCACTGATGACTTCGTCCCGTTTCGTCCAGTTGGCGGTCCAGGCAAATGGAGTATAGCGTTTTCAGCTTAACTTGACAAAGTCAAGATAAGCTATTGCCATCACGCGTGCGGAAGTCTATGAGTCTGTTCACGTTTTCTTTAGCACAGGCTACACCCCGAGGTTCTTGTCCGATGATCACAAAATTTCATATGCAGTTGCGAGGTCATATCTAGATGAGAATGTCCCCTTGTGGTCGCGATCGGGCAATCGTGACGGCTACGAGAGCCCGCAAACATTTAGCACAGTCTACAAGACGTATTTATGAAGGGATTTCATTGTAACTTGGTAAGATGACTTCGTATAATGTCTGGATGAGAACGTCCCCTTTTTGTCACGATCGGTCAATCCTGACGGCTACGAGAGCCCGAAACCCGAAAACCTTTAGCACAGTCTACATGTCGTATATATGAAGGGATTTATGAAGGGATTTCATTGTAACTTGGTAGGATGACTCCGTATAATGTCTAGATGAGAACGCCCCCTTTTGGTCGCTGCAGGTCAACCGTGACGGCTGTGAGAGCCCGAATACCTTTAGCACAGTCTACAGGTCGTATTTATGAAGGGATTTCACTGTAACTTGATAAGATGACTCCTTATAATGTCTGGATGAGAACGTCCCCTTTTTGTCAGGAGCCATCTATCCTGACGGCTGCGAGAGCCCGAAACCCGAAAACCTTTAGCACAGTCTACATGTCGTATTTATGAAGGGATTCCATTGTAACTTGGTAGGATGACTCCGTATAATCGTCGCCTGAGTACTAGAATGTTCTATGTCCCATAGGGGACATAGAACATTCTAGCACTCAGGCGACGTTAAATGTTTAGATGAGAACGCCCCCTTTTGGTCACTATCGGTCAATCGTGACGGCTGCGAGAGCCCGAAAACCTTTAGCACAGTCTACATGTCGTATTTATGAAGGGATTTCATTGTAACTTGGTAAGATGACTCCGCATAATCGTCGCCTGAGTGCTAGAATGTTCTATGTCCCATAGGGGACATAGAACATTCTAGCACTCAGGCGACGTTAAATGTCTAAATGAGAACGTCCCCTTTTGGTCACTATCGGTCAACCGTGACGGCTGCGAGAGCCCGAAAACCTTTAGCACAGTCCACAGGTCGTATTTATGAATGAATTTCATTGTAACTTGGTAAGATGACTCCGTATAATGTCTGGATGAGAATATCCCCTTTTTGTCACGATCGGTCAATCCTGACGGCTGCGAGAGCCCGAAACCCGAAAACCTTTAGCACAGTCTACATGTCGTATTTATGAAGGGATTTCATTGTAACTGGTAGGATGACTCCGTATAATGTCTAGATGAGAACGTCGCCTTTAGGTCGCGATCGGTCAACCGTAACGGCTACGCGGGCCCGAAGCCCGAAAACCTTTAGCACAGTCCACAGGTCGCATTTATGAAGGGATTTTATTGCAACTTCGTAGGATGACTCTGTATAATGTCTAAAATGAGAACTCCTTTTTTGGTCTGGTTCACTCAACCGTGATGGCCGCAGGGACACATTACCTAGATTCCTTTAGAACAGTCCACATCTTGCATTTATAAAGTGATTTCATTGCAAATTTGTACGGTGACTCAGTATAATGTCTAGATGAGAACGTCCTATTTTGGCCGTGATCAGTCAACCGCGACAGCCGCACAGGCACGTGGCCTAGATTTGTTTTGCACAGTCTACAATACACATTTATGAAGCAATTCATTGTAACTTGGAAGGATAACTTGGTATGATGTCTAGATGAGACTGTCGTATTTTGGTCACGTTACCGCCGCCTGGTCACTTGACCTAGATTCCTTTAGCACTGCTTACGGGCTGTTTTTTTTATGAAGGGATTTCATTGTAACTTGGTAGGATAACTTTGTATGATATCTAGGTGAGACTCTCCTATTTTGGTCATGATTTTCGACCGTGATCGACGAACCGTCATATGACCTAGATTCCTTTAGCAAATTCTACGAGTTATATTTATGAAGGGATTTCATTCTAACTTCGTAGGATGACTCGTTTTGGAATGATTGTACTGTAACTTGGTAACTTTGGTTGACATACGTTAACTGTTAGGGCCACATCAACCCAGGTCTCAGTTCTTTAGTGCAATCTACACTCAAATTATTCTTATTGAAAACATAGCATATAGGGAACAGAAATTAATATATTCTCAATTATCACAATTCTTGTCTTATTTCATAATCCTTTCATAAACATTGAACATTATCCTTTTCATCAAACACTACACACAGTTAAGGTAAGCTACAGTGTCATTAACACTTTCATTTAGCTTTTGTATGTAGGCGACGACGCTGTCTAATAAGGAGTCTAATTTTCCCATTCAACCATCCGGGCTCATGGGGTCGAGACACGATAGTTTTGTTAGGTATGTATTTATACGATATTGCGTTCAGGTTTTTATTCAAGTTCAGCACAGAGTTGACCTGCCTGGGTTGAGTCACACATATCTTTTCACTCAATTCTGCAAACCATTGCTCATACCTGTGTAATCGCCCTTATTTCCAAATGAAACAAAATACTGCGTTTTGATTGGCTAAGAGGTACGATGTAACTTGCAATCCACAGTAGCTTCTTTTATTTTTACACCATGGTTAACCACGGTGTAAAAACAAGAATATACAATAGCAGGCTATATGGCTAAAAAAGTACCAATTTTTAATTATAAATTCATACCTTCTGCTCGGTTATGTTTGAACAAAAATAAAAATACAGGAAATTTAATATTTATGTGCAATAAAATATTACAGATATGGATGCCATTGGAACTGGCTCATTGAGCCAGTTCCAATGACATCCATATTTGTCTGGTTTTATTAAGAAACTTACAAAGTACACATTTTCTGTCAGTTTTTTCCAACAGTGTGGGTTAAAGTATTAAGTACACAAAAATTCTTAGAAATAAATCCGCTATCCTTGTGTTTTCCAGGGTGTATGGGAATTTACACCGGTTTGGGAACTCATACACCCTTCGGCTTCGCCTCAGGGTGTATGAGTTCCCAAACCGGTGTAAATTCCCATACACCCTGGAAAACACAAGGATAACTAATATTATCGTACTGCCAGTCACAACGGGTATACGAGTTAGTATGGGGCTTGAACTACTCTGATATTAAGTGTGATGAATATTGAACAATGATACCTGATTAAGTCAGCAAAGTGGGGATCCCCTACTCCTGCAGTTTTGACCATTGACTAATTACTTACCAGGAAAATGTCAAGTAATGAAGATGAGTTTTTTGTGAAATGTGTTGGCAGGGAGATTATTTGACTGAGGTTTTTGGATTGCGAAATACCGTAAATGTGTTGTCTGTTATAACGTAACTGGTCTTCGTTGAAGTCACCAATAATGATAATATTGGGCAGTTGGGTATTGATATTCCCATATATCTTGTGCCGCATTCGAAGGTCTGCAAAATGTTCCCAACAAAAACTTATCTCGTCCGTTGGAGAGTACAAGCCAAATACGTTCAGTATCACGGCACATTAGCTCATTCCTAGAAGTGTACCAAAGACTGTGCTTCACATAAATGGCTATACCCCCACTCGGCCGACCCTGGCTGAATTTCCGATAGGGTTTTCGGAATTCTTGAATTTCGATAAGGCTTGAATCAACATCGTTTTTAGCCACGTTTCAGTGAATACACAGATGTCTATGAGGGAATTTTGGTTTGCAGTATGTCGAACTTGCCGTAAATACTTTATGTTCAAGTGCATTATACTGATATCGTTGTAGCCACTTGTATAAATTCCTTGAGATGAGTGAGACTCTGGATTAAGTTCCAAGTCTCCCGATAGGAGGACGAGCAACCCAATCCAAATCATGGCTGTTATTGTTAAGAAGGCATGCGCGCAGTATGATCGAAATAGTACTGGGGATATCGATAGGAAACCTGCTTCATTATTGGGAGATATATATATATAGCCACATTTCAGAACAGTATGGGTATGATGGTAGAATTAAGTGACTCCATTTTTAGGAAAGTAAAAGCCACAAGAAAACTTAATGCTATGGGGGAATAGACCACGCGTTGTCTGTGTCTGAGATACAGAACAATTCCAAAAGACAATAGAGGTGAACAACAGTTCATAGTTGCTTGAACGTGGGGGTTGAGGGTTTCAATATATGAAGGCCAAAATGGTAGTATGGAATCAAAACGCGTCTTTACACGTATGTTAATTCCATTCATTAATGTCTTTTTACAAGTTCTGATTTGCCAGTGACCACTTTCTGTTCTTGGTCCATAATCCATGCACAATCATTCTACTTGGAAATCGCAATAGCCATAGCCCAGCTCTTGTTTTTGGAGTGTTTGTTTTTTGGAGGGGGGGGGGGGGGGGGTGGGGGGGGGGATATTATTTAAATTGTTTATTTGTAATAATTTTCCCATGTCCATATTCCTAGGACGTTATAAATTAAATTTTTACGTTCAATTTTATAAGTAATTTACCGTTTATACATCTGTAATCATAATATATGAACATTTATCATCCAATAAATGTTATTATTTTTACTTATTAGTATTGATTGTGTATATACTTCGTTTTAGAATTAAAATTAATTTGGATAGCAACATCCTGACATAATGTGAACTTATGTTTACTCAGATTCCTAACTGGTTAAGTGTTGAAAACGTCCATAAAACATTGCAACTCAACACCCCCTCCCCCAAGATCGCGTCAAGTAAATCAACGATTATAACTCATCCAGTCGTTGACGTTTGATGGCAGAAAATCAGGACATACAAGTCGTTGATATCAGTCAGTCGGAAATATAATGTTAAAAAACTCAAGAAATTTATTTTTCTATGTATAAGATATTCACCGAGTAGTCGTAATGCAACTATTTAATTAACCATTCAAGCAATGAAACTGCAATATACATACAGGTCTTTTCACAAAAATCGCCATTCAAATTGTATTATTATCTTTTCAATTTTTGGTTTTGTTTCAAAACATAGTTTATGACTCCTCATCGGAACGAGCTCAGCGAGCTCGTTCCAATGAGGGAGCATAAGCTATGTTTTTGAGACAAAAAAATGAAAATGTTTTATCATTCAATAAATTTTTTTGCGAGTGTCGTCTGCTGTTGAGTAATGATTTACCGCGAAACGTACCGGAACTTCACATTGGTCATGGTGAGTCTCTAACAGTCCGAGTAGCAGAGACGGGCAATATACCGAAAAACCCAACCGATATCGATATCATGGGGATATCAAAAAACCGAACCGAACCAATCGTTGAATACCGAAACCGTGTGAATTTTCAAATGTTCGCAGTTTATAAGTGCCCGTTGAGGCCTGATAACAGTTAAAAGGTTCATTTTCATGAAAGAAGTGACTGATTTTCTTTTCAGTTTTGTAAAAATGAACAGGACAACTGTATTGAATTCCCACTGAACTACACCTGTAAATGCCCAACTGTTTAGCAGTGATTTCTAGTGAAGTCTTGGCTGCCCGTTAACCCTTTACCCAACGAATCGGCCGCAACCGCCCGCGTAATATGCAAATTTAGCAGCTGAAAAAATATTACTTTTCAAAAAATTTCAACAAAACCATATCATGTTACCCCTCGTTGGAACGAGCTCGTTCCAACGAGGGTCACATGATATGGTTTTGTTGATTTTTTTTTTTTTTTAATTTCAAAACATGATATTTAAAATAATATATTTTGATATCGTCTGCGTTGGGTAAAGGGTTAAGGCAGCCAAGACCTGACTAGAAATCACTGCCCAGCTGTTTTGTACATTGTCAGCAGGAGAGGACCTCCTAAAGATGACATGCTCTGAGATCTCAAAAGCCTGAAATAAGTCTTCAAACATTAAGGTGCGTTTAGAGCAGGTCACAAAATTCCTGTAGATATGATGTGTGGTCGTAAAAGAATGCAACTGTTGAGCTCATTGACAGTGTCATTTATAGCTTAGTGGTTGAATGATACTACAACAAATTATTCTGTTTTTCCTGATGTGAATTCCTCTTTGGTACTATCAGCAAATCTCAGTCAAGTCAGATACCGAATACCGAATCAATACCGAGGGATACTTCCCCCCTCCCCACCACCTAAAATATACCGAAACCGCGATACCGAACTAAACATTTCAATACCGCCCATCTCTACCGAATAGGTAACTACATACCAATAATGTATGTCATACTCTTTGTATGTGATATTTTAGTCCAAATCTCAAATCTCTGTAAGAATTTATATATTTGTAAGAAATGACATGATTACCACGAAGAACGAATCGTTATCAAAACTCCGATCGAGATGAAAGTGTTCCGATTGGAAAAAAAATGTTGGGAGGGGTGTGTCACAACCATTTTAAGAGTCCCGCAGGTTCGCCCCCACAGGCGCGTAGCCAGAAGTGTTGTTGGGGGTGCGCTAAGTGGCAATCGACTGCCATTTATGACATTTTGAAAAATGAGTATCAATTGGAGCTCTCTGCTAGCATCTAGGAAAATATGCGAAATTTAGGATCTAAAATGTCAACACTTTTCCACTGTTGTATGTGAAAAATTGCACGCAAAATAGATCGACAGAGCTGATATATATAGGACCTATAGGCTATATATGATATTCTATTAATATGTGATTCTGGCAGAAATTAAACAGTGATAATCTCGGTGTAACATATAGGGCCTGTAACCATGGACGTGGCGACAGGGGGTGTGTGTCAATCCCCCACCCCAATCCTCGCAAAAAATTTCTATAGTTGGAAATTCGGAGGACAAGTCATGAATAGTTGGAAATTACATCTATCTGGATTTTAGAGCTTCTTTGGTGATGCTGATGTCTCCTTTACTTCCCAAAATTCCAACTCGGTTTCAAATCGGCAAAAATTTCAACTGTTACTATTTACAACTGCAGTGTACGCAATATCGAGCTTCATTAGTATGCATGATGTCAATCGGTACGAGATTTCTATAGTACGTTTACCTATCGTAATAAAAAAAAATCTTCGAAATGCATTTCAAGAAAATCACATCATGTAAAATCGTTATCCTGAGTTAATTCCATCATTCACAGTTTCAAAATGATGAAACACCGAAAATTGATCATTCCTGCATAAGATCTGATTTAATGTAAGGACAATGTGTTTTGCTCAAAGTTCTAAGCTTGAACACTTGCTTAGCACATATTCAGTTCCCAGAATAATACCAAGTAATAATAACCTGATAATTCTATCATAAATGTGTTTGCATTTCAGTTACTAGAATCAATTTTATGCCCCCTTTCACGTCTTCATTTTCAAAATCTTTTTCGGTAGTGAATTTCCAACTATGGGGAGAGACCGGGAGGGGGTTCCCCCTCCCAGTCCCCCCCCCCCTAGTTGGAAATTCAGTACCCTGCACCTCTCAATCGGAAACCTCTAGCCACGTCCCTGCCTTTAACTCCAGGACAATGCAACTAGTTTCTGTGATTTGCCTAGGCCTAGATACTTTTATAGCCCAGGTAGTAGTACCTAGGCGTTTCAAAGAAACTATACATGCAAACGAGAACATTATGTTTTAACCCTCTACCCAACGTGTAATATAAAAATTCAGCAGTTGAAAAAATATTATTTTTCAAAAAATTTCAACAAAACCATATGTGACCCCTCGTTGGAACGAGCTGGTTCCAACGAGGGGTCACATGATATGGTTTTGTTGAAATTTTTTGAAAAATCTGAAAAAAATTATATTTAAAATAATCAATTTTGATATCGTCTGCGTTGGGTAAATGGTTAAAACAACTTACCCCGATTACATCGGCTAAGCCACAGAGAGTACGTTGTATCGGGGTAAATGAGGTCGCCCCATTTTATCAAAAATTTCAAAGCACGAATGGGAGGCACCCCCCAAGTGAAACTCCAATTTTGTGGGAGGTGCGTTCTCACCCGCCACACCTCTCGTGGCTACCCGCCTGCCCCGACGGTGCTTACTTTAGATAAAGAGTTAAGAAAACCGTATCGCACCCTGGGTTACACGGGTAATATGGAGCAAGTTGAACAGACAAACGTGATGTCTGTTTTTATTGATCGTTTTTCTCCAACCTTTTCCACACAACGGCATACGGAAGTCCATTACGCTCAAATGCGAAAAGTAACTTTTTTTAAACGGGGAATGTTTGCGTTATTTCGCAAAACTTTATTTTTGCGAAATAACGCAATAGTTTTGCGAAATAACGCAAAAGTTATTGCGAAATAACGCAATACTTTTGCGAAATAACGCAATACTTTTGCGAAATAGCGCAATACTTTTGCGAAATAACGCAAAAGTTATTGCGAAATAACGCAATACTTTTGCGAAATAACGCAATACTTTTGCGAAATAACGCAAAAGTTATTGCGAAATAACGCAATACTTTTGCAAAATAACGCAAAAGTTATTGCGAAATAACGCAATCCTTTTTGAATAATAACGCAATACTTTTGCGAAATAACGCAATACTTTTGCGAAATAACGCAAGGATTTGCGAAATTTCGCAAAAGTTTTGCGAAATAACGCAAACATTCCCTATTTAAAAAAAAAGTTACTTTTCGCATTTGACCGTAATGGGCTTCCGTAACGGCATGCTTGGCATAGCATTTGCCTTTTTTGATAATCTGATCTGCAAGAAAAACGAGGAAGTGAAAGAAGACAATCAAAACGTAACGTTATAAATTCATCATCAACAACTACAAATTTTGATAAAAATCTTTCCGATTAAATACATGAGTTTTAATATAAATTGATTTATAGGCAGATTGTTATTTGAACGATGGTCATAAAGAACTTTTTGAAGTGTTGAATAAATTCGAGTTCACTAGTCACATAAAAAAATGCGAAATTATTAACTGTTTTCCGCTGTGTTAATTTCACCCCTAAGGAAAAATGGGCAGAAACTGAATATCGTTATTTAAAGAGAGGGAAAACGTTATAATTAGTTCTCAATCTGATGTATATTTTCCAGAATTTTTCATAACATCAAGTCTTGGCTGCTATATAGCAGCCGTGACTTGATTTTATGAAAAATTCAAAGTCGTTGATCGGATTAAATTTTGTTAACAAGAAACAGAATTATAGAACCACTGCTAGACATCAGGGTTAGCATTGGTTGAAGGGAAAGTGCATTATCGACGTGCAGTACGCCTTAGCACACAGCGCCACCGTGCCCCTACGTGGGCGGTCGGGATTACATGCATGGTCGAAGAACACAATGCAATTAACGCCGATCAGTTTCGAACCGTGGACCTCTCGGTTTGAAATTCAGTCCTCTATCCACGGAGACACAGCGCTTCCTTCATGGTGTGTGTACCTCACTTTAAATATATTTGTAAAGCATTGGGCCGCTGTTGTTTATTACGAACTCGATCTTTAACCCTTCCCCCAACGTAACGGCCAAAACCGGACAGCGCTATTCTCAAAAATCACCAATTAATTTTCATTATTTTTTCATTTTTTGTCTCAAAAACATAGGTTATGACCCCTCGTTGGAACGAGCTCGTCGAGCTCGTTCCAACGAGGGGCCATAACCTATGTTTTTGAGACAAAAAATGAAAAAAATTAGTTATTCAATAATTCTTTTTTGCAAGTGTCGTCTGCTTTTCATGTTAGGTAAAAGGTTGGTAAGAACTAACAGGTGTATCCCCCCAAAAAATAACTGGTCAGTATTCAAGGAACAAAATCGTACATAATGTCTAAAAATGTCCATCCTGGTCTGAAACAACTCAACACTGTTGTAAAATGTCTTCGGGAGAGTCGTCATTATGCGATGTACCAGTCACTGTAACCGATGCTGACACAACAGCCTTTTCCACTTTACTGCGTTGCTTCTTTGCTAACCTCTTACGACGTTTTGCTTCTTTTTGCATAATTAACTGAAGTGATAAAAGAAATAAATAAAGATTGTGTTCCATTCAGGGGTCTCGCGAAGATTACCGATGGAGTAAACCCAACTTGTAACTACCGTTATGACTCAAGTCCCGACTGACCAAAAATTCCAAGTACACTGCAAAAAATATAGGTTCTTTTTAGAACCAAAACTGGTTCTATTTTGTCCCTGAGATGGAGCCAGTTTAGTTTAAACAGTATTTATTTCAAATCAAATAAATTTACCAAGATTAGCATTCAATTTTAACAGAATAATACATGAACTGAAGTAGATTCAGCAGTAAACTTGGAGCTTATTCAACGCAGTCGCCAAACATTTTATAACAAAGCGAATATAAATACCTGGTATATTGGTTCTATACAGAACCAAAACTGGTTCGATATGACAACTGTTCATATCTCCTTTGCTTAATAATGATTTGAGACAACCTCGTATTAGCTCTAAACTTACAGCTGAAACTCTCTCAATTTATGTTTAATTCTGTTAATATTTAATGTTAATCTTTATAAATTTATTTTATTTGAAATAAATACTGTTTAAACAGAACTGGTTCAATCTCAGGGACAAGATTAGAACCAGTTTTTGTTCTAAAAGGAATCTATATTTTTTGCAGTGTACATTATCATTGCATGCCTTCTTCTGTCCGTAGAGATTTTTGTTTTAAAAACTCAAGAAATGTCTTTGTGGATTTATTAATTTTTAGTAACCTTCGTTGACCTCTTTCCAATGAGGGGTCATAACCTATGTTTTTGAGACAAAAAATGAAAAAATAATGAAAATTAATTGGCGATTTTTAGAATAGCGCTGGCCGGTTTTGGCCATTGCGTTGGGTAAAGGGTTAACATGAGATGAACCAGAAGGGCGAAGAGAAGGCGAGTAGTTAAGATCAACTTCCAAGGATTTAATATAGGCCTACGTCAGTTTGTGTATTGGTTTTAGTGACATCTCCAGCATCAATGGCTATATCGCGACCGCAACACAATTATAAAATCAAGTTCAGCCTATCATGTATAGTTGTATTGTCTACATTAGCGAACTTTTATACCATGATTACCTATTCTACTATATATGAAAAGCCTATAACATAAATTTGAGCTCTACACACCAACCATGGTAAACACGTCAGCAATGGGATTTCAATAGTTAAAATTTATACCTACAGTAGAACTACATCCAAGTTGACAATTGGTGACGTCGACCTGAATGCAAACTTGTCTAAATTTATCGCACGTCGCCTCGCGCAGAGTGAAATGGAAGTGGCAATTATTGATTACGTTTTTAAATGGGTTTACCTCATAAGATGCCAAAAATTAACAAACATGCATTGTTTCATGTTAATAAAGCATGCATAACTCGAAATAGTATGTTATTATGTTACTAACGAAAAAGGCTCAGCTTCTTTTTTTCATTTCGTTTCGGCGATAAAATTGACAGCGGAAGTACCGCCCACCGATGCCCGCGTGTAAACAAAAACAGATACGCATGTATATACGTCTGGTGCTCATTAAAATCGAGAAAAAATAATAGCGACTCTTAATAATCTGACGATCATGGTATAAATAAAATATACCCAAAGTGGCTTGGTGTACCAAATGTTCACCACTCGTGATGAGGTGGTGTTAACCGCGCGCCGAAGGCTCGCGGTTAACACCACTTCACCACTCGCGGTGAACATTTGGTACCGGGTACATCAAGCTACTATGGGCATATTCTATATGTACCCTATGCGTTGGTGACGGGTCCTTTTTTACCACAAGAGCAGAACTAGTTCAGTGCAGTGAATAAACACTGCTACACTTCCCAGGGTTCCCAGTTGAGAAATTAACTTCAGTAACTATGTATACCAAAAGTATTTAGAAGAGTATTCATTACGGAATGCCCATCTTCCTGGTAACATATTGACTTTTAAATTGACTGCTGTATTTAATCACAGTTACTGGAAGTTGTGGATACAACCACTTTTTTCACTGATAACAATGAAAGCACCACGTCAGTCCTGACCCCGTGTTACACATCAGTAGTCTATATAATAATAGACAAGTCATGAAAGCTTTTTTGCCCTGACCGATACCCCCTTCCCAGTTCATTTGTGAATTCGTTCATTGAACAAAGATTCATGAACACAGTTTTCTTGTACATCTATCCACAAGGAATTTAACTTCATGTTTATCATACATTAATAATCAAATCATCATTCTACGGCTTCTTTATTTGATAAAAAAACCCCTCTCCGTTCGACTTTTTTGCCCGCGACTCGACGCCATTAGAACAACAATGATGGCGTGACATTTCGTTGCTAGACTGTACAAAAGTTAACCCGGAAAGCGAAACTACGCACTGCGTTGTTCTTGTGCTGCAGACAACAGAACAGAATAATAATGGATGTGGGCTATAATGTAAGAGTCCTCCCTGCAAAACAATTGTTGCACCCCTGTCTTCGAGTTCTATTTATTGTCAAGGCACAACCAACTTGTCCGAACTTTAATAAAAAAAACTGGTGGTTAATTTAAGACAGCGCTACCTTGTTGTCAGAAGTTGAAAATGCAGGAAGCTTTGAAAGGAATATGTATTGGCGGGCGGAACGGAGAGTTTTTTTTATCAAATAAAGAAGCCGTAGTATGATGATTTGATTATTAATTTATGATAAACATGAAGTTAAATACCTTGTGGATAGCTGTACAAGAAAACTGTGTTGATGAATCTTGGTTCAATGAACGAATTCACAAATGAACTTGAAAGGGGTATCGGTCAGGGAAAAATAGGCTTTCATTACTTGTCTATTATATAGACTACTGTATGTGTAACATGGGTCAGGACTGACGTGGTGCATTCATTGTTATCGGTGAAAAAAAGTGGTTGTATCCACAACTTCCAGTAACTGTGATATAATACAAAAATTGCTGGAGATTTAACAAAAAATATTAATATTTCGAGGTAGACAAGAATTTCTTTTTAGACATAAAATAAGCTTTTGGGGTTTATCTTGCAGAGCGTGGAGATAGACCGCACATCTACAAATTCACGTGGAGCAGTTATTTGAATGTTTAGTAACACATGTGTCGAAAATGATCAATGAAATATGATTGTAAGCCAAACTTAGTGCTCAAAGAGACGTATTCTCAATTTCTCTTCAGTGTAGGACATAAACTTAGGTCTATATCTTATCTCCCACTGACTTCGTTGGAGTTAAGGCGTGTTTGTACCATAGATTTCAAACCTATGCATAGGCAGCAGTCAGAGTGATCTCGCATTTGTTCATTTATTTATCAAAATGGCAGTAGACAATACCTACTTCACGTGAAAGAAGTACGGGTTCTATCATTTATAGTTCATCACAATGGCTAGTTTCATATATAAGGGAGCTGTCCATAAACTATTTTCGTAGCACAATTTGTTAGTAACCTAATAAGGTGCATATAGTGTCTATAAGTAGTGTACTCTTTATCGGGTGAGCCTCGCTCTCGTCCAATATGAAATTAAGTTATACCATATATACATCATATTAGGTCAGTATCCAGATGTACTAACAGTACGTATACTAATCATATCTTTCACTGGCAGAGATATTTGTTTTTATCATATGACTCGTCCGTTTTGTTCACTTTAAAACATTTGATATTTTGTTTTCCTATTAACCTGTGATAAATAAAGCATTCCGTCAATTTCATTGGTCAATTTCAAAACTAGACGATTTGATTGGCTGAACAAAATACAACTGGGCCACATTTTCATAATTTGCATAATTAGAGTTGGGAGCTTTCATTGGTCAATTTCAAAACTGGACAATTTGATTGGCTAAGCAAAATACAACTGGGTCACATTTGCATAATTTCAGTAGGGAGAATTTACGTTATCTGTCCTATTTGGGATGGGTTATATTGTATTAATTTTTACCTGCAAGAAAAACGCCATTCATTTTTTTTATATTTTCACGTTTTGCTTCCAAAACGTTGGTTATGACCCCTCATTGGAACGAGCTCGACGAGATCGTTCCAATGAGGGGTCATAACCTATGTTTTGGAAGCAAAAAATGAAAATGTTTAGTTATATGAGGATGTTTTTTCCAAGTGCCGTCTGCAACTCAAGTTAGGCGATGGGTTAAAAAGTCATACTAAGTGGCTAATTTGTGCGCGTGTGTGGCATATGATATACTCTCCCAAAAAAAAAAAGAAAGTGTGCATGCTAAAAAATAACACTAAAAAAAGATAGATATCATTTTCATTCATGGAAATTTTATTCAATCACAGATGAATCAATTTGTGATCAACACGAGAAATGTCATTACGCTACGACGAATACTCTTGGTGCCATGGAGAGTCAAAGACACTAAGGGTCAAACACAAAAGTCACACACTCAATATCTGGTATGACCTCCGTCTGCATCGACTACTGCTGTGCATCTACGCCTCATGGAAGCGAACAAGTTAGCATGGAAGTGTTGTGGGATGTTGTTCCATATTCTGATAAGCTGTCTTTGGAGTTCGACAAGCGTTGACGGTGCATGGGGAAGCCGGCGTAGCTGACGTTTCATTTCGTCCCATACGTGCTCAATGGGTGAGATATCGGGCGAATTTGCGGGCCAGGGAAGAACATCCACTTGTTGTTGCTGCAGATACTGTTGAACAACACGAACTGCGTGGGGTCGGGCGTTGTCCTGCTGTAGAATGACGCCGGGGCCGTGACGTTACAGAAATGGGACAACGACAGGTGTAAGCACTTCATCACGATATCTGGCTGCATTGAGATTGCCATCAATAATGACCAGCTCAGTTCTGTTACGGGCAGTTATGCCACCCCACACCATGAGAGACCCTCCCCCATAACGGTTTCGCTCCACGACACATGGATCTGCGTAGCGTTCGTTTCGACGTCTATACACTCTCTGGCGGCCATCTGATGATGAAAGATGGAAACGACATTCATCTGTGAATAAAACACGTCGCCACCAGTGTAAGGGATGCCTGAGATGTCTACACCACTGTAGTCGAGCACGACGATGACGTAACGTCAAAATCGGACGAATTGCAGGTCTTCGAGGACGTAAGCTGTATTCTCTCAGCCGGTTGATTACTGTTTGAGGATGTATCCGTCTCAGGTTAGGGATGTTCCTGGCTGTCGTCGTTGCCGTTTGTTGCCGGTTCCGGAGATGGACGACACAGATATACCGATCTTGTGCAGGGTGGTAACACGGGGTCTCCTGGAGCGGGGTCGGTCTCGCACGTCATCATGTTGTGCATGTCGATGGACTAGCCTGTCTACAGTGTTACGGTGGCAGTTCAAATGCTGGGCAACCTCTCTGTGTGTTCTGCCAGCTCTAATCATACCCAGGGCAAGGAGACGTTGATTCATTGTCAATCTTGGCATGCTAATGTGGAGTCGTTTTAACAGCAGCGCAAGTTTGAATGTGAACGATAGGAAGGCCTTACTTTAGTGTTTAAATACCCAAGGATTCACACTGCTGAATGAATTTTCAGACTCTCCACGTGCAAAACATGCCTTTTCACAAAAGTGCAGCACGTCATTTAACGTTAATGCAATTTGAACGGGGAAAGCTGTTTTTGTGTTCAATATAACTTATTCATGAACAGTTTAACACTCTTTACACCTACGAAATTATTTTTTTGGAGTTTGATCAATTTCTGCAATGCACACTTTCTTTTTGGGCGAGTATAAATAGAATATGAAATGGGTGTTTTTCTCATATAATATTTACGAAACACGTTCGAATTTTCCGTTTGGGCTCGCCAGAGGCTCGCCAAAACGGAAAATTCTTAGACTCGTTTCATAAATATTATATGAGAAAAACACTCATTACATATCCTGTATTTATTTCACAGATACTTTATCTAAATTTAAGCTATTTCAAAAGAGAACACGAAATAAAACCCGCTGTTTTTGTAAATTCAGGTCCCCTATGAAAGGTAATAGATAAATACAGTATAACTAAAGTGGTTTTTACAAACCTCGTGTTCTAATTCCTGAAGTTGTTTGTGTATTCTTCCAATTTCAACTTCTGCCATCTGTAACTCACTTTCTACACGACTACATCTGTCTAAAAATAGAACAATTGTGTTGTGCTTTTGAAATAGTACTTGAACCTAATCTTCTAAAGTTTCCTCATGGAGTCACCCAGTGCCGCACCTGGGAGGGGTGGGGACGGGATACGATACTCCTTAGCCCCAAGAAATCCTGTTTACAGGCTATTGATCAACTTGATCTGGGGAGTTGATATGTTGAGTTGACGGGATCATGAAGATTGGTTGGATCAACCAAGACGCTGAAGACCGATGTAAACCCATCAGATATCAACGAGACGAGATATAACAAAACATATTCGGTCATTGTTATAATAATTTGTTTATTTTATGAAAGTAGATCATTGTTTTTTTATTGGGATTTAACGACACATTCGACAGCCAGGGCTGAAAATGAGCAGTCTGACATTTGCAGAATGATGTCCCCAGAAGGTGAATGTGATGATGCTATCCCATACAGTGGCCCAATTTATCTTTTGGGCACCGCTTTCTGTTTAGTTTTGAGACCCTGATTCAGATTGAGGTTCACAGAGGGTAAATTTAGTGATGCTACCCTGCGGTGCAGGGTAGCATCACTAAATTCAGCCTCTGGTGACCTCATTTTGCAGATGGCAGTCTGCTTATTTTCTGGCTTGTCGACAGCCAGGGTCAAATGGATCTTTACGAATAGAATGCGACTCCTGAGGTGTAAATATGCCGAAAAGAAATTATATGGACTGAAAACCATAGTTTTACCCCTGAAACAGGAATTGATCATCTTGTAGAAATATTTTAAAATGACGGGAGTGTGTGTGTGTGTTTGGGGGGGGGGGGGGGGGGGATTGCGCCTCGAAACTCTGCACAGGTCACATGAGCATCGTTGGAGACAGGCATGTTCTAAATTTGATAACGTTTTCCGGTGAGAAAGAAAGGATGGAGAAACTACGGCAGTACTGACAAGGCGTGACATAACATAACATTTATTAGCATTGGCCATCCTCTGTAGGGCAGTATGCGAGAATATACAAGTAACATGAACAAAAATATTACTCAAAGCACTTCATTTTCATCCAATAATTGATAATGATCAAAGTATTATATTTTTATTAATTTGATACGCGAAAGAACGTGGAAATGTTAACCGGAATTTCTCAAACACTTCACAAAACATGTCATAATCGTCTGGAGAAAACATCAAGGATCACGCTGCAGATTTTTTGGGCATAAACTGGGGGTTCTACTTTCAAATATAAATTTGAGTTCCTCAAATCTACTCAAATCACTGAAACCGTCGATCTCACTGTTGATCAAAACAAATACTTCTGATCGGAGCTCGGAATAATGTGTACACTCTATAAGAAAATGGTATCCCACAAGCAGACCAGATTGTGGCTGTGCAAAATTTAACAAACAAATACTAAAATAAATTCGTGTAAACGTTCCTCAATATTATTTGTCATAAGGTCTAACAAAGCGGAACGAAAAAATGATCGTCTATCTTTCTTCTGAGGCGAACGAGAGCCGAATGGAACGATCCTTCGACCAATTTGCAAAACCCTGTCTGTGAGATGCACACAGCTGAATATTTTTTTTTAGTTTTACACTCTTGACTCCTGATGGTATCAGCCATGCCAATTCAGTACCATCAATTGGAAGATCCCATATGCGTTATTTGCGGGTAGAGCAATTATTACTTTCAACGTGCAGCCTTTGGGCTGCACGTTGAAAATATTGATTGGTCTTCCATACAAATTCATAGAGCAACCATCTACTTTTATGAACTCTGGACGCATCACAATCTTGGACCAAAATTGATTTATTGGGGTTTAACAACACTTTTGACAGCCAGGTCGCCTCCTGTCGACGTGCAGAACGCCTTAGTACACAGCGTCATCGTGCCACCACGTGTGCAAATCGGGAAACGTGCCTTGCCCAAGGACACATCGCAATTATCCCTGGTGGGGATCAAACCCTGAACCTTTCGGTTTGAAGTCCAATGACGTAACCACTGAGACAACAGACTCCAATCTTAGACCAGAAAAGATGACTACCGTGTCCAAAGCGTTACACCAGAAAAAATGACTACCATGTCAAAGCGTTACACCAGAAAAGAGGACTACCGTGTCCAAAGCGTTACACCAGAAAATAGGACTACCGGGTCCAAAGCGTTACACCAGAAAAGAGGACTGCCGTGTCACTTTTATGAACTCTGGACGCATCACAATCTTGGACCAAAATTGATTTATTGGGGTTTAACAACACTTTTGACAGCCAGATCGCCTCCTGTCGACGTGCAGAACGCCTTAGTACACAGCGTCATCGTGCCACCACGTGTGCAAATCGGGAAACGTGCCTTGCCCAAGGACACATCGCAATTATCCCTGGTGGGGATCAAACCCTGAACCTTTCGGTTTGAAGTCCAATGACGTAACCACTCAGACAACAGACTCCAATCTTAGACCAGAAAAGATGACTACCGTGTCCAAAGCGTTACACCAGAAAAGATGACTACCATGTCAAAGCGTTACACCAGAAAAGAGGACTACCGTGTCCAAAGCGTTACACCAGAAAAGAGGACTACCGTGTCCAAAGCGTTACACCAGAAAAGAGGACTACCGTGTCCAAAGCGTTACAATATGAATGTTGGTGAAGCTATATGTTTATGTACTACACACCTTGCCAGTATACGTTCTGTCGTACGGCATCAAGATACTCTCCATCAATCTTCTGTAGTTGATAATCATAATATTCCTGCATCTCACGTGCTCTTGACTCCAGTTCTGCTTCTATGTTCTTTCTTCATTTGTGTAATATAAAATCATAAGACGAGTTTCTAAAAAAGTTTCAGTTAAGCCTTTACCTAACCTGAAAAGCAGACGACACTTGCAAAAATAATTCTTGAATAACTAATTTTTTTCATTTTTTGTCTCAAAAACATAGGTTATGACCCCTCGTTGGAACGAGCTCGACGAGCTCGTTCCAACGAGGGGTCATAACCCATGTTTTTGAGACAAAAAATAATAAAAATTAATTGGCGATTTTTGAGAATAGCGCTGGCCGGTTTTGGCCGTTACGTTAGGTAAAGGGTTAAGCACCATTAACCTTTTCGAGAAATTCGTCTGCCAAGGGCGGCGGGACCAGGGACGTAAAATACAGGGGTAATTGCCCCTCATCCTTTCCACAGTTATATTACCTGATTACATATACCGAGCTGAAAATTGTTGATGTATGCAAATATGTCAGTATAAGGCATTCTCGCAGAAGTGCCAACATTATTTGCACGTGACCAATGAATTTCGACCGCTGTGGTCTATTTTTTCGATTACAACCATCTTCCAACCCTTCTGGTTGTTGGATTGGTTGAATTTGAGTTGTTAGCAGGATCGCCGCGAGGGGGAGAGGGTGTGTCTCGACTGGATAAAATTATTTTATTAACCCTTTACCCAACGCAGACGATATCAAAATTTATTATTTGAAATATCATTTTTTAATTTTTTAAAAAAAATTTCAACGAAACCATAGCTCGTTCCAAAGAGGGGTCACATGATCTGGTTTTGTTGAAATTTTTCGAAAAATAATATTTTTTCATTTGCTGAATTTGCATATTACGCGGGCGGATGCGGGCGATTCGTTGGGTAAAGGGTTAACTCTTTGCTTAACACGAAAGGAAGATGACACATGCAAGCAAAATTCTTGAATAAATATTTATTTTCATTTTTTGCGCCAAAATATAGCTTATGACCCCTATTGGAACGAGCTCGATGAGACAGTTCCCTTCGTGGAAGGGTAAACCAGAAGTGGCATTTATCTTGAACCCTCAAAAAATAAATTTATTATCAGTAGGGAGCCAGTCGGGCTGTTAATCATTCCTATTCGTCAATAAACCACAGTGCCTCAAAGATCATGTTATTTATTGCTATAAAATCTGTAATAATATTATTTCAGTTTTGCAAACCATAATACCTTCTCACTGGCAGAATCAATTGAATTTTTACAAACCCCTCTATCCCAGTATGGGCAGATTGAGCAAGAAGTTCTGCCTGGAACCCATTTGGCCCGTACGGGGTATTATTGGCTTGAATGCATTCCATGGAGAAGAAACACCATTTCCTTGAGACTTAGATGTTTGTGAAGTGAAGCAATAAAAAATATAGTTCGGAAGAGCAATTTACTCGCCTAAGTAGCTCCCAGGAGAGCGATGTTTTACCACCTTAAATTTTTTAAAAAGCCAAGCGTGCCACGGAAATCCCGGAAAGAGGAGTGTTTAGTGCAGTTCGGCCGCCAGGGCACTAAACCTCAAAGTGAAGTCCAAAGATTTTTTTTTCAATGGAATGTGTAAGAGCAACATCTCCTGACTGTGGGAAAAGTTTATTGGACGTCTGGCAGGCTTGAACAATTTGAAATATCCACGTTTCAGGTGATATCATCATTTCTCGGACTGCAATGATTGACTATACGGCAAATACAACATTCCGGTCTCATACCAGATGTTGCATCCGTGCCTATATACATTTTTAACCCTTTACCCAACGTATCGGCCAAAACCGGCCAGCGCGATTCTCAAAAATTGCCAATTAATTTCATTATTTTTTTCATTTTTTGTCTCAAAAACATAGGTTAATACCCCCTCGTTGGAACGAGCTCGTCGAGCTCGTTCCAATGATGGGTCATAACCTATGTTTTTGAGACAAAAAATGAAAAAAAATGGTTATTCAAGAATTTCTTTGCAAGTGTCGTCTGCTTTTCATGTTAGTTAAAGGGTTAAGAGATGTTTTGGGTGTTTGGTGGTTCTATTCATCAGTGCAATTCATAGCTGATGTATCTGCTAACCTTGTTTGTTCACTGCAACACTCTGATGTGACGTACCAATAGCCGTAAAAGTGTACGCCATTTAGCAGCATTACATTTGCACCTGTTTGCAATTCTGGGCACCTGGGTTGAGCAAGAACATTTTATTCACTTCAAGACTTCATCTGGGGCCAGATCAATATCGGACGGAACTGTTATGGGCTGGAGCGACTTAGTCTCTAGTTCCTTCTCAAAGCCATATTTGATAGGATCTAAATTTGGAGGTCTCGATTGAAGAGCGTTCTTCCACACACGTCTGAAGGTGATCGCTTTTGATATTTTCCCCGAAGGCTGTTGCGATGAGAGGCAGAGAGAACAAAGCTTCGGTGAATTAGTTGCCTTGGGATTCCCGGCTTTCGAAGCATGCATCAAGACGTATATCAGTCACTGGTGTGGTTACCTTGGAATCGTAACGGAGAGAAATGAATTGGGTTGCTTGATCTATTGCATTTGACCACTCCGAAATGGCATGAGCAGCGAGTAAATCTGGGGTGATAGTCTGATTAGCTCGGACAGTTTCCCGTTTTGCCCGAAACTGGCCAATGTTGAATCCACAACAATGTACAGCCATCTCGTCGCCTGAGTGTCCCATAAGAACTCAGGCGATGATCTATGCCCTTGGCCAACATTCTGTTAGACGAAACAACCATCGTCTTATTTTTTAAATCCGACTTTGATTTAGAATCAGCATTTCACCAGTCTCGTCAAAGAGTGATGTAGGCAGTGCATGGGGGCAATTGGCAAGAGAGAAGTCCCTTAACATGGATGTTGCGGGAGCTTGATAGTAGTCTGATTACTCTGGAGTCTATAAGGTTCGTATCATAAGTTTTAACATCATCAACTTTGACAGATTCTAGAACTGGAAGGTATTGATTTTCAGATTCTGTTCGGTTTCAGGAAAAAGCCCCGGCTCGGCTCTTCTCGTTTCGGTTATTCTATGTGTTAAGAACATAATAATTATGTTAAGTAACACTTCAGTCTCCTTTACTTAAAAAAATCGTAATATTTATCAGATAGTTCCATCTAAGTACTTAATTCTACGAACTGCACCTTAGAAGAAATCAGCGACAGTTGTGTTTTTTCAAATTTCCCGGATGCCATATAATTAAGAAAGGACGCTGGTTTTGTTTACAATGGCATGGCGGGGGTTCGAATCCTCGGCGTGGGTTCGAACCCCCGCCATGCCATTGTAAACAAAATCGCAATAGTTTGTAGGTCACCATTTACCACAAAAAGCCCTGTCTGTATAAGTATCATCATTGGGTTCAGTCTTTGATCTCCCTTTTAGGGATTCTAGAGTATCAGTTACTAAGCCTATTTAGTCAGACAAAAACACAAACAATGACAACAGGTGAAAAAAGTTCATCTAAACTATCTTGTTTTTTAATTGTTATATTTTCTCCTTTATTGACTCGTCCAGTGGACAAGCGAACAAGGGATAAAATGTGACAACGAGAACGCGACGTTTTCTTCCCTTTGTAGGATAGACTACGTGACGCGAGTCCATAGTGGCCACTAGTCCAGTCCTAACAGTAGTTGGGGGAGCCACTATAGACCCAAGATCTGCTTCACTATAGACCCAAGAACTTATAGACCCAAGAACTTATAGACCCAAGATTTGTGAAACTTATAGACCCAAGAACTTATAGACCCAACATGTATGCACTGGTGGCACAGTGCATACATGTTGGGTCTATAAGTTCTTGGGTCTATAAGTTTCACAAATCTTGGGTCTATAAGTTCTTGGGTCTATAAGTTCTTGGGTCTATAGTGAAGCAGATCTTGGGTCTATAGTGGCTCCGCATCATGCATTATGACCAGCTCTTATAGTACATTTTTGCTTATAAGTTTATCACTGGAGGATAAGGGAACTGGTTTTGTCTTTTTATATAACAAAGACTTGATTGTGTACATGAGAAGATCTCTTTCTAATAGTGTGGGTAGCCCTTAGAAGGGCTGCCACGAAGGCACATTTTGAAATCACACTCATTTGTGAGAGTAACAAATTATTGATAGGTTAGAATGACAAACAGAGATAATAAGAAATAGGATGAATGAGTTTAAGTTGTATCCTGATTTTTTTGTCAAGATAAAATTCAATAACTTGTATCCACATTTTGTAGGAATCCTCATGAGAATTCACTTAAATCTGGATACAGGTTATTGGATTTAACTTCACATTTTTTATATCGTCTTTCTGGCTGCCAATTAAGATCAGGATACAAGTCAACTTTCTTCACCTGGTATTTCTCCAGTTCATAACCGCGGACAGCTAAGAACTGTCTTATCCCTGCCTTTCGCTCCAACTCATCAATAAGCTGCTGACCCCACTGTCGAGTGTATTTCTGAGGTCCACCACTTCTCCTCATATGACCGAAAATATCTTCAGCTAATTGGCGTCTCCGTGCTTTCTCTCTCTCTACTCTGATGGATTCTTCTTCTAATCGGCGATTCCAATCAGCGTCAGACATTTCCCCGGACCTCCACATTCTGTATTCATTCATCTCTAGCGAGAACTTCATGTTGTCTCAAAATGAATTGTTTGGAATGCGTGTTAGATTTTATAGACAATGCGAGGATCGGAAATGCACTGAAGAACGCTCACGCGACAATTTTATCGAGTGCGGGGAAAAATTGTTGACGTCGGACGGCTGTGATAGTAAACGTCTGTTATCAACAATTTTTTCCCGCACTCGATAAAATTGTCGCGTGAGCGTTCTTCAGTGCATTTTCGATCCTGGCATTGTCTATAAAAACACTGCTGGAGATATCATAACGTCATTTTTCTTATCATCAATCATGAGAATTGAGCTATCCATCGAGGTAAAGATTCCATCACTAGAAGGTGAATGTGGGCCACGAGAAGTGAAGAAGGAGAGAGAGGACTGCAATACTATTCCACCAGAAGAGGTGAAGATGGAGAGAGAGAGGAGCGTAATACTATTCCAAGGAGTAATTTGCGAAGATTGGCAAGAAAAGCTGGGGTGAATAATATCTCACCATTGTCACTTAATGAAGCTGAAGAAGCCTTACACTGTTTTGTTCGAAAATTGATAAGAGATACCTATCATTATGCAACAATTAGGGGAAGAGGATCACAACATCTCGTCAATCAAAAGGATGTCAAGAGAGCCGCAAAGAGAAATGGAATAAAGTTGGTAAACTAAACATTTTTTGTTTAGTAAAAACGGCCCTTATAAGGGCCACCATATTCTTAAAAAGAGATATCACGTTTGCACACTTGAGTGGCACATTTCAGTGCTACCACAATGGAATGAATTGAACTTTTTTTTGTTCAGTTGTAATTTCATTACTCAATTCAAAAGAGGTTAACCTCATAGCTCCCACACTAGATTTCCCTGTCATGGCATATTTTTTGTGTTTGCAAATTATTTTTGTTTTTTACCTAAATGTTTTTGTGTGAAAACATTTAGGTAAAAAACAAAAATAATTTGCAAACATAAAAATATTTTTGTGTTTGCAAATTATTTTTCTGTCTTGCAAGTTTTTTATTTTATAAGAAAAATATTTTTTGTGTTTGTAAAATGAATGTTATGAAAAAAACTTTTTCATAACATTCATTTTACAAACACAAAAAATATTTTTTCTGTTTGCAAATTATTTTCTGTCTTGCAAGTTTTTTATTTTATAAGAAAAATATTTTCGTGTTTGCAAATGAATGTTATGAAAAAAACTTTTTCATAACATTCATTTACAAACACAAAAATATTTTTTGTGCTTGCAAAATAATGTTATGAAAAATGTTTTTTTATTTTTAAAAAATCGTGAGTTGGAAAAAATTTTCCCCTGTTTAAATAACAACAAAATAATATTACCTTTTTTCAAAATCCGAAATTTTTATTCCATGAATATTTACAGATTTTGTAAATGTCTTTTATGAAAATGTCACTTTCAAAAACTGTTTTCAATGTTTCTTGGCAAGTTTTTCCATTTTAGAATTATTGTCTTTAGCTTTTCGTTTTCTTGTAACTTTCTTTGGTGGTTCCTCTTTCTCTGGAAATAATACTTCTAACTCATCATCGATTTCCATTTTTGTTTCTTTGGGTATATCCATATTATATAATAATGTATCATCATTATCATCAAACTCTGGTAACACAGGTTCTGCTAAGTCAACTTTCTCATTTATTTGGGGAGGTGGTGGTATTGGTATCATGCTCATCCCCTGTAAAGTGTGGTTGTCAATGTCTTTTTCATCAAGTTGTAAGTTGAAACCTGTAATCGGTAATTTATCTTCTGTATGCTTTATGTATTCTGACCATGGATAAACTTTTACCGGTCCTCGTTGATCAACAGCTGGTGAACCCCATCTTGGTTGAGACACAGAGTTATTCGATAGCTTTCTCAATCTACATTCATTAATCCAATGTCCTCTCTCATTGCAATAAAAACATGGCCCTTTGTCTGAACATGTACTCGCCCAATGTCCTTTCTGATGACAAATGGAACAATTAGGTGTTGATATCAAATTATAAAGTTCATTCACAAGTCTTCTAACTTCTCCCCATTTAGATGGTTTATAGTAAATACTTTTAGCATCACTTGCTTTTTCTAATCTTGGATCTGTAACTTTATCCATCTTTAACTTTTGGAGCGTTTCAAAATTATGTCTTGTCTTCTTGAAGTCAAAAACCCAAGTGTGAAACATCCTAATTGTACACTTAAATGTTCCATAACGTGCATTTGCACACAATGGTTTAAATATACATTCATTTGGTTACAAACAGTTATGCTATCTTTTGCACTCAATAATCTCTGGATACTATATTGCTGTTGTTAAATATTGACTGAAAGATACACTTAACAAATAAAAGCTATAAAATATTTTTACCATAGGAATATTTCCCATAGAGTGAATGGATTACATTTCATGACTTTTCAAATGTGTATAAGAAACATTTATTAACAGTATAATTCAGTGGGGTATTAAATGTACATTTAAATGCACATTTAAATGTACATTAAAGGAAAGTATAAAAGGAGGAAGAATCTTAAGATGTTTCACGCTTGGGTTTTTGACTTCAAGAAGACAAGACATATTTTCAAAGCTAGAAGACGATAGAAGAAAAGATGAAGAGAGCCATTGAAGAATATAGTGAGACAGAGAGTGAAGTAGATTACAAGAAACAGAGAGTAGAATCAGCAAGAGACTTATACACCATTCACCCACTTCTACAAAAAACATCAAGAAAATTCCGTTCCAAATCCCATGTATGCAGAATAACATTCAAACAATTTAATCAAAAGAATCCATTTGACACCCTTGGAAAAGTCTTTGACAGTTTGGTAGATGATATTAAAGAAGAATGTGGAGTAGAAGACAACGATCCAATGAGAATATCAGTTAACCACCCAGGATTAGAAATAGGTATATTTATTCCATTTACTAAGGCTTCAGGTATCACTGGTAACACCATATTAGATGAAATAGAAAAGGTTGTACAATCAAATGATAACTTTACTATCCATGATGGGCAATTATCTTTAGAAATAACACACACTTCTCTACCACAAGGGTCTGGGCGACATGCACCAATTTCATTTTCATCTGTTGATAAAATGGTGGGAAACAAGAAAAGTATTATTGAAATTAAAAATGTTAATGATTCAATGTGTCTCGCACGGGCCATTGTAGTGGGAAAGTGTTATGTTGATAGAGATAATTCTGAACTTTGGCAAAAGAAATGGAAAAATATTAAACGTTCTGATAGACCGACACAAGAGTTGGAAGCTAAGGCATTGATGGACAAAGCAGGTCTTGATTATAATATTCCTTGTGGATATGAAGAATATTATAAAATACAAGACCTGCTTTACCCAGAGTATGTCATCAAAATTCATCCACAGTATGCAAAAAGTGAATTTTTATTCAAACCTCCAGTTACCACCACTGATAGTAAAGTTATTCATATTTACCACCATGACCAGCATTTTGATACTATCACAACAATTAAAGGGTTTTTAGGATGTCACTACTATTGTGAACTTTGCAGTAAATGGGTCCAACAGAGAGAACGTCACATGTGCCCTTTTGGTTGTATTTGCTATGCTCCAACAAAATGTATTCCTGAACATCCCACTACCTGTTACAGTTGCAATAGACAATTTAGAAGTTTATCATGCTATAATAACCATATCACTAGAAAGGGAAAAGAAGAAAAAACAATTTGTCAATTAGTTAAAAAATGTAAAACATGCAATTCACTAATATATCCAACAAAAGGAAAGCACATCTGTGAAGGATTCAAAAAATGCAAATATTGTCAACAAATAGTTAATTCTGATCACCAATGTTTTATTCCAAAATACACTTCACCCGAGGATGAAACATTACCAAACATTCCATTTGTATTTTTTGATTTTGAAACCACACAAGACTCAGGAGTTCATATCCCAAATTTCTGTGTTGCTCATCGTGCATGTGGGGAATGTATTTGCAAATCTATAGATCAAGAATGTATTTCCTGTGACAAATTTGGATATAGGCAATCAATATTTAAAGGGGAATCTACTTTATCAGATTTTTGTGATTGGCTTTTCAGTAAGGAACATAAAGGGACAACAGCTATTGCTCACAATTTAAGAGGTTTTGATGGACAATTTATTTTAAGACACCTCATTGAAACTGGTACAACAACTCCTGATGTAATTATGAATGGGAACAAAATTCTTTCACTTAAAGCTTGTAGTATTAGACTTATAGATTCTTTAAATTTTCTTTCAATGAGATTGGCACAATTTCCCAAAACATTTGGCTTGACAGAATTAGCAAAAGGTTATTTCCCCCATTTGGCAAACACATAAGCTTATCAAAATTATATTGGTCTTTATTTAGATTCAACATTGTATATGCCAGATTCAATGTCTCCATCAGATAGGGAAGATTTTATCAAGTGGTACAAACAAAAAATTACTAGTAATGCCAGTTTTGATTTTCAAAAAGAAATGGAATTATACTGTAAATCAGATGTAGATATCTTACGTAGGGGGTGTGGGGAATTCAGACAAACATTTATAGATAGTGATGGCATAGATCCTTTGAGAGAAGCATTTACCTTAGCCGATGCATGTACAAAAGCTTGGAGAAAAAATTCACTTCCAGAAAACAAAATGGCAATCATTTCAGACATAGGTTACCCTGCTAAAGTCAAATACTCCATTAAAGCCATTAGATTTTTACAGACACTTGCACAGGAAGAAAACATACATATTCAACATGCACTTAATGGTGGAGAGGTTAAAATAGGGGGATATTATGTTGATGGGTTTCACAAAGACACAAATACAATCTTTGAATTTTATGGATGTATGTGGCATGGGTGCATAACATGTTACAAAGACAACAGACATGAGACAAATCCAGTCAATTTGCTAAATTACCAAACTCTATACAACAAAACACAGGAACGCATACACCATTTAAAATCATTAGGGTATAACATGAGAATAACATGGAAACATGAACTTGATGATTTTTGCAAATCAAACCCTGAAGTAAAATCAACATTAAATTCATTTTTTCCAAACATGGATCCTATTAAACCACGTGAAGCATTATTTGGTGGGAGAACAAATGCCATTAAATTACATCATAAAATAGACCAAAACACAGATAATGAAATAAAATACATAGATATCTGTTCACTCTATCCTTATGTCAATAAACACAGAGAATATCCAGTAGGCCATCCAAATATACTCACAAAAGAAAACATAAACATGGATGCTATAAGACAGTACAGGGGACTTATCAAATGTAAAGTTTTACCACCACAATCTCTACACATGCCAGTATTACCAATTCATTGCAACAAGAAAATGGTTTTTACACTTTGCAGTACATGTGCAGAACAAGAATTAGACAAATGTGAACACACACCAGATCAACGCAGTATTACAGGTACATGGACATCTGTTGAACTTTTTAAAGCATTGGGAATGGGATACACATTACTTGACACTTATCAGATTTGGCATTGGGAAGAATGGTCTTCAGAAATTTACAAACATTATGTGAACAAATATTTAAAAATGAAACAAGAAGCCAGTGGATATCCAGATTGGGTGAAAACAGAAACAGACAAAGATACATTTAAGAAAGACTATGCACAAATTGAAAACATAAGTTTGGAAAATATTGAAAAAAATCCAGGACAAAGATCATTTGCTAAAACCATGTTAAACTGTTTATGGGGGAAAAGTGCACAAAACAATTTAAAAACAAAAACAGAATACATACAAGACCCATCCAAATATTTTGACCTGATACAAGATAAAGACATCATTATTAAAAATGTTGAATTGTTTGATCATGATAAATGTATTTTAGTCAATTACACAAAATCTACAGATGTTTATGAACCTCACAAATCAGCTAATGTTGCAGTTGCCTCTTTTGTCACAGCTTATGCACGAATGGAATTATATAAAGTAATAGGACGTTTGGGTAGACGGGTATTATATTTTGACACAGACAGTTGTATTTACATCCATAACCCCACACTTTGGAATCCACAAATTATAAACAGTAGGTTAGGTCAATGGACAGATGAGCATCCAGATGCAAAAATTATTGAATATGTAGGTTTAGGTCCAAAAAATGATGGTTACAAATACATTAAAGATGGTCAAATACACACTTCATGTAAAGTTAAAGGAATCACATTAGACTACAATACATCACAGAAAGTCAATTTTGAATCCATGGTGGAATGTGTACAAGACAGACACAATTACAAAATGAACATTGAATACACACATAGAATTAAACGCAACAAGAACAGACAAGTCACAAGTGAAAGACAAACCAAAACATTCAGATCTGTGTACACAAAACGTTTTGTAGTGGATAAATATGACACAAGACCTTATGGGTTTAAGGTATAAAAATTACTCTTTAGAATTCTCATTTCAAGTTTGAACAAGAACAGACATGTCACAATTGAATTACAAACCAAAACATTCAGATCTGTGTACACAAACCATTTTGTAGTGGATAAATATGACACAAAACCTTATGGGGTTAAGGTATAAAAGAACCTTCAGATTTCTGATTTCAACTTTGAACACTGAGCAGGCAAGATGTCTCTACCACTCAATCCTACTTATCCTATATACTTGTCAGAGTTAAGAAGACTTTCAAGTTTTAGTATGACTACAAACCCTATTTTAAAATCCAAGAAAGAAGACTTAGCTAAAGCTGGATTTTTCTATATAGGAGATGGTAAAGTAAAATGTTTTGTATGTGGACAAGGTTTAATGAATTGGGAAGAAAAAGATATTCCTTTGCAAGAACATGTTAAGTGGTCACCAAATTGTTCTTATATTCAACTGATAAGAAATTGTCAATTATACAATCCACCAACAAGTATGCAAACACCCCCAGATAAAATATTATCAGTGATGGATTATGGATTCACTTTAAATCAAATATTTTCAACAATGAAAAAATATGACAAGTGTTTAGATGATTTTCCAGATTCTAAGTCTTTATTTGCACTCATGGTGCTAAATGATCAAAGTACATCATTTAGTACCATAATTGCAAGACAAGCTGCAGGACAATTCAAAACTAAGTTTGATAAAATGTTTTCAGATAATGCAGGAAATGATTTTCCTGACCGTCCTGATGTATTTTGTGCATCAGGTAATATAGTACCTGATGGACAAAATACATCAGAAGAGACAAAAGAATCATCACTTTGATTTCAACCATGGAACCAGTAAGACGTATCTTAGACAACAAGATTACACGTAAGGCATTATTATATGCATTTCAATTGATCACTCCTGGTTATCTAACAATAACAAAAGAGTTTATTCATAATCAATTGGGAAAAGATGAAATGTATGGGGAATTTTGTAATGCACTACAAATCATGAATGCTTTTTACAAAGATAATATAGAAAATATTTGGACAAGAGTTGTGTGGGGTAATATAATTTATGATAAAGAAATCATTAATTACTTGTATAGACAATGTGTACCACAAATAGATAGAAGAATAGATTCTTCAGAAACTGTATTTGAGTTAAAAGCACCCTTAAAACGAATACCTACTAAAAGACATGAAGAAGGTATGGAATCAGAAAGTATATAAGTGAATGATTTGACAACTCTTATTCACACAAATACAATTATGGCATCGAGTGAATGTTTATTGTTTCAACACCCCTGTAATATCTTTATTTCGGGACCTAGTGGTTCAGGAAAAACAGAATTTGTCAAAAAGCTTATTGATATGAAACATGACTTATTTCAAATTCCCCCACAAAAAATCATTTGGTGTTATAAAGAATGGCAAAATACATATACTTTACTTAAAGAAAGTGAAGATATTAAATTCATAGAAGGTATCCCTGATGATGAATATGAAATTGTCAGTGATGCCACTATTCCCCATCTTGTAGTTTTTGATGATATGTTAGTAGATAAAGATGAAGAAAAAATTAAATTATGGTTCACACGAAAAGGACATCATAGAAATGCAAGTGTCATTTACATTACACAAAATATGTTCCAACAATCTAAATCTAGTCGTACCATAAGTTTAAATGCACATTATATGATTTTATTTCAAAATACCAGAGATAAAGGGCAAATTAAAGTATTAGCAAATCAAGTTCAATTACCACATTTAAATGCATGTTATCAAGATGCAACAAGTATTGATCATGGTTATTTATTAATTGATTTTTATCCTAGAACTCCTGAGTCTTTGAGATTAAGAACTGATATTTTTCATCCTTGGGTAACACAAAATGAACGTGGTCCCATCATTTATACAAAACTATAAATTCCCCATGTTCTAATGAGTTGATGTTAGTTAGTCAAAGTTTGTCAACGACTACACATCATCATGGTATCATTCATACAATCTTTGGAACAACTTGGTCAAGAAACAAGTCCATTTGCAAGACAAAAATTACTTAAGAAAGGTTTTAAGAAAATTTTAAAATGGTTTACATTAGCAAGTAGAATCATACTTAATAAGAAAATTAAATTGCCAAAACAAACTTTAACCTACATGGATAAACATAAACAAGATCTTGAACAACTTGCAAATCCCAGAGTTGATCTTGCAACAAAACGAAACATTATTTTAAAACCAGGAGGTGGTGGATTTTTTGGTGGTGTTATCATTCGTAATTTAATTCGATGGGATGGTCATAAGACAAGTAGATCATTCTATTCACCATTCAAAAAACAAAGAGTAAGAAACAAAAGTCACCTAAAAGGAAACGAAAATCCCCTAAGAAAAGATCAAATAATTCATCAAGCTCTAGAGAGATAAAAAATCAACGAAAGGTAGGACCTAAATATATGTACACAAATTTTGAAATTGCACCTCATAGATCTCCATCTACAAAAACAAAAGCATTACTTGTGAAAAATCTTCAAAGACAAAGAAAAGTATCACCACTTAAGTTAACACGTGTAGTGTCAATAACAAAAGATGGTGTTAAAAATCATGAACCAATGTATTCTGTACAAAATACACAACATGTACCATTAAAAGAAAAGATTCCCACAATGGCACATTTTACAGCTTTAAATACACCTAAACCTGTTAAAGGGATAAGGTCTTACTTTAAATAATATAAAGTTTGCACATGTATAAATAGCATTACATTTTTATATTTGTTTCATTTATTCATTAGATTCTATAAGATCAAGATGGTGAGACACAATAAGAAACAAAAAATTCCTTTAGTTAAAAAATATGGTGGTATGTTAATAGGTTTAAGTCAAACTCCTCCAGCATTTCAAAAACAAATTATGAAAAATGCACCTCAAGAATTAATTAATTGTGTGTCAGAATGCTGTCATAATCTTTTAAAAGGCAACATACATCTAACAAAAAGTCAGAAACAAAAATTACATCCAAAGCGTCAACAACTACGAGCACTCGCTAGTAAATCAATAACTCTTAAAAAGAAAAAACAAATTTTAAATCAAAAAGGTGGTTTTTTACCATTACTTGGTTTACTTGGACCTGCTATAGGAGTTGCAGCAAATCTTGCAAATAAATTAGTCGATAAAATATGAAAAAGATGGCTATTGTACCTTATCAAATGTTAGAAGATATGCAACGTTTTAGAAATGAAAAAGCTCAAAGACCAAGATTACCCCCTAACCCACAAGTTACAAATACTGCACAACTTCAAAATGATTTATCATCTGTGTTAGGAAATTCAGAGTTGTCCGAAAGTGAGAAAGAACAAAAGTATGGGGAAACTTTACAAAAATTTCAAATGTCACATAAGAAGGCATTACAACCAACATTGGTTCCATTGCCTGAGTCAGGAGAAAAATCATTATTTTTACGAGATCGTATTATAGAAAGTGTCCCTGTTACATTGAGACGTAAAGCAACTTCATTATTATCTGCTTTATCATCTCATCCACACATGAGATGGGATGATCAGGGTGTATTAAGTTACGATGGAGAAGTCATAAAAGGTTCAAATATCATAGATTTAGTCAATGATGTTCTTAGACACCAAAAAGGTTTTAAACCGAGTGGATGGGAAATGTTTAGTCGTGGATTAAAAGATATAAATATCCCTCAAGATTTTGTTGGTAATCGTGAACGTTGGTTATGGATGAATAGACAACCTATACCCAAACCCAGTAAATATCAAAGTTCTCCAGAAGATAGTTGGTCTGAAACTCCTCAATCCTCCCCTCCAAAACGTAAAGTTCGTCGAGGTCATAGAGTGCAGTGGAGTGAAGACACACCAAAGTCAGCACTAAAGCGTAAATTGACAAAACGTAGATTATCTGAAAAATGGGAGCCTTATTGAATGATTTATTAACTGAAATATATTACAATACAAAACATCCTGCTGGTTATGGTGGTATACAAAAATTGTACAAAGCAGCTCATAGTAAAGATAATTCCATCACAATTGATCAAGTGAAAAAATGGTTGAAAGGAGAAAGAACTTATACTTTACATAAACCCATCCGTAAAAAATTTTCAAGACGTAAGACTATAGTGGGTGGTATTGATCACCAATGGCAGATTGATTTAGCAGACTTACAAAGTTTACAATCTTACAATGACCAATTTCGTTATTTAGTTTGTGTTATTGATGTATTTTCCAAATATGCATGGGTAATACCCATTCACAATAAATCAGGAGAGACCTTAACAAAATCTTTTCAGAGTATTTTAAAAACTTCTGGACGTAAACCTTTATCATTACAATCTGATAAAGGTTCTGAATTTAAAAATAAAGACGTGCAAAAATTTTTAAAGAAACAAAACATTCATTTCTTCACAACAGAAAATCCTGAAACCAAAGCTAGTATTGTTGAACGTTTTCAACGCACCTTGAAAACACGAATGTGGAAATATTTTACACACAAACGTACATTAAGGTACATTGATGTGTTGGAAAATTTAGTTGATGGATATAATCATAGTTTTCATCGAAGTATTCAGAGAACTCCTGCTTCAGTATCATTAGAAAATGAAGTAGAAGTATCTCAACATTTGTATGGTAAAAAAAAATCTAAAAAGAAAAAAATACAATTTAAAGTTGGTGATATAGTACGTATTAATAAAACCAAACGTACATTTGAAAAAGGGTATTTACCAAATTGGACAAAAGAGTTATTTAAAATTACTCATGTAAAACATACAATACCACCCACTTATAAACTTGAAGATATGGGTGGTGAAAATATACAAGGGACATTTTATCCACAAGAAATTCAAAGTATAAAAGATGATAAAAAATATATAATTGAATCAATTCTTAATAGACGGTCAAGACGTGTGGGAAAGAAAATTATTAAAGAACTTAAAGTACATTGGGAAGGTTATCCAAAGAAATTTGATAGTTGGATAGCAGAATCAGATTTGATATAAAAAGAATATGTCATTAAATGAAACTTCATTACCTAATGAAACTACAAGTGTTGATGTACAAAGTCAACAAAGTCAACAATTTAAAATTTGTGGAAATCGTGTTGCAAAAAATCAAGTCACTTATTTCACACAGATTATTATCATTTATGGTATTATAATTACTGCCATTGCACATTTGAGTTTACAAAGCCCTGATAAAGAATTGTGGTTAGTGTTATTAAGTAGTTCATTGGGATATATTCTTCCAAGTCCAGGTTTAAAATATTTGAAACAACCACAAGATAAGAAAAATGAATTAATTTTACGTAACACTTCTGAGTGATAGTTCTATGGATATGTTTCCAAATAATAACCAATGTTGTTTTCAAACACAATTATCTAAACCCATTCATGTTGATAAAGAACATTGGGAAGTGGGATTAGTTGAAGTAATTTTACCTTCGGAAGCAAAAAATATTACAGATGAAGAATCTGTTTTTAAAATCTTTGTGACAGATAGCAACATATCAAATCGTATTAATAAAACGAAATTGAAACATACATTTCACAAAGGTACTGCTGCTGTTGAATTAAATATTTTATCAGGTGCATATTCAAATGGCGCTCATGTCATAGATGCAATGCAAACAGAAATTCAAGAAAAACTTGGAGACATATTTAAATCATTTGATGTATTATTTCATGTTGGATTTTCAACTCTCCAAGGGCGTGTAAAAATAGTAGGAAATAGTATTGGGAAAGTGGGTATTAAAATGTCAGAAAGTTTATTACAAAAATTGGGATGTAAAGATAGTTATTCTGTCATTTTTCCCAACACATCAAAAGATGCATTTAAATATAATGTGGACTTAAATGTGGATTTCAATCAAATCTTTATTTATGCTGACATAGCAGATTATACATTTTTAGGTGATATTGAAGCACCTATTTTACGTGTGATTCCATTTGAATCACATAAAGAGTCTCTACATACTCATATAGAATTTGATAATGTACATTACGTACCAGTATCAAAATCTTATTTTGATCAGATCACTATAAATATAAATGGGAACACTGGTAAACCCATTCAGTTTGCAAGTGGCAAGACAGTTGTCAAGTTGCATTTTAGACAGAGACATAAATTAAATTTGTAAAAAATGATGCCGGTGTATCAAGGTGTACCACGGCAATATGGATATGGATTAGGGTCTATTTTTCGCACAGCAATAAGAACAGCTTCACCATTTATAAAACCGATTGCAAAAAATGCATTTCAAACATTAAAGAGAGATGGATTAAGACATGGTTTAGAAATAGCAAATGAATTGATAAAAAACGTAAAGCACCTAAAGACATTTTATTAACTCATGGAAAAGATCTTTTGAAATCAGTTGGTGAATCTGCTTTAGGTATAAAAAGACAAAAACAAGAACGAAAACGTCAGTCTGTGGTTCGTTCTCGTAGAGGTAAGACACGTCAAAGACAAGCTTATTCAAAACGAAAATCAAGACCACTTGATATATTTGATTGAAAAAAATCATGATGTTACATGGATCTTGCGAACATTTTGGTAGTAGTTTTGATCCAGATAATGTATCACCAACATCAAGTGGTATAGAAAATATTGGTGAAATTGAACAATTTCCTATTGCATCTTTAAATAATTCTTCACCAATAGAATTTTTAATTCCAAGACAAACAACCAAGTGGTTAGATCTTGCAGCATCTACACTTGAAGTTCAATTTAAAATTACAAAACAAGATGGGAGTGTTTTGGCTGGAGATACACAAATTGCTCCTATCAATAATTTTTTTCATAGCATGTTCAGTAAAATTGATGTTACACTGAACGGCAATCTTATCACCACCAATACAGATCTTTATCCTTATAGAGCATATTTTGAGAATTTTCTTAGTTATTCAAAAGATGTGAAAAAAACACATCTAGCTGCTAGTGAGTTGTGGTATAGAGATACTCCTGGACACCTCACAGAAACTAGTAAAGCTTCGTCGAACAAAGGTTTGACTGAGCGAGCTAAAATAATTGGTGGTAGCAAAAATGTACAACTAAGAGGAAAACTGCATTTAGATCTGTTTGTGCAAGATAAGTATTTACCAAATGGAGTTGAGATGAGAATTAAATTGCATCGTGCTCCAACTAAATTTTGTTTGATTGGTAGTGAACATGGAAAAATAGAAATTCAAAAAGCCATATTCAGAATACCAGCATTGGATTTATTTCCAAAATTTGCGAATGATCTTAATGCACAAATAGATCGAACAAATTATAAAATGCCCATAAGACGTAGTGAAATTAAAACTTTTACTATTGGAAGTGGTCTTCGTTCAAAAATAGAAGACTATCTGTTTCATAAACAGATGCCAAAACGAATTATTCTTGGTTTAGTTAGTAATAGAGATATAAATGGAGATATTGGCAGTAATCCATTTAATTTTCAACATTTCGATTTGAATAAGTTGGAAATCACAATAGATGGACATTCCATTAAAGCACGTCCCTTTGAACCGAATTTTGAAGGTGGACTTTATCTAAATTCATATTTATCATTGTTTGAAGCTATGGGCTATTTTGGACAAAATCAATCATTTAATTTATCTTTGCAGGATTATGCAAAAGGGTATACTCTTTGGGGTATTGATTTGACACCTGATCAGAGTAGTAGTGGGCCCTTGGCTCACCCAATAAAGTCTGGCAATCTTAGGTTTGAACTTCAGTTTGATCAAGCTCTTCCAGAGGTGATCAACGTTGTTGTCTATGCAGAATTTGATAGTGAGATAGAAATCAACAAATTCAGAGAAGTGATATTTGACTATTAAACAAGATGAGTCAGTGTGAACATTGCAAGATGTGTAAAGAAAAAATACAAACATTATTTCAAGAATGTGTAGTGATAGAACTGACAAAATCCATTCAACAGAAAATGAAAAATATCTGTGAAGAAGAAAATCGAACCAACACAACAACATTAATAGATATGAACATTGCAGAGTGTTTACAGAAAGTGTGTCCAGTGACTATACTATATAATCTACACAAGAGAGCAAGAAAAATAAACTTATTAGAATATTGTGCTCATATAGACTTTGAAATAGACTGCCAAAAAGACATTCAAAAGTGGGCAGATTTAGTGAAAAGAGACTGGTCATATTATACAGGATATCTTGATTAATGGCTCCGTGCCAGCCTTTTTCAAGGCTAAGAAGATGGAAACCATACAATTACAAACTATACTTGACAGTTCTCAAAGGTTATCATCCTTAAAAGGAAAAGTGTGTTCAAAAGACTTGTTACCAAAACGAAAACCTAAACACAGACAAGCATATATTGTGAACACAGATTCATCAAAAGAACCAGGAGAACATTGGATAGCAATATATTTTAAAGACAATCATTCTGCTATCTACTTTGATTCATATGGTTTACCACCATTAGATAGAGACATATACAATTTCATAGTGAAAAATACAGATTCCTGGACAATAAATACAATGAGACTACAAAGTGAATTTACTGTTGTGTGTGGAATGTACTGTATATTTGCTTTAGATCATCTTGCAAGAGGATATGATTTAGAGACAGTTCTTACTATCAAATTTGATCCAAGAAATTTTCAAGAGAATGATAGAGATGTTCGACGATGGTTTGAGCAAACTTATAGACATTATTTGAAATAACTGTAATAAATATCAGGTGTCAAAACAATCCCACAGAGGTAATTTTTTACATCTTTTAGTTTTTTAAGTTTTTTATTAAAAGTCAATCATCTATTATATAATTTTCGCCAGACATTTGTGTAACAGAGAGATAGGGTTTATAGTTATTTTTTATATTTGTTTCAAGATCAGATCACTTGAGTGATATCAGTTTTTTATTTGATACCCAAGATTGTTTTCAAAAAACAATCTTGGGTATCAAATAAAAAAGCTAGCATAAAAAAGAATCTTGATGTAAATAGGTTTTCTCATGGATAGGCAAACTCAGATCTCGGTGTATATATGTTCAGAGTTCATTTCAATATAATGATTCAACTTTAAATACAGTTTTGTCTTTTGTTAAAACCTTTGTGATAGTTTAGTCGATTTTTGTTAGGTTAGTCCTATAATCCCTTTTTTATCACCGTGTCCCTATTATCTCCCACCAGTAAAAAAGAGTTAAGAGTCACTTCTCTTTTTCACTGTGAGTATTAGGTTTTAATATTGTATGCATACTTATCGAAAACTTTTATAGTGTAACCTGATATACAGTTTATACTGTAGAGATAATTTTGATTGCTAAACATACAATGAATACTATTCTTACTATAGAAAAAACAACTATCACAGAGAGTTCGACCACAACGCGAATCACTAAGTTTTTTTATTTTGTGCATGTGTTCTTGTGTTTTATTGTAAGCATAATTTCCTTATACTTACAACAAAACACAAGAAGACACACAAAATTTCCCCATTTATAGAAGTTGTATACACAGGGTGGAGAGATGACAAAACCCAAAACCATATGGATAACCCTAATATAAAATGATTTTAAATTAATATAGACATTGGGTCACACTCTAGGGAGGGAACTGTTTTTTGTCTTTTTATATAACAAAGACTTGATTGTGTACATGAGAAGATCTCTTTCTAATATTGTGGTTGGCCCTTAGAAGGGCCGTTTTTAAAAATCTTCAGTTCCGTAGAGAGCTGTTTGGTAAAGCCATCTCTGCTTCGGTGAAGAATTCACCTTCCCACACGCCTATGGTTGTTGCTAGCATCTCTTCATCTGTAAAGCAATCTTGTTCCCATGCATAGCTTCGTCCTACAAGAGCTTCCTCCTGCAAATGTACGGGGAGATCAAACCAGTGTTTAGGTCGATTCTTGTACTGGATCTCCCCGAACGGACGTGTGGCGGCTTTGACGAAAGGGTGGTCTTCAATCTTCTTAAGTTGTTCTTCCATCGAAAGTGTTGCCGACCACCACTTTCTCAAAGCCAAGGCGAATTCTTCATCGGCTCTCTGTTTCTTGGTTCTCTCATAACTCTCTACGGAACTGTAATTGATCTTCGTTGGCTCCATGTCTTTTTCCTCTCTGTCAAAAGATGATTTTTCTTTAGTCAGATGAAATGTATCCAAATCCTCAACTCACCTTCTTTTTATAGACAATGCGAGGATCGGAAATGCACTGGAGAACGCTCACGCGACAATTTTGATCGAGTGCGGGAAAAGATTGTTGACATCGGACGGCTGTGATAGTAAACGTCTATTATCAACAATCTTTTCCCGCACTCGATCAAAAATGTCGCGTGAGCATTCTCCAGTGCATTTCCGATCCTCGCATTGTCTATAAAATCTAACACACATTCCAGACAATTCATTTGATAAAAAGCAATCGCCTGTTCTGCATTCAATCATGGATGAATACAATATACTAGATGATTTTAACGATTTAATTCGTATTGACAACTCATTGATGATACAGCAGAGAATACCAAACCAAAAGGATACCATACCAAATAAGAGGGTGAATAATACTTTTTCACAAGATGAAAAAAATGAAACATTATTACAGAAAATCTTGGAGACTCTACAAGACATGAAATCATCTCACCAAAAGATCGTTCTCTCAGCTGATAAGATTACAGTTCCTATAGAATTCAAAGTGTCATCTCTTCCTTTAACAGTACCACATGAGTTGGCAGAACCGACACCTAAACCTAAGAGAAAAAGGGGACGTCAAGCACAGAATCAGTTAGTGACTACATCCACACAAACAGATACAGTAATTCAACAACCTATTCCAGAGGAAGAATCATCTGATGATATTGTTAAACCTAAAAAAAAGAAACGGGTACGATTCGATGGTCTTGGGCGATACATGAAAAATATTGCTAACTGTTGAGTGACTTGCACTTCATCAAAACTAAAACAGCCCTTCTAAGGGCTACCCACACTATTAGAAAGAGATCTTCTCATGTACACAATCAAGTCTTTGTTATATAAAAAGACAAAACCAGTTCCCTTATCCTCCAGTGATAAACTTATAAGCAAAAATGTACTATAAGAGCTGGTCATAATGCATAATGCGGAGCCACTATAGACCCAAGATCTGCTTCACTATAGACCCAAGAACTTATAGACCCAAGAACTTATAGACCCAAGATTTGTGAAACTTATAGACCCAAGAACTTATAGACCCAACATGTATGCACTGTGCCACCAGTGCATACATGTTGGGTCTATAAGTTCTTGGGTCTATAAGTTTCACAAATCTTGGGTCTATAAGTTCTTGGGTCTATAAGTTCTTGGGTCTATAGTGAAGCAGATCTTGGGTCTATAGTGGCTCCCCCAACTACTCCTAACCCACCCCAGCTCCCCACCCCAGTAAGATAGTTTGATCATTTTATGCACAAGAACTGAAAAATCATTCGACTGTTTTTTGCTGTTCTTGCGATTCGGTTTTCCGGTTTGCCAGAAAAAAACGGAATCGAACTGGAAAACATAAAAAAAAAACAACAACAACAACAAAAAAACGCCTAGCTAAATAAATAAAGAAAGAAGCGTGCCTGTTGGGAAAAGCAGACATGCTTAATGATTTTCGCCGTCTCGCTTAGTCTCCTGCGCAGCCCACTTGGTATTCACCAAGGGGTCTGCCAGCACTTCAGCCATTTTAAAATGGCGGCGCAAATTGAGTAGAAGAAACACGTTTCTCGGTAGGGAGTAGAAATTGTGCTGTTATGTACATTAACCCTTTACCTAACATGAAAAGCAGACGACACTTGCAAAAACAATTCTTGAATAACTTTTTTTTCATTTTTTGTCTCAGAAATATAGGTTATGACCCCTCGTTGGAACGAGCTCGTCGAGCTCGTTCCAACGAGGGGTGATAACCTATGTTTATTAGACAAAAAATGAAAAAAAATTAGTTATTCAAGAATTGTTTTTGCAAGTGTCGTCTGCTTTTCATGTTAGGTAAAGGGTTAAAATGCCCCGATCTTTCCCATTTCTGTTCCAATCTTTTTTCGAGAGATTTTGTGATCGACGTGAACAACAATAAGTGCAGGTCACCGCCAAACAACAGCATTCAACACATTTTAAAGCGCAAAAGTCGCGTCGATTATTCATTTTTTGATCTCAAATGTTTTATTTCTAAGAAAGGCATAGCATCATAATATAGTGTGGCGTAAAGTACGCCCGATACCAGTCATTTTGACACCAACCACAATAGTGTGCTGCAATTAGTTCAAAAGTTACAGCTGATTTCATCTTTTTGATATTGCTCCAGGGCGTCCAAATATGAAAATCTTTCATGCGGGAAATCCCCAGAGAAGATCCCTCCCCTACCACCTCCAGCTAAGGCATGTGGCCTTTAAGAGATGCCTTCGGCATCTCGACCTTAACATCCCCCCCCACACACACACACACATATCTTACTTACCCCCCCCCCCCCCCCCCAATTGAAACCCTGGCGCCGCCACTGTGTGAACAACCGGTATTAAAATATCAACCTGACATTCACCGATTCGATGAAAATGAATGTAAAGTCTGTGTTGGAATACCACTCTACAAGTGTTTTTGTGACAATCCACTCTCCAGATATGTATATGTTCAGTTAAGTGCATTTAATAACTTTGCTGATATGGATATGTCATAAATACTATTTTGTCTTGTTTCTCATAAATGCATATTTATATTTTTGTGAATTGTTACATTCATTTTTATCGGATCGGTGAATGTCAGGTTGACATTAATTTTTAGTTCCTGTTCTTTACATGTATATCTCAATAAGTTGGAAAAAAACATTATATTACTGAAAATTTGAATTCCTCGTTCTTTCTTTCGTACATTTTCTTTCAACTCGGAAGAATAAATGGCAGCACGTTTTGTAAACTTTCACTCGAGAGGTGTGTGTGCAGTGGGTTGGGTGGGGCGAGGGTGGAGGGGTTTTTTTGGGGGGGGGGGGGAGGCGGAGGCTACCTGCAGCATTTAACCCTTTACCCAACGAATCGCCCGCATCCGCCCGCGTAATATGTAAATTCAGCATTTGAAAAAATATTATTTTTCAAAAAATTTCAACAAAAGTAAATTCAGCATTTGAAAAAATATTATTTTTCAAAAACTTTCAACAAAACCATATCATGTGACCTCTCGTTGGAACGAGCTCGTCGAGCTCGTTCCAACGAGGGGTCACATGATATGGTTTTGTTGAATTTTTTTGTAAAATTTGAAAAAATGATATTTAAAATAATAAATTTTGATATCGTCTGCGTTGGGTGAAGGGTTAAAAGAAGTGTGACCAAGGGGTGCATTTGGTATTGCCATAACAGCTATGGATCTTATTTTTCAGATCTATCATGTGAGGACGTGATACCACACATGGAATTTGGAAATAAACATTTGAAATTCTTGTTACCTGTACTTGGGAATTAGACCAGGATTTTCAATCATCTGTGTCGACATTTATAACTTTTTTATTTTAAAGTGAGAAATTGTGTTATTTCGTCATACCATATCACGTTGTACGAGAATTTCTATACGTACACCGTCCGTGGGTGAGGAATACCCTGGGGTGTGGGGTCGGAAAGATAAAATCAGCTGTAACGTTTGCGGCAAAGAGGTGTAATTGGTGTCAAAATGACGAGTGTCGGACGTAGTTTACGGCACACTATGTTGGGATGCTACGACGTGCTCAGAAATAAACATTTGAGATCGAAACATGAATATTCGACGTGAATCTCGGACATTAAAACGGTCGAATGCGGTTATTTGACGGTAACGTGCATTCATTTTTGTTCAAGTCGATCACACAATCTCTCGGAAAAAGATTGGGACAGAAATGGTCAAGATCTGGGCATTTTAACTTGCACAGCAGCACAATTTCTACTCCCTACCGAGTAACGTTGTTATACTACTCTATGGGCACTGCAGTCTGTGTTGAAAGTCCATTCTGCAAGAGTTTTAGAGAAAATCCACTCTCCAGCTGTAGTCATGTTCAGTTAAGTGCATTTATTAAGGTTGCTGATATTTCAGAAATGCTATTTAGCTTTAGCTGTCAGGTTGACATTTTAAAACTTGTTCTTTACATGTATATCTGAATAAGTTGAAAAAATATTATATTACTAAACATTTGAAGAAGAAGAGATAAATACTGCTCTCCGGCAACTGAAAAACAAAAAGACTCCTGGTACAGATCAGGTGTCAAATGAAAGTCTGAAGATTCTGGTACCTTTCATGATTGGCGATATTGTTAAATTGTTGAAATAAATATTAGATTCACACCATTATCCTTTTAGCTGGAGTGAATCTACTATCACAACGATCTATAAAAAAGGAGACAGATATAATTCTGACAACTGCAGGGCCATTGCCCTGAGCTGTACATTGGGAAGCTGTTCAACAAAATTATAAACCGCAGAATTAATGATTTTTTAGACGATAATAACTTAATTAGTGAAAATCAATTTGGATTTAGAGAAAAAAGCAATACGATCGACAGTGTGTTTGTTCTCATGTCTGCAATCAACAAATATGAGGAGCTAAAGAAACCCTTATACGCTGTGTTTGTGGACTTTAAGAAAGCGTTCGACACTGTGGATCGATCAATACTTTTTAAAAAGAATTGGACTCACGGGACAGATAATACGCTTTATCGATCAAGTCACCACTGCATAAAAACAAATCGGGGTATTAGACCACCCCTGTTGTCGACAACTGGTGTGAGGCAGGGATTTACCATTTCGCCTACTTTGTTTAAAATATTTATAGATGACATCAGTGTTTTTTTTTATAAAGACTGTGATCCAGTAAACTTAAACAACCGTAAATTGAATCACTTACTATATATTTGCGAATGACTTAGTGCTGACCTCAGACTCGCAAAGGGGACTACAGAACTGCCTGATCAGACTAGAAGCGTATAGAAAGCAAAACAACTTGCTGATAAACATAGACAAGACGAAATATATGATTTTTCAGGCCCGAAAAATAAAGAATATCCCAAAATTTTCAGTAGAGGGTAAAGAACTGGAATGTGCCTCAAAATACACATACCTATATATTATTATACGGCAGTGAAATATGGTCAACGGAGCTGAATATGAGGAACAGAGATACTGCACCGAGTGAAAGGGCTCATATCAAGTTCTGCAAACTGGTCTTAAATGTAGGTAGACATTCCCCCAACCATGCTGTTCGCGCGGGGCTAGGTCGGTATCCAATAGCATTAGATGCTTTAGTACGCTAATTATACTGGTAAATTGCGTACTACTTCCCCGAGTACCATTCTGAATGATGCCTTCGTGGAAGCTGAGAAATGTAAACTCCTTGACTCAATAAGTGAAAAGCTTAAAGGACTTGGATTTAACAGTTTGAACGAAACTGAAATTTCCAAAACTAAAATTAATCTTCTAAAGTCCAAACTTGAATCGGACCATATTAAATTATTTAAAGAAGATATACACAATGATTATAAGAGGAAAGGAGAAAAAACAAACTTAGGACTTATCGACTATTCAAAGTAGATTATGAGATGGAACCGTATCTCATTCATACTTATTCCATTGAAGCTAGAAACAATTTCACGCGATTACGCATCAGCACCATAAACTGTGGGTCGAACGTGGAAGTCATTTACAACCTCCTCGTCCGATGGAACACAGAATATATGAAGCTTGTACACTGGGAGTGGAATCGGAATGGCATTTCGTAATGGAATGTCCGCTTTATGCACCATTGAGATAAAAATTATTTCGCGCAATTTCTGACGAAAAAATTGACTTCCCTCTAATGGATACAATGAACAAATTTAAAGTAATAATGACTAATGATAATCCAGTGCTATGCAATGTTATTTGTAACATGGTCCAGCTCTTCCTTCACAAGAGGTACTTATCTGTAATATGATTTATGTATGTCATATGAATTAGTGTGTTTTATGATTCTGTTTATGTTGATTCTGTGTGTAGCAATCTGACTTTGTGCAGGTGTATTTGCTGAATAAATCTTATCTTATCTTATCTTTGAATTCTAGGTTCTTTCTTTAGCATGTTATCTTTCAACTTGGAAGAATAAATGGCAGCACGTTTTGTAAACACTTCTACTCTACGGGTGTGTGAGCAGTGGGTTAGGTGGGGGGAGGGGGGGGATTACCTGCAGCATTTTAACCCTTTACCCAACGCAGACGATATCAAAATTTATTATATCAAATATCATTTTTTTTAAATTTCTCCAAAAATTTCAACAAAACCATATCATGTGACCCCTCGTTGGAACGAGCTCGACGAGCTCGTTCCAACGAGAGGTCACATGATATGGTTTTGTTGAAAGTTTTTGAAAAATAATATTTTTTCAAATGCTGAATTTACTTTTGTTGAAATTTTTTGAAAAATAATATTTTTTCAAATGCTGAACGAGGGGTCACATGATATGGTTTTATTGTATTTTTTTGAAAAATAATGTTTTTTCAACTGCTGAATTTGCATATTACGCGGGCGGATGCGGGCGATTAGTTGGGTGAAGGGTTAAATTTATCGCCCCTCAAGTTTAATTATAAGGAATGAACACACGATTATTACTTATATAATCATCAATTTGTGTTGGAAACGTGATAATCGAAATCAACAACTGTGTGCACGTTACAACACCTCAAGCCCACCCCACACCCACACACACTCTGTCACCACCACACAACCGCTACCAGAAATGCTATCTAAAAGCTATCTAAAAGCTAACTAAATCAACAAACTGTCGTTCCAAAATGATCAACTCCTAGGTACCTGTATATTGTTGCGGGAATGGAAATAATTTTATCTGCGTCAGACACCATTGAGTACTTCGTCATGGATTGCAGTAAAGCGTCGTCTGCATTACTCTTTCGCTCTTGGCTTTTTCCATCAGACTTTCTCGTTCCTCTCCGTGATTTTCGTTCATCCATTCTAACATAATTCCTCTTTGGACGATTTATGTAGTCTGGAGGTTTTATCATACCATCGTCTGGTGAAGCTGTGGAAAATAATTTTCAGACATGAGCATTTAGTCCTATGAGATAGCTGATTTAGCCCTTTACCCAACGTAACGGGAAAAATCGGCCAGCGCTATTCACAAAAATCGACAATTTATTTTCATTATTTTTTTCATTTCTTTGTCTCAACAACATGGGTTATGACCCCTCATTGGAACGAGCTCGACGAGCTCGTTCCAATGAGGGGTCATAACCTATGTTTTTGAGACAAAAAATGAAAAAATGAGTTATTCAAGAATTTTTTTGCAACTGTCGTCTGCTTTTCATGCTAGGTAAAGGTTTAGTCCTATGAGAATGTGCAGCACACAGGCAAGATCGAATCGATATCTCAAGCTCTAGTGGAGATGCAAATGCCCCGGCTCGAAAATTGTTGGGGGGGGGGGGGGTGGTGACATCCCCTATACCTCCATAGTTTTGTCCCTGATAATACAAACGTATTAGTCAATTGAGACTCGTAGTTGGTTGTCCTCTCGCCTGGAGTAAAGAGGAATATATGTAATAGTTACTGAGCTGGAGGTATTCATGAATTTGAACAACCCTGCCAACGTGCGGTATGTGACGCCGAGCCGCGAAGCGGCGAGGTGTTACAGCACGTTGGCAGTTTGTTCGAATTCATGAATACCGACAGCGAGGTTTGTAACTTACACGCCAATTCACAGAACGCACGGACCCAGGTATGGTACACCTTGTCGATTGTTCTGTCGGGTATTTCACGTCTCTTACCAACCCGGAGAAGACAAAGGAATTGGTGTGTAAGAGAAAATGTCAGCACAACTGTATGGGCCGCAAAATATGATTGATTGTCAAGCATATGTTTTTTTAATTCACTGGAGACGTGTGGGGGGGGGGGGGGGGGGGATTTCTTACTATTTTATTATTTGAATGATGTAATAAACTTGATATATAGAACCATTATATGCATTTACCTTATTTGTACCAACATCCTTTAAAATTACCATAATTAATGAACTGATAACGGTTTTAATGTTCAAAACGAATTGAGAGAAAGATGTTTGAAAAGAATGATGAAAATTATCATTGATTCCCCAGATCAAAACACGTTGGCCATTTTTATCGGTGTCCCGGTTTTGTCTCGGACAAAACATGGATACTGATAAAAAAACGACCCGTTTGGTCCATTTTATTTAAGGCGGTGGGCCCAGATCAAGTATCAAACCCTTTATTTTTTCTTCTTGGATGTCGAGAGTCATTGTATAGCTTTTTACACGTGTTCTTTTGGAGTTTGGAATGAGGCCTTGCACCCTTAGCTACTATACTATACAAAAGCCTTTAACCCTTTACCCAACGTAACGGTCAAAACCGGCCAGCCCTATTTCAAAAATCACCAATTAATTTTCAATATATTTTCATTTTTTGTCTGAAAAACATAGGTTATGACCCCTCGTTGGAACGAGCTCGCTCCAACGCGGGTTCATAACCTATGTTTTTGAGACAAAAATTGAAAAAAATTATTTATTCAAGAATTTTTTTTTGCAAGTGTCGTCTGCTTTTCATGTTAGGTAAAGGGTTAAACTTCCTTTTTATGTCGAGCTCGTTCCAACGAGGGGCCATAACCTATGTTTTTGAGACAAAAATTTAAAAAAAAATAGTTATTCAAGAATTTTTTTTTTGCAAGTGTCGCCTGCTTTTCATGTTAGGTGAAGGGTTAAACTTCCTTTTTATTTTCGCGCACATATTATAACATATACTATAAGCAAGCAGTAGAACACACCATAAAATTCTTATATGAATGCACATATTGTTTATGGACATAGTAGCCGAGACGTGTTCGGAGCCATATTGTTGCAGGTTCTGGACCTGTGTCTGGATTTGTACATTGCAGGGCGAGCAGGCCTTTAGATCACCCCAATTTCACACCTTTTACAGGTGGCCCCAAATAACAGAAGGTGTGAAGGCATCAAGAAAAATATATAAATTATCTGTGCCTATTCTGCATTTTAGAATAACATCCATCACAATATGACCAAAGAAATACAAAGAAAGGCATGACAATAAAACATAAGAGGATAAAACTGTTATTTCTGGTTTTAATGTCCCCAAATTAGGGCAAAAACGGTGTCCCCAAAATAAATGAATTTAAAGGCCTGAGGGCGGGTGATGACACTATAAACGCAACAAGAGAGAGAGAGAGAGAGAGAGAGGGGGGGCAGTTACTTATGAAGTTATATGAACACTGCTGTAAACCCGTCCTGGAGGACTATGCTGTCTTTGCGCCTACAACGCTGTATATATAGTTTTAGTTTATTCCAATCGACTATACTTTTTTCGCTGAAGCAGTTTTGACATTGTTCTGTTTTATATGACGTACGAACAGGATCATAATCAGTGAATTAAGCATGATGCTAAAATAAATGAGAATGATACTAAATTAATTTAGCATGATACCCAAATAATACAGCATGATCTGAATTAATTCAGCATCGTACTCAAATAATTAAGTATCATGCATAATTATTTATGCAGCGTTTATGAAATCATACCAAATAATATAGCATCATGCTTAATTATTAAAGTATCATGCTAAAAAACAATTGTGACCCTCCCGTCCATGAACCTGATTTCAGAATCATGCAAAATTATTTATGCTGCATTCATGAAATCGTGCAAAATAATATAACATGATACTAAATTAATTCAGCATCATACTCAAATAATATAGCATGATGCTAAATTAACTGAGTATCATGCTAAAATATTTAAGCATCATGTTCGTACGTCATAAGCTATATTATTTTGCACGATATCATGAATGCTGCACAAATAATGTACCATGATGCTGAATTACGTGCATTTTAATTCAGCATGATGCTTAATTATTTTAGTATGATACTCAATTAATTTAGCATCATGCTATATTATTTGAGAATGATGCTGAATTAATTTAGCATCATGCTATATTATTTGAGTATGATGCTGAATTAATTAGTATCATGCTATATTATTTTGCACGATTTCATGAATGCAGCATAAATAATATAGCATGATGCTGAAATCCGGTTCACGTACGGGAGGGTCATAATTGTTTTTTTAGCATGATACTCTAATAATTAAGCATGATGCTATATTATTTGGTATGATTTCATAAATGTTGCATAAATAATTAAGCATGATACTTAATTATTTGAGTATGATGCTGAATTAATTCAGCATCATGCTATATTATTTGGGTATCATGCTATATTAATTTAGTATCATTCTCTGTTATTTTAGCATCATGCTTAATTCACTGATTTATGATCCCGTTCGTACGTCATAGTTTTACACTGAAAGGTTTTATTGTTTTATGGGTTCATATCCTACTGTGGGGGAAACCGGAACATGCAGTGCGTGGATTCAACGATGGCTCCAGACTTTCCCTGATGGGAGGGTGGGTTTGTGCTTCCGGCGCGAGGGCTAGGGTATTCCCCGAGAAGCACACAATACAGAAGACAGTTTCGCTATTGGGGGGGGGGGGGGCTAACCCTCCCAGGCGGAGGCTTACCCTGACACGCCCCCCCCGGCGCCACCCCTGAACAGACGCTACTCCTTCATAACGGTCAAATAGTGCTATGCTCGTCCTGTCGGGTGAGCACGTATAAATAGCCGTCCCGTGTTCAAAATACTTAAAGAGCTCTACTCTGTCAGTAGAACTACAACTCGGTACAATTACCTAAAGTCCCTTTGTGTAGTGTATATTCTAACTCAGTACATTTGCTAGGGCCTCGTAACCTTTACCTATAATGCATACGATATCAAATTTATAATTTTAAATATCATTTTTTTAAATATTTCAAAAAATTTCAACAAAACCATATCATGTGACCCCCTCATTGGAACGAGCTCGACGAGCTCGTTCCAAAGAGGGGTCACATGATATGGTTTTATTGAAATGTTTTTAAAAATAGTATTTTTTCAGCTGCTAAATTTGCATATTACACTGGCGGATGAGGCTGATTTGTTGGGTAATTTAAGGGTTAATGGTCGCCCGGGATGCTCCCACAAGTCAATGGAGGGATTTTATAAATACATGAGTGGATCTTCTTAGGGATCACATGATAGGGTGTTCCGAAAAGTCAACGGAGGGATTTCCGAAAATACAATACCAATACAATATGATGTTGTTGAGGACAGGTAAAAAAATACAGATTAGCCGTTTGAACCCTAAATGTCGATTTTCTAACCCATGCAGGAACATGATACCTCAAAATTTCACAAAGAGGATGACTGATCAATGCATGTGCGCCGAAAATATTGAATGGTCTACCCTCAAGTAATGAATATGGATTCTTCCAATTCATGTTAAGGAACTGATTGGAAAACTCCATAAGGGTTTAAAGGGTTAAGTCTATTAGCCCTTTACCTAGCGAATCGGCAGCTTCCACCCGTGTAATTTACAAACTGAGGAGTCAAAAAAAATATATTTGTCAAAAAATGTCAAGAAAACCATATCATGTGACCCCTCATTGGAATGAGCTTGACGCGTTGGAACGAGCTCGTTAAGCTCGTTCCAAGAAGATGTCGCATGATATGTTTTTCTTGGAGTTGGTGGGGGGGGAGTGAAAATCTTTCAAAAACAATAATTAAAATAATTTTGATATCGTGTGCGTTGGGTAAAGGGTTAATAGTTGTGTCTTGGAATTGAGAGTCTGGTATAGAGGTTCAGCATAACGCCGCGGACAAATAATAGTTACCGTTACCCAGAGGCGGCGGAGAAAGGGGGCACGTGCCCCTCCACTGTTTTCCACGGATATGTTTCGCAATTTCACAATGAGTTAAAATGGGCGCATCCCAACGTGTCAATATACAGGAATTCCTGTAACATTATTTGCAAATCCAAACAATATTTAGCCAAAGAATCCCACTTTCGGATGAATCGGCCCGTTCCTTCTACTTCAACTATCTTCCAACCCGAAGGTTGGCATTCGGGTTGGAAGATGGTTGAGTAGAAGAAACCGACAGGACAGTGACCATACAGCGGCATATTCATCTAAACGAGAGACTATAGCGAGTCATGGTACATTTACCGATATACGATTGTAATCTTTCTCACACAGGGTTGGCCCATGGGTAGTATTGTAAATTTGTGCCCCTCCACTTTACCGTGCTTTCGCCGCTCCTGCCGTTACCCAGAAGTCAAACAGCAAATTCTAACAAAACTTACCGATACCATACTTGTCATCTTCGCCTTCGTTCATTGTAGCAGAAAGTAGAACACGTCCAATTAAATTATCTAACGCATTTTCATTCACATCTTCATCCTCCTTTTCTTCAATATACATACTGCTGTCGTAGCGGTGATAAAACTTTTCAGACGGCAAAATCGGTTGTGGAGATTTGTTCACCTCTATGCAATTTCTTAAAATAGTTTGACAGCTTCTGATGGATTCACCGGTTCCTTCCATGCTAGGGACAATGGGGAAGAAAAGGAATATTCACAGAGCAGCAAGCGTTTCTGTAAAAATATGTTTAGTTTATTGTGCTGATGTCCCCCGAGTACATATACCGCCGTGAAGGATAACGTTTTAGGCGTTGGTGTACTTGTTACGTCAGTGACGTTTTTCTAGTCTTCTCCGTCACTGTATTATCACTGGAGGCGGAACTTAAATAAAGGTGTGTGAGTGGGTGAGGGTGTGTTTGTGTGTGTTTGTCTGGAGATCAATGTTCATTATTTTTTTCCATGTTTGACTAAGAAACATATTTCATGACCCCTCATTTCAAGGAGGGATTATAAGTAAATTAAATTTAATTATTTCATAATTACTTTGGCAAGTGTCGTGATATATTCGATTAGAAAAAAGGGTTAAATAAAAGCAATAAATCTTGATTAAAAAACTAAGAGGGGTCAGTCCCTGTTTTTGACGCTGGGGTGTAACTATGGGAGATGGGGTATGGGTGTCACACCCCTAATAATTTTTCAGTAGGGTTGGGGCATTTTTATCTCGATTTGAGTCTTATCGACTCGCTCTTGCTGTTGATAATGTACTTTCTAACCGGACTAGATTTGTTTTTTGCTCTTTCGTCACAAACGCAGTCGGCCTCCTGCAAATGGGTGTATGTGGCCGATCGGAGGAGGTGTTGGGGTGAGTCCAACTAACTGAATTGGAAGTTAGGAAGTCCATGCCACACGACTGCCACGTTTATCTAGCCACAAACAAATTTCCTAACTTTTTTTTTCATCTTGGCCTCCATTGGCAAATTTTCCACTGCATCATCTAGGCATGCCTTCGAAGAATGTATGCCTTGATAATGTACTTGGAATATTACTTCAGTCAGAGCAAACCGTGTTTACGCATCCCCTCCAGCCCCAATAGATCATCTTTGCCACCCCCCCCCCCCCCCCCCCCCCCCCGTTGTCAGCAATGGTCATTATTTATTTATTTATTTATTGGTGTTTAAAGACACATATTTCTGCACAATGGCTAATCATGACCACGACAGTTTTACGGGTGGAGGAAGCCGGAGTACCCGGAGAGAACCACCGAGCAACGGCGAGCAACTGTCAGCTCCCCAACATCCTAACTCCACACAAGCAGGGTGGGCATTGGTTGAAGACAGGAGCACCATCGACGTGCAGTACGCCTTAGTACACAGCGTCGCCGTGCCCCCACGTGGGCAATGGGGGTGAAGTGCCTTGCCCAAGGACACAACGCGATTGCCGCAGGTGGGACCAATGTTCATTAACCCTCCGCAAAAATGCGTGAATAAGTGGGGTACAAAGGAACGACGAACCCAACCAACGATATGGCGAGACATTAAGCGACCAGTAGGATTTTTCTACTTCTTTTCCGCACGGTTGCAGAGCACCGGAAGCGTGAAGGAACGGTGTGGGGTCAGCTAACTCCCTGCGATAGTGAAATGTGTTAGTTGTATGCCACGTTCGGAAGAAAGCAAATGAATAAAAAATCAAGGTAGACTGAGTTAGCGCCACCTGAGGTGTTTCTTTTTCCTTTTGAGCTGTGGTGTTTTTTTTTTGTGGGAGTGACCGCTGTTCTTGGTGGTGTAATTGGATGAGTATAGATTGCGTGACTGGGATGGTATACAGTCTATACCTAGCAGCAACATTCGGTGTCTTGTGGTTGAATGATACTCTATTAGCCCTTTTGCAGTTCTCAGTTTCTTTTTCTTCGTGGTGGTGGTGGGGGGGGGGGGGGGGTATCAATAGTGGTGGGGCCGTGTATTCATGCAAAATATTTAAATTTATATACGCTACCCCCCCCCCCCCCCCCCCACCACCCTTGAACCCACCGTATTTAAGACACTAACCTCAACGTACTTATGTTTTTTGTTTTTACTTAACCCTTAGAACCCTGGTGGTATCTTCCATATTGCACGTTGAAAATATTGATTGGTCTTCCCCACGTTCACTTACCAGCTATCATACTTAATAAATTTATAAAGTATCATACCCATGGATGCGAACAAAACGGCCTCTCTCAAAGGGCAAATCATAACTTTGAAACCGTCCTTTGAAATATTACGTCCCATTTGGAGCTTTCTATTTTTATTCAATCAAATCTTGAAAATCAGGGTGGTCATATATGCATAGGTGATGTGTAGTGATCATAGGGGTTGTGTACGTTATGTCGGAAAATGCCGTTCGGGTACCTATAATTGGTGAAAATGTGAGGGCAGGCACGTGCCCCATGTGCTTCCCCCTCCCCCGACCCCCCCCCCCCCCCCCTGACAGTAGGAGTTGAAGTGCTTTGACCTGAACATGGGTACCAAGATCGACCTTTTCGATATCTTTCCCTTGGCCGAATTATCTTCCGTTCCCCATTCTTCCTCTCCAGAAACTCCGACATCGATGGGGACTGCGGCACCAGGCGGAAGGTACTTTCGTTTTGTCTATCCCCTGACCGTTTCCCAGAATATATCCAGCAAGCATTCCGTATCAGCCCAAGACCCCACCTCCAACCCCAAACGGTGCAACGCTTCTCCAAGGACAGCGGTTCGTTCTGTTTTTCTCTCAAAATCCACCGCAAAGTTAAATTTGCCCTCACTCACGGGGACAGTCTAGGTTAAAGTTCGGGCAACCTTCACCTTTTGCAGTATCTCTTGGATGTGAGCGGGTAGCTCCATCTGATCTAATTAGCTCCTTACACTACGGAGTCCAAGCTGCGAACGAAAAAGGGTGCTCTCTCGAATTTTTTTTATTGAATGAATGAACGTTTCAGTGCGCCCAAGGCACACATGGATTTGAAATCCCTTGCAACCCGAATAACTTTATTTGCTTATGAATCCACGACAGACGGAAGCGAGGGCCAATAATCTTGTTTGATTTGAGTGTGCGCACTGGTAGTAATGTATTGTGGTCAGACCCCCGAGAACCTCGAACAGGAAGGTGGCTGGGAATTGTGCATAACTACAAGAATACTGCTCTGTGTTTTACTTAGAAACGTGGGCATATTTATGGCAATAGCCTACTGAAACCGCAGTTTGATGGTTGTTTAGAAAAAAAGAAAAAGAAACCCAAACAGTCGTTGGTCTGGGAGAAGCCCCAACATATTATCCACAATGGTTAGAAAAAAAGAAAAAAATCCACCAATATGCGTTTTTGAAAGCTGGAAGTCATCCATCAGACTTTAACCCTTTACCCAACGCAGACGATATCAAAATTTATTAATTGTAAACTAAGTATCATTTGTTATTTTTTTTTCGAAAAATTTCAACAAAACCATATCATGTGACCCCTCATTGGAACGAGCTCGACGAGCTGCTGAATCTGCATATTACGCTGGCGGATGCGGGCGATTCGTTGGGTAAAGGGTTAAGGGAGAGAGGATACTGAACATTGGCCATCTGGGCTGCCTTCAGGGGAAACAGATGATGGGTTGATGGGATAAAAAAATGAAAAATAAAAATAAATCATATACTCAGACACACGTCCAAAACAAAATCCCTAAACAGGGCTGTTATATCTTTATTCATATGTTTATTTATTTAAAATGTACACTGGTCCCAGCCAGGCAAGCTTGATTCAATCCTTGCTGGGTGTTCGGTGATTGTCTATTTTAACAGGAAGCTTGTTCCAATTCCTCCCGTGCTTCGACTACTTTTTCCATGCGTCTTCTAGAGTGTTTCAAGAAAATTTGAGAGTGTTTAATTAGAAAAGTTATAGCTAGACAGAGAGATAGGAACCCGCTAATGTATATTGTGACTGTTGTGTGATTGTTACTATTGATGGGGCGAGGGTGGGTTTTCTTCGTAGCGCACTCCCCACACGCAGAGTGGCAAGACAGTCCTCACAGACTCGATTATAAAGCTCTCAATGAGCAGCGACTTCACACACTTGTGATTCTATTGTATATTATTCTGTATTTTATAGGGGTAGAAGGCGAACTTGCCTTCTAAGCGTACTGCCCCGCCCAGAGCAGCAAGTTCCACGAGGGGGGGGGGGGGCAGCAAGTCTCCCCATCCCGAAATTATAGTACTCTGGGAATGGAAAACCCAACTGCATGTGGATAATTTTACGCTGTTTGCAGCTCCCTCTGGTAGCTAAGGCAAGCTTTGTGCGTATCGTCACCTACCGCCGGTCCAGGTTATTTACACCAAGTACCCGGCTATTCCCAACGTGTCATGGTAATGTATGAAGCGTTGAGCAGTGAGGCATCCCTCACTAACTCCGCCATTAATGTTTGTTTGAGTGGCGATGTAAACAAAACTGACTATTGTCTCAATTGCAGTCGTTTTGCTCGATAGATCCATAGAATTTGTCGAGTCACGCGACTTCAGTTATGACAACAAGCTAAATCCTAGTCTTGTATATATGACGTACGAACAGGATCATAAATCAGTGAATTAGGCATGATGTTAAAATAATAGAGTATGATACTCAATTAATATAGCATGATACCCAAATAATATAGTATGATACTGAATTAATTCAGTATCATACTCAAGTAATTGAGATGTGTGTGTATTGCGTATGTTATTGAAGACGCTGTCGTTTCATCATATTCTTATGTTGCAGCTATGTGCTTAATAACCACTTAATGTCTTGAGGTTCTGTGTCAATATGCATACTGGATTCTTTGTTAGTGGTATACCAGCCATCTCCTTTTGCACCTGCACCATTCAAGTACTGAATTGTTTATTGATGTAGGGTGAGGCTACTTATAGGCATAGCCAGTTTGCCAAACCCTTATCTGTTTACAGAGATAAAGTATTTATTAAAAATTTAAAAAAAACCTCTCTAACACCGCTCTTAAGGTTTGTTTGACTGGCGATGTAAACCAAACCGACTTTTTGTTTTAGTTGTGGAAGTTCAATTATGACAGCTAGCTATATCCTCGTCTTGCGCTTGTTAGCTCATTTAGTTTTTTCCGTTAAAGGTTCGGTGCTCGTTTAGCTCTACCATTAATCCTTTACCCAACGTAACGGCCAAAACCGACCAGCGCTATTCTCAAAAATCATCAATTAATTTTTCATAATTTTTTTATTTTTGTTTAAAAAAACATAGGTTATGACCCCTCGTTGGAACGAGCTCGTTCCAACGAGGGGTCATAACCTCTGTTTTTTTAAACAAAAAAATGAAAAGCATTAGTTATTCAAGAATTTAATTTTGTTGCAAGTGTCGTCTGCTTTTTATGTTAGGTAAAGGGTTAATTCACTATCTTGGAGTCTATTGAGGGTTTTGTTTTGAAGGACTTTCGAGCCCGTTTCAGTGGTTTCTAGTTTTGCAAGCTCAGGAAGTTCCTTTATCGGTATCCACATGGGCTTGCATAGTGCTACGCGCAGGGCATGGTTTTGAACCCTCTTTAGCTTTTGAATATTGGTTTGCTCTGGTCACTTATTATTATGGCACCATATTCTAGTAATGGACGTATAAATGATTTGTAAAGCTTGAGAACATCTTTGTTTGCTCCCTAATTTTTACCTCTGATTATCTTCAGAAAATTGATACGTTTAGTGGTTCTAACCGAAATGGAGTTTACGTGACTGTGTAGACTGAAGTTGCTATACAGAATAAATCCCCAAATTTTGGCGTCGTTGCTTGTTTCTAATTTGTGATCGTATAGCTCGAGATTAACACTGGGGACGGGTTTTTTCCTTTGCTTCTTAAAAAACGTAACACTGAGTTTCGGTGGCATTGAGCTTGATACGCCATAGGGCGCCCAAGTTCTCAAGATCGCGAATGGTATCCTGCAGGCTATTTTAAATTATGTTTCGGGACTAACTGGCCGTCCATATGCTTTTGTCGTCTGAGAACTGCGATAGTTCAACACAGTTTTTCTCTACTTTATGTATGTCATTTACATATATAATGAAAAGAATCGGGCTTAGGACCGATCCCTGCCACCTCTTCTTCTGACACCTCGCGATTAACCCTCACCTTGATTTTTCGGTCAGTTAGAAATGATGATATGATCCTCAGAATTTTAGTGGGTAATCTCATTTTCGCTAGTTTATATCTCCGGCCCCATTGTGCAGTACCGAATCGAATCGAACGCTCTTTCGACATCCAGGAAAAGCGCTGTTCTTATTTCGTTTTGACCAAACGCTGTTTTTCATACAATCGACTAGTCTGGAAACATGTTCAATTCCTTCTTTCTGACTCCCATATGCTCTTTGCCATTTGTTGGAAAAGTTAGCTGATTCGAGATAGCTGCCGAGTCTCAAAGTGAGAATCCGCTCAAATATTTTCCCAATACAGCTGAGCAAGCTGATTGCATGAACAGTACTTAGAAGGGTTGGTAAGGTCTTTGTCTGGTTTAGCTATCATGACTCCTGATGTCACTTTCCATCATTTTGGGAAGTACTCAAAGGAGGGGCAGTAGTTTAGGGGTTGGGCGAGTCTGCAGAAGAAGATGTTGGGATACTCAGTATTTTGTAAGGGACTTCGTCTTCTCATCGTGGCGAAGATGACTTACATTTTCTAATTATATCTATGACTTCTTCTAGGCTTATTGGTTCAGTTAATTCATGATCTTCCCCATCTTCAGGCCATTGGTCGAAGTTGGGTTCATTGAAAATTGAGTTGTTATCTTGGACAAATTTATTTACTTTTTCTTTGAAATCGTTGTCAAATTTGTCTCCTTCCTCTGGACGGTGGGCTTTCTTTAGAAATTCGGCAAAAGCGGTAGCTTTTGCCTTGTCGTCTAGGGCCATAGTTCCCTCGCTAATCTTCGGCGTATTATTGTTGGCAATTCTGCTCTTTTGGCCAGTAAGAGTTTTAAAAGTATCCCAAAACCTCTTAGGTTGTTTCAGTCCATTTAGATTTTTTGTTACTTTTTCCCATTTCACGCGATTGTCACCAGCTATTGCCTTTTTTACTTCTCCATGTAGGCGATTATACACGGTTTTAAGTTGTGTTTTTTGATTTGCTCATTCCCTGACTGATAAGCCCGGAAAGCTTTCCTTGTTTTGTTTAACCCTTTACCTGACGTAACGGCCAAAACCGGCCAGCGCTATTCTCAAAAATCGCCAATTAATTTTCATTATTTTTTTTCATTTTTTGTCTCAAAAACATAGATTATGACCCCTCGTTGGAACGAGCTCGTCGAGCTCGTTCCAACGAGGGGTCATAACCTATGTTTTTGAGACAAAAAATGAAAAAAGTTAGTTATTCAAGAATTATTTTTGCAAGTGTCGTCTGCTTTTCAGGTTAGGTAAAGGGTTAATTATATGAAGTGTTGTTTGGGTTATTCTGTTTATCCGCGTCTTTACTGTTTGCTTGGGGCAGATGTCACCCAGTGTACTGCTGATAACCTCGTTAAGGTGAGTGCAGGTTTTTTCTATAGTTCATATGCATTTAAGGGGTCATGTGCAGTTATTTTTACTTCGATGATGTTAATAAAGGGGTCCCAGTGAATTTTTTTAGAGGTTCATCCTGTTCATGGGAGGATACCTTGTGGGACCTATATTACATTACAAAGTGGCGTGAACTGGCAGGTGATCCCTACAAACATGTCTTTATTATTTACATGGTAGTTCGTCTATTTCCGGTGAAAATAACTGGCATCTGTCAGTTTGAGTCACGAAGATCACACCTTCTTTGTCATCAAATTTTCACAAGATGACCAGGCTGAGAGGCACTGACATCGATTTCACCGCGGGGCTTAAGGAACTAACACTTCCCACAGAAATTAAAATGCAGAGCGTGATGGTGTGCCATTAGAGCATCATTAATTGTTCTCTTGGCTTTCCAAGCGACCAGGCGTACATGTGAAATCTAATTATCACCTCATTACAGATAAGAAAAACCTTGATGGTGCTAAACGCAAGTTCGCCTATCAACTGGATTGTCCATATTGATGGTGGCTGCGTTCAGCCCACCATCAAGTACCATCAGGAACCCTCCCCTGGTAGTGATAGTACCTTTCGCGGGACATCGTCCCGCACTGGCCCACACCCGGGGAAGGGAAGAGACGACAAGACCGGTAGCGCGAAGAAGAGAAAAATACACTAAGACTAGACGTCGGGACCTCAAGCGAATGGAGACTTGGCTCGCGAGGAGAAGGGCTGAGACCGGGAGACAGCATAAATGGAGGGTGACAATTTCTGTCGACTCACCTCCAAAACCTACATCATCGACCCCAAGCTATACTCTAGACCAAAGAGGTCGGGGGGGGGGGGGTGGGGGGCAGGCTGCATACATGAGGTGGATCTGATTTATCCGGCTAGATCCAGTATAAAGTTCTCATTATCATAAGACTCACACAGTATCCTGAGACTTCGCCCCCACAAGTCAATACGGTGGCGATTCGTTACAATTAGTATTTGCAACCTTGTAGGGTAGGTGTTACACCCTTCCCTCCAATAATTTTACAAGTCTGGACATTTTCGTCTGAATTGGAGTGTTCGGTATCGATTCCGTCTTGCTTGTAATCATGTATTTTTTTTACCAGGGATACATCACAGGTACTCGGCACAAGCTGAGAAATCGAAAGAAAAATGATATTTGATACCATTTTGAATCTATGCTGACGTGCCCCTGTAATGGTATATGAATATTAGCGTTAATATTTATATACCATTACAGGGGCACGTCAGCATAGATTCAAAAATGGTATCAAATATCATTTTTCCTTCGATTTCCCAGCTTGTGCCGAGTACCTGTGGGATACATTTAAAAATTGGATTCATGCCACACACCCAATCAGTCATACAAAGAACGGCTGTGGTACCTGATTCGGGCATTATTTTTTATTTTTTTTGTCTCAAAACAACATCTTATGACCCATCATTGGAACGATCTCCTTGAGCTCGTTCCAATGAGGGGTCATAAGCTACGGTTTTGAGACAAAAAAAGGAAAAGGTTTAGGTATTCAAGAATTTTGATTGCAAGTCGTCCCCTGAGTTCCAATGTGTTCTATGTGCCTACTGGCACATAGAACACATTGGAACTCAAGGGACGAAGTGTCATCTGCTTTTCGTGTTAGGTAAAGGGTTAATCTGAAATACGGTACGTGTAAACTGAATGTGAAACACCATTTTGGGGATCGATGTTGGGTGTGAAAGTTGCATTGGGCCAATGTTTCGGTAGGGCAAACCTTTTAGGGGGCCAAGCCCCCCCCCCCTCTCCCCAGCTACGCTACTGCCCCATCCCCTATTTTAACTCATTGTATTCCACAAGCACCGATACCATGAATACCATGCACTACCGGATAGTATTACTCTGCATGCAAACATAGCAGACTGGAATCCAGGATTCTGGGGTCAAACGTAATACTTGGAAGGTTGGGGCGGGGACTTCGGGGGACAACCCTTGGTCTTTACTGGTTGACAACCGATGAGTCCTAGTTAGGACTACCCCCCCCCCCCCCTCCCGAGGAAAGTCGTAGTACAAATCCCTCAATGGGGTCTAATTTACTACGACTCTTATCCTCATTTGACTAAAAAAAGGGATTCTCCAGAAGGCACACCAATTTCGGCACCCCTTTTTTGAAAAACATATGGCTTCGGCACCCTTTTTTCTGAAATGAGGATAAGAGTCGTATTAAAAATCCCTCACAAAAAGGGGTGCCGAAATTGGGGTGCCGGGATATTGCCATTGAAAAAGGTTTTTATTATGCAGAAGGGAGATAACTCTGTACGATTAAGTACTGGTTATGGGCAATCAAGCAATCTAATCGGTTAATTATAATTTATATAAATGATCTAGATAAATGAAACAACAAGAGTACTCGGAATAAGGTAGGAACTACTGGTATTACGTACCACCTTACCAGTAACAGGATGATACAAAACGGTTAGAATGGGACCTATAGGGGAATATACCAACCATACTCTGCTGCCGTTCTGTATTACCAGGCATTGACCTCACCCCAGAATACCGCTCAATAATATGAAGCATCTGGTGGATCAGTAGTACCAAGGGCCAGCAAGAGACCTACAAAGATATGTACAGCCTATGCTATACTACCGTTCTAAACTACCATGCATTACCCCCACCCCCACAAAATCACTAGGTCTACCATAACGTACTACATATACCAGCCATATAATAAAACAAAGCAATCGGTTGGTTAATAGTACCAAGCACTAACAGGGGCCTATAGGTGTATATACCGCCATACTATAGTACCGTTCTAAACTACAGACAGTACCCCTACCCACAATACCCCTATGCCTGGCATTGCATACTACCTATACCAGTCATAGGGTAACATAAAGCATCAGGTGGATTAATAGTACTAAGGGCCAGCAAGAGACCTATATGGATATGTACAGCCTATATAGTATCCTCAGATAAGTATCCCATAAAAGGTATCCTCGATAGGTATCCTCGAATAATACAATACCAGGCCATGGGTATCCTCAAATACCGAGATGAGGCTAAGAGTCGTAGTAAATTATGCCTCACTGAGGGATTTTTAATGGTCCTCATAACCTCATACGACAAAAAAGGGATTCCACAGTCACAGGCGTTTTCCAAAATGGGATACCATCGGATATACCTGTTAAATACTGAAATGAGGCTAAAAGTCGTAGAAAATTATACCTCATTGAGGGATTTTTCAAGGTCCTCATAACCTCAAAATTCAATGAGGCTATGAGGAATAATAAATGAGGACTCATCGAGGGCTTTTACATAGCCCTCATGGCCTCATACGACAAAAAAGGGATTCCATAGCCACAGGTGTTTTGCAAAATTATGGGATTCCATGGGATATGGCGTTTGGATATAGTCTTTTGTTATACACAAGGGAGATAACCCTGCATACAGATTATGGGAAATCAAGCAATCTGATTAGTTAGTTATAATCTAGATAAATGAAACAACAAGAGTACTTGGAATAGGGTCAGAACTAACAAGAATAGTCCAGAAATTGCTAAATATAGTAATAATAAGTAAAGCTGTTCCAGTTGATAGGCTCTTCTACGCTACTGGAGTATACTCTAGAATAAAGGAACATGGCCAGATAAACGATAACTATTGCATATATAGATAGAAGCAGAGAATTCTGGAAGAATTCGAAATAATACAAGTTGTCGGGTTGTTTGTGGTAATTATCCAGCGAAGTCGTTCCAGAAAATACTCCGATTCAAGCGAACATACCCTCCGAATATACCCCTGTCCTATTGTAGGTCTTAGGTAACATAGCAATCACGTGCTACCATAGAAACCAAGATGGCGGCCTCCAGTATACAAAATGGACGACGGAAACACGTATCACCTTAACAACACGCGCTGTGCATGCGCACTCACACCACGTATCGCTATGGGGATGACGTCACAACATGGCCGCTCACGCGGGTTACCATGACAACCAAACATGGCGGCACTAGGTCACGTGACTATGACGTCACATGAGATCACCCATGAGATCATCCAAATAGGGGGTGAAGGGGAACATACACTACTACTCACCTAATTCTGTACAAAACGGCTGCCAGCGGCCAACTTGAATTTCGGATCGGACCCAGAAACACTCGTTCTCGTCCCACGGCCATAACAAAGGTACCCAAGAAGTTTCGTAAAGATCGGTTCATAAATACGGCCTCTAGCGCGAGTCGTATTGAATTGTTGACGGACAGACGGCCAGATGGACGACTGGCCATGGCATAAGCTCAAATTTGACTTAAGTCACAGTTGAGCTAAAAAATGACAGCAATTTTATTTGTTTGATGTGAAAAAATTATCAATAATCGACATTTTGAAAGATGAATAAACAAAGGGGAGACTGATCCTGGATCCAACTCTCATGTATATTAAAACCCAATGCAAATCGCCTAAACTTGTAGGGGATAGGGGATAAGATATAGGCCAGGGCCTATATGCCCCATCTAGTCTTAGCTGGGATTTATATTGCTTTTTTCATAAACCTGTGTGAATAGCCCACATCTATGAAATAATATGTTTGATTCCAGGATTTTAAAATTATGGCCTATTCAGACTGAGCTTGCAGAAAGTAGGAGTAGGGCACAAATAAAAACGTTTTCTGAAGGAGCATTGGGGTGGCGCCGGCGACGGGGCTGCATTCCCGGGCCTTTATCTGGGAGCCCCCCACCCCCACCCCACCTGTCAGCGAAACTACTTCTTTTCTTATGGGCTCATCGGAGAATACCCTAACCCCTATCTGGGAGGACAAACCCCCATATGTCTGGTAAAGCGCCACCCTTGGGAGGTATGCGCGGGTCTCATGAGGTAGCTTTGTTTGCTCCAGATGTTCTCAGGTAGGCTAGATCCTATAGGCTATCACCCCCCCCCCCCCCCAAAAAAAAAACAAACAAACAAAAACCAACGTAGCCTAGATCATAAGTCTCAAGATGTTAGAAGTTATCATTTACAAAGAATCAGTTCCACGGTTTGCCTTGAAGAATAGAGCTCTGCAATGCATTAACGCATGCAGGCCAATGTCGAAAGGAAAGTTAGGCTTACATAGCCTGCAGCCTATAGTACTGTATAGATAGGCCTGCATTAAGTCTTGGGCTTGTTCTTGCTTGTGTATATAAGGGGGGTGGGTAAAGGTGGGGTTGTGGGAGTACTATAGGAGACTCCTGTCTTCCTGGTCGACACCACTTATCGCAGTGTTGCAAACCGATTTTCTGCACGTACACCCCCCCCCCCCCCCCAAAAAAAAAAACCAAAAAAAAAACACCCAAAAACAATGGACCACACTCGGAAACTTTGAGTTTTGGAGACCCGCACGTAACCCTCTTCCCAACCCAATGTTCTGTTTTGTGCTTGATGATACAAGGTACAAAATATAGCCATTTTCTTCTGCCTGTGCGGAATATTTGATTACTCTAACTGGACCATAACATAACAACAAAATCAACGGTCTTAGCGTGCGAAGGCAGTGATGGTGTGAGGTAGGTCCCCTTTGACAATCGACTTTAACTGTATAAATTTTTCCTGTTTTTCCAGGCTTGGCAAAGGAGCAAAAGATCGAGGTACTCAGTGCCGTTTGTGTTTCCTTCGGTTCTTCTGTGGGATAGAGGTTAAGCCCAGTGTGTCTTCTCTAGCTAGACGCAGGCCCTGGTCAGGGACTCTGGTCAAAATTTAAGCTGAACTTTAGGAGCAAGAGTTGCAGGTGCATCGTCAGAATCAACTTCCTGCTCCACAGACAAATTATCTCCCTCCTCCGCCTCCTCTTCAGATAAAGAGTCAGCTGGGTTGGAGATTGATTTGTCTCCTGGCCACCCAGTGTCCTCCAGTCCCCCTCCTCCTGCTATGGGGTCCGGTCTAGACACGGGTACGTCGGTCGGAGCCCTATCAAACTTGCGACACTCTCATTCGCTTGCCTCCTCTTCCTTCTTTTTCTTCTCCAAGATGTCCGTCATTCGGACTCAGCAGTGTCTCTTGGATCTCAGAACAGTAGGTAGTTCCATCTGAGCGGTAATTGTTCACAACTCTGTTTCAGAAGGTTGCTTCAGCAACAAGGACCCTCTGAAATTTTGTGCTGGATCCGTCACTCATTTGTGAAGAAAATTTCTTCAACAATATCAAGGCGGGTCAATCAATAATATCAACAGAGAAAATCACGCCCAGTGATTATTTTCAACCTTTATTATCCAATCAGAATTCGCGGATGCACCGAGGTGACGAAAGCGCGGGAAATATTAGAGTCCAAGCGCAGATATGTAAACAATGAAGGATGGAACTTGGATTTTGCAAATAAGTTGTTTACAAATTATTGAGTTTATTTACAGATGTTGAGAAATTGAAGCTGAAGAATATGCAATGGAGAATTTCCAGAAAATAGAAAAGATTGGCGAAGGGACATACGGGGTCGTTTACAAAGCGCGTGATAAACAAAGTGGTCGTCTGGTCGCTTTGAAAAAAATTAGGCTTGACACGTGAGAAAATTGTTTATACAGTTCCCAAACTTTCAGGCAGCACGTATTTAGAGCTGCAATGGAATAATATTACATATAATCGATTTCTATATAAATTCCATATAGCCGATAAATATAAAATCAGGCTTAACGTTGACAATTTGTTAATTCTGACTTCATTTGGACAGAATTGATTTGTTAATGTTGAAGTTGACCACCAATTACCCAAAACTGGGCTACCGCCTTTGCAGGATGCCCACTAAACCACGCAAAAAACACCGAAATAGAAATACAGTAGCACCCAAATACTTGGGATTGCACGATTATGAAAATTTATGATCGACTTTAAAGAAAAATGATCGACTAAAGTCTACTTTAAGGGCCTATATAAGTAATGGAATTTTGTTTATTTTGAATTTCTCACCTCTCATATTCCTTCAATTCAGATTAAATATACACAAATTATACATCAAAATGAAGGTTGGGATGTATAGAACACGAAACACATGTAATCAACTCATAGAGTCGACTGTAGGCACCACTGGTTCCTGGAAGTCTGCTAGCGTATTCGCACTGAACTGATAATAAAATAATATTTCATCAGAACAACTTGTGGCCAAATGTTGCTTCATATATCCAAGAACAAAGCTAGACATTCAAAACACTTCAGAATACAGTGATAGGACTGCATTTTGGAAAAGGACAACACTGTCACTGTCTGCATTTTTTATTGAAGATGGTTTCCATGCTTGACAGGCATGCGCACATTACCACAAATTTCCATCGAAAAACAAAAACGTAATTCTAAGAAATTTCAACAGGTATCATGATACCTTGCATTGAATACGGCAACTGTTCAGTCTCAATCTAATAGCAGTATACTGTATGAAAGCGATCTTTTTCATTATTTGATTTTAGACAGCGTTGTTTTTACATGCTTTTTCTGTCTGATGACGTTGACCGGAAATCGAAAGTATTCTCATACGTAAACAAAAGCAAAGGCTTTGGACTTTTCCCCAATGTAGCTCTCTCGCCGTGTTTTGAAGAATTTTTATCCCCTAGCTTTGTTCTTGGATATGTCAAGCACATTTGGCAACAAGTTGTTTTCGTGAAATATTATTAAATTATCAGTTCAGGTGCGAATACGGCAGCAGACTTCCAGGAACCAGTGGTGCCTACAGTCGACTCTGTGAGTTGATTACACATGTGCTTCGTGTTCTATACATCCCAACCTTCATTTTGATGTAGATTTTGTGTATATTTAATTTGAATTGAAGGAATATCAGAGGAGAGAATTTTCAAAATAAACAAAATTTCATTACTTATATAGGCCCTTAATTGTACTCTGCCTGTCTGGTGAAAAGGTGAAGGTTCGGCCTCGGGAAGGTGCGGTCGTGAAAATGATTCGGTCCCGGTATTTGAATTTTGATATCTTAATTAAGGTGCTATATAAGTAATGAAATTTTATTTATTTTGAAATTCCCACCTCTGATATTCCTTGAGTTCAAATTTAATATACACAAATAATACATCAAAATGAAGGTTGGGAGGTATAGAACATGCAAAATATATGAAATCAACTCATAGAGTAGACAGCAGGCACCACTGATTCCTGAAAGTCTGTTACCGTATTCGTACCAGAACTGACAATACAATAATATTTCCGGAGAACTACTTGTGGCCAAATGTGCTTCACACATCCAAGGACAAAGCTTGGACATCAAAGTCCTTCAAAACACAGTGACAGCTGCATGGGGGTAAACTCCAAATGTGACGACTTTGTTTACATATATTCTTACTTCAAGTTACTTGTGATTTCCGGTCAATATCATCAGGACGAAAAAAGCATCGAAAAACAATGCCGTTTAAAATCAAATAATGAGAAAGATCACCTTAATACAGCATACTATTATTATATATATAGAGACTGTATAGCTGCCATATTCTATGCAAGATATCATAACACTGTGATGATGACACCTGGTGAAATGTCTTAGAATTATGATTTTGTTTTTTGATGGAAATTCGTGGTATCAAGTGATTTGCGCATATCTGTCGAACATGGAATCCATCTTCAATAAAAAATGCAGACAGTGTGACGTCCTTTTGAGGGCTTTTCCCAAATGCAGTTCTATCGCTGTGTCCCAGTGTTTTGAATGCCTTTAGCACCTTAAGGTTATCTGGAAGTTGTTTATGGTTTTCACTTAATAGGGGATTACAGTTCTGTTGAAAATAAATTAAGTGTAACTGAACCAAATTATTTTGTATTTATCGTTAATTTAAAGCATACTCGCTGCCTGCATAGTGCTATCAATATTAATAAAGGAAAAATTTAAAACTCTATTACGTGTTTTTTGCTATTTATTCTTGGAAATACATAAAATTTTATTGTCATGAAGGACAACTTGTTTCCTGTGGAACACAGTATAGGATATTCAAATCAAAACAAGATGCATACCTCCCTCACTCCCCCCCCCCCCCCCCCCCCCCCCACACACACACACACACACACACACACACAACCAAAAAGAAAAAATAACAACAAAAAAAGAATTGAGAATAGGTGACACAGGTCAGTTTCCTATCGATGACGGGTAAGATTCCAATTATGGGACGACCTAAGACAGGGACAGCTGGCACCTTAACTGAACACTATACAGTTAAAACTAGAAGTCCTGTCACGAATTGTGCGCTTATCTTGGCTTAATTGCGCGTTGCCATATTGAATGGCATCCAAAACACGGCGTGTTCTCCTGGTTACTCCTAGCAAACACATGCAATGTTTCTGCCAATGGACCTCCGGGTTACCCGGAGGTCCATTGGCTGAAACATTGCTTGTGCACAGGCCATATGTACAGAATTTGATAGCTTTACTTGGGTCATAACGCGCACATTAACGCACATATCAACGTGCTATTTCTGCGTATTTCATGACAGGACTTCTAGTTTTAACTGTACAGTGTCCACTTACAAAAAATAAGTGAGTACCAGTATAGGTGACAAAAAGAACAGACAATTTTAAACCAGCCAAGTTGGTGACTTGCAGGTCCAAACCCCTGGTAAATGGTATGGGAATTGTGTTTCTTTATTATGTGAAAATAAAAAAACAAATTTAAGCCAGCCAAAGTCTATGGTGATGGGAATTATTTATTAATCTCGTATTCAAACCGAGAACAGCAAAAGTGATTTAATGCATGAAATTACCTGCAGACAGTGTTAATTAACAGTCACAATTATGTTCTCAGTGAGTAGTCTCTTCCCTGTTCGGCGGCAAATATGAGATTGATAAATATTCCCCATCACCATCGACTTGGCTGGTCTAAATTTGACTTTTCTTTTTTTTTTATCTTATTTTTTACACTATATAGAATACCTATATGCTAACAATTAGCATTTTATTTCGTCTTTATTTTGTTTTGTTCTGGGTTGTTCTTCGCAAGTAGACTTACCCTCCCAAATAAGCACATGAGTAATTATACCAAATCTTTTTACAACAAAACAAATGACCGAGTTGGCAGGATAAAATTGACAGATCTTTGGAGAAAAATGCATGAGTTTTTGTATGTTATATTATTGTTACTATTTAATTATTTTTGTTAAATATTTCAGTGCAGTGACATATTCTGTCTGGCGTTATCACATCATCAATGCAAACACCATTAAAAACTGGTTTTTCACATCACCTTCTTTAACGAAACAGTTCACAACAGTCACCAGACACAAATCCCTCCCTCCTTCCCTCCCTCCCATTTTTCACATGAAAATTACATATGAAGTATTTAGCATTAAAAATAAGTCATATTAGAAAGAAAAAAAACTATAACAATAACATGAGTTTGGAGGGCCTTACGGTTTATTAATGGCCAGAGAGGAACGAATAACAGCCAGAGGGTTTATTACCGGCCCATAATTCATTTAACGGGAGTATTCAGTTAACAGAGATTGTGTCACTTTCCTGTTTCTTTTCAACCTACTCACAATTGTTTACAGTTGGCTGTAACGTAAGTGCAAGCCCTACTTCGGAACTAACTCAAGCTTAAGAAACTTTTCCAAACAAGTTGGAAAAGTAATAGAGTGCAAAAGATCGAAAAAGGGTCGAGCGAGGCCGGCGCTCGACATTACATGTACTCTCTCTGCACACCTCTTGCGTTTACCGAGCGCATGTGCAACAACAGTGACGTCAATTCCTTTTATTTCCGCCATTGTGCTGGTCGGAAATTTTGTGACTCGTGCTATTATTTAGCGGTTATTTTCATGAACAACTTAATTTGTATGGTGCTTCTTGTCTGTTTATGTGCATGTGAACTGTATCCTTTTCAAGCCTCTAAATTGATTACTATTTGATGATATTTTTGATCATTTTTTGCTTGTTTTCTCACACATAGTTTTGTTTTTCCCCCGCGTGTTAACTCAACCATTGTTGTTCTGTTTTCCGTTGGCGGGAAGCTTTATTTCATTGATCATATTCATATTATGCCTAAAACAATTCCTTGTACCTCTTGCTTGCAGGTGAAACATGTGGACGACTCTCATTCCACATGTGTCACTTGCAACAATTGTACACAGGCCCATTCATGTGTTATTTGTGGGGTTTGGTCCTCAAAATTCTGGGCATTCGTAAACAAGGTGGTTCTTTCTAGAGCTAGAACCCCTCGTTCATGGGTAAGGGTAGCCGTGCCTTATCAGACATTTCTGTGAGCGAACATGGTGACTCTGTCACACAGGATACTGATCTGACTCTTTCTGTGGCGACTTCCTCTGCAACTGTTGACGGTGCAAGTGCGGTGATGCCTGAAGTGGAGACCGTGGTCGCTTTGACTTCTGATGTCACTCTGGCGTCTGTTTTCGTCGAGAGCTTCTCCGAGGTCAGCTCGGTGAACTCTCTGATTTGCCTCCTGCGCCGTTGACAGTTGCTGAGGAAGTTGTTACTACGGATCCTATCCTGTATGATGGTGACTCTTCCATCTCCTCTGGGGATGGTGTACAGTCTCGGGGGTCCGAAACTGTATCTGCTGGTGTGTCTGAGCTCAGCCTCCCATGGCTTCGCGGCGAAGCTGTGCAGGTTTGCTGTCTGCTCCGTCTCATCTGGCTAGGTTTGCTCCTGGTTGGTTGGGCTGTTCGGTCGGTTCAACAGCGATTCCTCACCCCTCGAGTGAATTGTTTGTTGTTCCGCCTTCCCCTGCTGGTGTGCCGACTAGCAGGATGGGGTTGGGACATTGGCACCCATGGCCTGTTGTTCGGCAGAGCTCAGTGACGGCTCCGGTTAGCTGTCACTCTTGGAACCTTCCTCCGGTGATTCCTCACTGTGTTCCGAGTCTGGCTGTCGTTCGATGCTTGTCGTCGGTCTCAGGGGATGGGCAGTTGGGGGCCTTCTGCCATGTGGAGGCCAATGTCAGATTCCTGTCATTCTTGGGACAATCATCTGGTGTCTTCTCACCATGTCTCAGGACCAGCTACCGATCGACGTATGCCGTCGGTCTCTTTAGACGATATGCAAGCGGGGCCTTCTGTTCCGCAGAGGTAAGTGATTGCTCCTGGGTGTCACAATCGGGACTATCCTCCGGTGTCTTCTCACCGTCTCCCTATTCTGTCTGCTGAACGACTTTTGTCGTCGGTCCCTTCTGAGAATTTGGGTTCTTCTGCTAGAAGGGTCCATTGGGAAGATACTCCATCGGGCGATGCTGCTACGACGGATTCTCAGACTGAGCTGTGTCAGACCGTTTTGGCGTTCAACCGGTTGCTTTCCAGCAACCCTCAAGCTGGCTTCCCTGTGCCTCCCAAGGCACAACCTCCTTTGGTTGGTCGCCGAGATTCCTCGCCTGGCCCTTTGGATACTGCACAGTATTCACAGGAGGGTTCTGCTGGTCAGCCCGAGCTGGGCTACGTCTCTTTTGCTACAGAGGATGACAATTGTCTTGAAGGCGATGGGTCCCCTCGTCAGTCTTGAGACAGGCTTTGGATTTTGTCTTTGGCTCATTGCCGGACATTCAGCCTTCAGATCAGCCATCAGTGACCATCCGGCCGCGGTCCTCTGTGGAGCGCCATAACCCTGTTGAGCCTTCTGGCTCTGGGGCTTTGCATCCTCTGCAATCGGCTCAGGTTGTTGAGTCCTTCCAGGGCTTGGACGCCAAAATGCATTCTAAGGCCCCCAAAGGTTCTTTCTTTTCACGAGCTGATGCCTTTCTGCCTCCGTCGTGGTTTTGTGTTTATGTTTCCGTCTGACCACCAGTCTTCCAAGGGATGACTACTGTGGATGAGGATTCTTCTTCCCTTGGGTTGACTAAGCCTAAGTCAGCAGTTTTCCCGATGTCAGTAGTTGAGTCTGTGGTAGGCCTGTCCCGAGAGATGCTGGGTATGTTATCTCTCGCGGACCATGTCATCGCTGTCCTGGCTGAATATTTTCCACCAGGGGAGTTTGATGATGCTCAGGCACCTTTTCGCGTTTTGTCACAGGCTCTTATGAACTTGACACATGCTCATGCCTGTCACACGGCTAATTTGGAGCTGGCACGCCGGGATGCGGTGTTGGATTATTCTCCATTCCTTCCTTCTGAGCAGCATGCTGTTCTGAGGTCTGTTTCTTTGGTTGGACCTGTTGTTCCATGGTTCCGTGGAAGCTCTCCATGGCGAGGTTCTTCGTCATTCGAAGGACCAGCTTTTGCTACGACAGCTGGACCAACCTGCTGCTGCGGGTGGTGATCGTTCCAGGCCTGCCAAGCGTTCTGCTGCGTCTGTCACGTCAGCAATGTCGGCTACACCTTCGGCTCTGTCTGCTCCTTCTGCTCAGAAGAAGCACCGACGCGGCCAGACTCACTGGCAGCCTAAGGCAGGAAAGTCTCAGGACTCTGTTGCTTCCCGGGGGGGGGGGGGGGTGGTTTCTCCTCTCGGGGGGCCTCGTTGAGGCTGCAAATGAAGGTCCTCTGCGTCGGGACCTTCTGGTACAGGAGGTCGACAATCTCCTCTCCAAAGGGGCGATCGAGGTGGTCAGGAACACCCTTTCACTGTGGTTTTACTCGAGAATTTTCTTGGTACCGAAGAAAAACGGCCTGTTTCGTCCTGCCATCGATCTGAGTAACCTGAATGAGTCCATTATAGCACCTCATTTCAGTATGGAGACTTTCCTGTCGGTTTGACGTTCAGTTCATCAGGGCGACTTTGCTGCCAGTATCGACCTGAAGGATGCCTACTTCCATGTACTCATTCATCTGGCGTCACAGAAATACCTTCGGTTCTCGTTTTGGGATCGATTCCATCAATTCAGAGCTCTCCCGTTCGGGTTGAACCTGGCTTCTTGGGCCTTCACCCGACTGATGTCATATGTGCTTGCTTTCCACCGTACTCAGTCGGCTGTGACTTTGTCAGCCTACCTGGATGACATCCTCCAATGGCACCACAAGGCTGCTGTTCTGAAGTCCGATGTCCGGCAGTTACTTTGCCTACTAGCGTCGCTGGGTTTCAGAGTCAATCGCAAGAAGTCGGATCTCCTTCCTTCTCAGCAATTTCGTCATTTGGGAATGGATTTCGACACTCTTCACAATGTGGTGTCTGTTCCCCATACTTGGGCGACGATTCTTTCCGCCTTGACTCGGAACATGCTCCCATCTTCCTTGGTCTCAGCCAGGACTTTCCTTCGGATGCTGGGCCTTTGCGGTTCGGTGATAGATCTCATTCCGCTCGGTCGCTTGTTTGTCTGACCTCTCCAACACTTCCTGTTGGATCATTGGCGTCCGAATGTAGATCCTCTGGACCTGGAACTTCCTATTCCTTGGTCCCTGCTTTGTCACCTCCACCCTTGGGCCGATGTTCCCTGGTTGACGCAGGGTGTCCCGTTGGATCTTCCTTTGGCCGATCGCATCCTTACTGCGGAACTGCAGATGCCAGTGATCGGGGCTGGGATGCGATGTTGGATCCTCTCGGTCTGTCCACTCACGGCGAGTGGGACAGCGAGCAGATGGGCCTTCGTATCAACCAGAAGGAGCTCCTTGCTGTTCTGTTGAGTTTTCGGCTTTGGATCTCTCACCCGTCGGACCACATTGTCCTACTTCTTTCGGACAATTCGGCAGTAGTGGCCTACATACAGAATCAAGGAGGCACACATTCGATTCCCGTGTATCAGCTATCTCAGGATTTTCTACTGTTGGCGCGGGATGTAAACGCTCGGACGACCATCCGGCACATTCCCGGACGTCTCAACGCCCTAGCAGACCCTCTCCCGACGCGACAGTGTCCTTCCAACCGAATGGATGCTGCATCGGTTGGTGTTTCAGGCGATTTGCGTGTGGTGGGGGCGTCCTCTGGTCGACCTTTTTGCCACTCGCTGGAATCATCAGGTAGCGACCTTTGTCTCTCCTTGTCCAGATCCTCTGGCATTTGTGGTAGACGCTCTGTCTCTGGACTGGACAGGTTGGATCGGCTATGCCTTCCCTCCTGCACGGATTCTTCCTCAAGACAAGTGTTGGCGAAGATTCGTGCTTGCAGTTGCAGGATCATTCTGATCTGTCTCCACAGAGGGTGTGGATCAATCTGCTGCGGCCTCTGTTGGCAGATCAGCCGATTCGTCTATCTCTACGTCGCGATCTTCTTTCCCAGGGTTGTCCCAGGAAGTATCACAACAACCTGGCGAACATGTCCCTTCACGCCTGTCTTTTATCAGGTCCTGTCTCCGATGTAGAGGTTTTTCGAGACGAACTTCATATGTAGGTTGGCCTTCATGAGAGGAAGTACCCTATTTATTTTGGACTCACTAGTTCAAGGTCAAGGTCACAGTGACCCTGAACATAGTAAATCAAAACAAGTGGTTTCCAGATGATAACTTGATAATGGTTTGACCCATGTTCATAAAACTTCATAGTTAGGTTGGCATCAGTGAGAGGAAGAACCCTATATATTCTGGACTCGCTAGGTGGAAGGTGAAGGTCACAGTGACCTTCAACGTTGTAAATCGTAAACAATTGGTTTCCGGATGATAACCTGATAATGGTTCGACCCACGTTCATGAAACTTCATAAGTAGGTTGGCATCTGTGAGAGGAAGAACGCTATTTATTTTGGACTTGCTAGGTGAAAGGTCAAGGTCACAGTGACCTTCAACATAGTAAATCGTAAACAATTGGTTTCCAGACGATAACTTGATAATGGTTTGACCCACATTCATGAAACTTCAGAGGTAGGTTGACCTAGGTGAGTGGAAGACCCCTATTTATTTTGGACTCACTAGGTCAAAGGCCAAGGTCACAGTGACCTTGAACATAATAAATCGTAAACAATTGGTTTCCAGATGATAATTTGACAATGGTTCCACCTACGTTCATGAAACTTCATAGGTAGGTTGGCATTGGTGCAGGAAAGAGCCCTATTTATTTCTGAATCACTAGGTCAAAGGTCAAGGCCACAGTGACCCTTCACATAGTAAATTGTAAACAATTAGTTTCCGGACGATAAGTTGATAATGATTAAACCCACTTTTGTGCTGTCACAACTCGACATTGGATCATTGATCCTATCGGCATTTTTTATACACCCGTTTTGAAAAAACGGTCGTATTATGGTATACCGTCTGTCTGTCTCTCCATCCGGTCACATGTCGTACGATAACTCAAGAACGCTTTGAGAGATTTTCATGATTTTTGGGTAGGTGGTGTATATCGATAGAGGGAAGCTCCCTTTCGTTTAGCGTCGCCGTTCGATTAGTCATTCCAGAGTTATGGGACTTTATTAATTAGAAAATTGTTGATTTTTTACACGTCGTACGATAACTCGAGAACGCTTTGAGAAATTTTCGTGATTTTGGGGTAGATGGTGTATATCGATGGAGGGAAGCTCTCTTTCGTTTAATGTCGCCGTTCGATTAGTCATTCCAGAGTTATGGGACTTTATTACTTAAAAAATTGTCAATTTTTTACACGTCGTACGATAACTTGAGAACGCTTTGAGAGATTTTCACGATTTTTTGGTAGGTGGTTTATGTTGCTGGAAGGAAGCTTCCTTTCGGTTGGTGTCGCCGCTCGATTAGTCATTCCAGAGTTATGGGACTTTATTTTTCACATGTCGAACAATAACTTGAAAATGCTTAGAGCAATTTTCATGATTTTTTGGTTGCAAGTATATGTTGATAGAAGGAATCTCCCTTTCAATTTGTGTCGCTGTCCGATTTGTCATTCCAGAGTTATGGGACTTTATTCATCAAAATATAGGTAATTTTCCACATGTTGGACTTGAGCAATTTTCATGATTTTTTGGTGGCAAGTATATGTAATCTGACAAGTACACATGTATACTCATATTGTGTGGTTCCCTCTTGTAATTAATAACGGGCGTATCATGCGCTCGTGGCGCAGCTGGTTATTTTAATACTGTTGAATTGTACGTTCAAAGTGTATTTTTTTCTAAATTAAGTTAAGTTAATGTTATTGTTTGCCTGTGGTTCAGAATAAAATTGAAAGCTTGAAATCTAGTTTTTGTTTATTAAATGTATTACCAGAATTTCCATTGACAAGCGTCGTTCGAAACGAATGTATGAATACAACTAAACACGGATGGAAATTTTGACAGTGAAAATATATGAAACCCACTAAAATTAGTTCTGGATTTTAAATGGCAGATTATTAAAATCGTGCAAAATGGATGTTTAAATTCCAAATCAGGCATATTAATATGTGTCACTGGTGAATTGGAGCGACAGGTGTCACGTGTGTAAATGAAAATAAGGAACAGGGTAACATTCGGCATGTCTTAAACTCTTTGATAAATCAATATACGGAAGTATTAAAACTTTTCTCAGCTCTCCGAATGACCACCGTTTTTTATATATGACCATGAGTGTTCGTTTTCTGGCAGGAGTAAGGTCTGGGCGAGTTGTCAATGGACAACCCTCTTACTGTTAGCGTGTTGTGTGTGGATGTTTAAGAGAACTACTGTGTGTCATGTTCGTAACTACGAAAAGGAAATTGTTTGGAATTGTACTTTAAACACATCAAATTGTGAGTGATTAAAAATTTCCCAGTATCAAAAATTAATTGAATGTTTCTGTTAACGCAACCCCAATGGATAAAAAACACCCAAGGACAGAGGCGAGCGATTATTCGCGCACCTTGAACATTTTTTGCATGAGCAATGGTGCACGAGACGACCGCGCACCTTTCCCCTGCGTCACTGGAAAATCACAGGAAGGCATTTGGTGGCTCTCGTGGAGCTATATTCAGACAGGCACGAGCCCACCCAGATGGATGTTCATAGATTTGAATGACCTGACAGCGTGCAGTGAATGACGACGAGTTGTGTAGTAGCGAGGTGTTACAGCATGCTGACAGGTTGATTAAATTCATGAATACCAACGGCTAAGTACGCGGGTGGTATTCAAGTGATGTCACTCGAACACTTGACCCATTGTTCTATCAGGTATTTCATGTTGGTTACTATAACTTACTTACCCCCCCCCCCCCCCCCCTCCTCCCTCCCCCAAAAGACCATAGAGCCAGGGTGTACTAACTACTAAAACTGCCCCATTAACTTGAAGAGACATGAGCAGCTCGCAAACAACTGACTAAGTAACTGCTTTTGGAAATGTTATGGTCCAGCCCCATCACCTGAAATATCTACCTGTGGCAAAAATTACTGACAAGGATGAACAAATGTACTGAATTAATCATTTTAAATGGTGGTTTTCCATGTTTATTTGTAGGAATAACACTTTGCTGCCGTGTATAGTTATAGTTGGCTCTCTTGATATGCTTGATCACCAATGTTAACATTTAACCCGCTGAGAATTTTCAAGATAGTTTTCAGCCAATCTAGTCATGGGTGTCATAAAGCAGCCACGACCAGATTTGACGGAAAATTAATCTAAATGCAAAACAAGAATTCATTGGTGAAAAAATCCATTCAGTTTGCAGGGGGGGAAATAGGATTAAATATGCCCAAATTATACTTATTTCGGTAACAAGAGAAACACTGTGCTGGGCAGGAATATCTGCCAGTAGCGTGCAAAGAGTTAAACAAGGCATCCATCTTACAATGCGAAATCTTGCAAATCACCAATATCAGGCCTGGAAATATAGGGCAGGTTGCACTGGAGTACTGACAGAGAATACTCTACTTCTAAAGATGCTTTGACAGCCCTGGAAATAAAGGCTTATATCTAGGCCTGGTACGATACACATCTTCAAGATACGATAATAATCGCGATACAGAGGTCACGATATGGTACATGTCGTGATAATGTTGATACCTCAGATTACCCATATCAAGTCTTGGGCGTATAAAACAACTCTTGAGAGACAAATGGAAAAATACACAGGGATCGGAATAATGGTATAGGGTGGAATTTCCTGCACAATATCCAAGAACAACCTTCAGTTAATGATTAATGTTTTGATTTTTCACTTCGAAACAAAACATTTATTACCCCTCTTTGGAACAAGCTCATGTCAACAAGCATTTCTGATTTTATTTCTGATTCTGTTTCCATTTTTAAGTTTGATATCCTGATATATGCAGACGATATTTTTTAAGAAACTGTTGAGTTTGATTGGTCTAAACTAGTAAACTGACGAAAAATATCCAATTGTGAAATTCAATGCAAAGTTTGTCCTCGATTCAACAGGTTCAAAAGAAGGCGCTATTTTATTGGGCAGTTGGAAGGTTTCAACCAATCGCAGAGACGTAACATCTAAACAGTATCAGAAGTTTACTTTCGTCAAAAATGTCAAAACAAAACCATGTGCATTCCCCAATTTATTGTATCTGGGTGTGAAAGTGAAAGATAGCTTTTAATGAATAAATATTACAGATAAACGTGAGTTTGAAGAAATTATCTCTGAGTGAACCGTGATCCGTATCGACAAATTTGTACCGCGATGCATTGAAGTTTCGATGAATCGTACCATGCCCACTTATATCGTAACCCATTGGCAGGTAACGCTATACACTTTGGTGGTAACCCATAGGAAAAAGGGTGTTTTGATGCTACTCTGTTTTTACTATGCCGGTCATGCTTTTTACTACGTCTTAGCTGGTACAGTACAGTCGCCGTTAACTGGTTGTAATTCACGCTTGGGCAGTGATGTCCACACATGCTTTTAGCAGGTAATAAAAATCATCATCAGAAACATTTTAATTAATGAAGCACAGGGTTGCACCCAGTGCTTCATTAATTAAATTTTGGAAGATTATTCCTATAATTAGTGTTTGTAATCTAATATCATCGTGTCTGCGGAAATATTGCCCACCCGTGAAAGTGACCAGTCCACGGCGGACTGTAGGGTGCTGGAAGCCCATATTTGGGCTTTACCCTTTAATGCAGGTACTGTAACGTAAAAGCTTCATATTCAATGGATATGCTTATCTTTGAAGAGAAATTATTTAGTCTCTCTCACAAGTGTAACAAAGTAAAGGTATGTGAACACATTTGGGTGTCCAAAAAAAACTTGGCACTCTACCAGTTATTAAATATCAATAGCTAATGCGTGATCTTGCCAAAGCAATATCACACGTTAGTTGTTGCTATTTATTTTGGCAGAAATTCTTGGAAGATTGAAACAGCTTGCCAAATGTTCTTTTCATATACTATTAAAAAAAAAGTAGGGGATATTTGATAAAAGTGAAATATATGAAGAAATATATTTATATTTTCATCAAAAAGACAGTTGAGGCCTTGCACTGTGACATCTGGTGAATGATTTCAATGATAGTTGGGTGTCTGACAAGCACACATTCCATGCACTAAGCTGTGGAAGACATGGACAGTCAGTCAGAGAATTTACCACATTCAGTTCAAGACATCAATACCTTGTAAATCCTCCTCGGTTTGCGAAACAAGCATGGATCCGACATTGCATTCTCCTCACTATAGTCCAATATATCAGCTTGACTGATGTTATTCCCTTCTTCCTACAGTGCAGCTGCGAGTTCCTGGACATTGGTAGGGAGCTGTTGGAGTTGTCGTACATGACTGCCAAGTATATCCCAGACGTGCTCGATAGGTGAAAGGTCTGGACTTAGTGCTGGCCAAGGCAGTGCAGTGATGTTCTGCTCCTGGAGGAACTCTGTAGCGACACGGGGCCCTGTGGGCTCTTGCATTGTCATCATGGAAAATGAATCGACGGCCGTGAACATGAGCTGCTAACATGCTGTCACAGTAGTACTGCCCTGTGACACCCTCTTGGATGATATGTAATGCTGTTCTGCTTGTCATGGTTATGCCTCCCCACGCCATAACTGATCCACAACCAAAACGATCATGCTGCCTAACTGTTACGTCATGGTATCGTTTCGTTCCGCCGCTGCCACACTCTGTTTCGCCTGTCGTGGAAGTCGAGAGTGAACCTCGATTCATCAAAAAACATGACGTTGCTCCACCGACGATTGTCCCAGCACTGCCATGCTCCACACCAATTACGCTTTGCTGCAATGTGATGTTCAGTCAAACGTGGAATTGTTCGCGATCATCAAGCATAACATTGCAGCTGTGTAAGCGATTTTGGGTAGTCTGACCACTGACTCTGACATCTGTCGCTCGGTGCAGCTGCTGTCCAATTTCTGATGCACTTTGATGGCGGTTACGTAATGCTGCGGTTCGGATGAAACAATCCTGGTTAGCAGTTGTCGTCCTTGGACGACCTGAACGACGTCTGTCATCAACATTGCCTGTCTGACGGTAGTGTGACCACAACCTGCTAATCACCAATTGAGTAACGTTGAGAATTTGAGCCACTGCCGTCTGCCTCTTGCCAGCTTCCAACATGCCAACGGCACGTAAACGTTCGTCACGTGTCAGTCTTCGCATACCTCAAAAGTATGTTTTGACCAGAAACTATTGATGAACGAGATTATACCAAGAAAAGAATGATGATACCTCCGAAAAAGCCCATCCAGTACAAATAAATATTTCAAAATGTACCCCACAGACATTAACATGGCCCTCGTACAAAAAACCTCCACAAAGTTTTCGTGGGCCGGTGACATTCATGATCCACACTAAACTTGGTAACATATTGATGTGTCCAATCACGCAGATCCAATACAATTTTCCGAAAATATCGGCATCAGTTTGGATATCCCCTACTTTTATTGAATAGTATATGTGGATGCACTAAACCTTTGAGTTCAATGAGTTGAGAAAGTTCTGAAAGATAGCCAAGTCTTTCTGGTAAAACATGCAAGATTGTTATTTAATAAAGTTATGCTGTATTATGTAGTCTTATTATATAAACCAGTACTTTGTTCGTGTGTTTCACAATTGACATAACCCACACTTAACCTAAATGACCAGTAAATGGTCGTTTGCAGGGTATTTCCAGGCCTGAGTATCAACATGCAAGACCACGGAACATTGATTATTATACCCCCTGCAAACAAAGTTTGGGGGGGTTGTGGGGGGTGCGGTGGCTCAGTTGGTAGAGGTGCAGGCTGCAAGCCGAGAGGCCCTCGGTTCAAATCCCACCTGCGGCAACCGCGTTGTGTCCTTGGGCAAGACACTTCACCCCGATTGCCTACATGGGGGCACGATGACGCTGTGTACTGAGGCATACTGCACGTCGATGGTTCAGAGTTACGATGTTGGAGAGCCGACAGCTGCTCGTCGTTGCTCAGTGGTTCTCTCCGGGTACTCCGGCTTCCTCCACCCGTAAAACTGTCACGGTCACGATTAGCCATTGTGCATAAGTATGTGACCTTAAACACCAATAAATAAAATATTGAGGGGGGGGTGGTATATAGGAATCACCCTGTCCGTCCGTCTGTCCATCTGTCCATCCTTGTTAGCGCAACTCCTAAACCGTTTGAAGAATTTTCATGAAACTTTACACAATGGAAGAACTCCATATGAAGATGTGCATGAAGCAATATAATTCCGTTCTGACATTTCCAAGGGGAGATAATCTAACTTATACATTTCAGGTGTGGGGGGGGGGGGTGGGGGGGGGGTTATCATTTTGTGAGTTTGCTCACAGTACCTCTAGTCCTTCAAATTGAAAATTCCTCCAATCCCTTTGGCATTCGATAACTTGAAAAATATTGCTTGGATTGTTAGATACTTTATATTTGTGTTCAGGTTACTGATGTGCTGAGCTGTATAGTTTTTGGTGTAAATCTGTTATTTTGATCCTGAGATATTACCCCTTTATCCTTCAAATTGAAAATTCCTCCAATCCCTTTGGCATTCGATAACTTGAAAAATATTGCTTGGATTGTCAAGTTACTTTATATTTGTGTTCAGGTTACTGATGTGTCGAGCTGTATAGTTTTTGGTGTAAATCTGATAATTTAATCCTGAGATATTAACCCTTTATCCTTCAAATTGAAAATTCCTCCAATCCCTTTGGCATTCGATAACTTGAAAAATATTACTTGGATTGTCAAGTTACTTTATATTTGTGTTCAGGTTACTGATGTGCCGAGCTGTATAGTTTTTGGTGTAAATCTGTTATTTTGATCCTGAGATATTACCCCTTTATCCTTCAAATTGAAAATTCCTCCGATCCCTTTGGCATTCGATAACTTGAAAAATATTGCTTGGATTGTCAAGTTACTTTATATTTGTGTTCAGGTTACTGATGTGTCGAGCTGTATAGTTTTTGGTGTAAATCTGATAATTTAATCCTGAGATATTAACCCTTTATCCTTCAAATTGAAAATTCCTCCAATCTCTTTGGCATTCGATAACTTGAAAAATATTACTTGGATTGTCAAGTTACTTTATATTTGTGTTCAGGTTACTGATGTGCCGAGCTGTATAGTTTTTGGTGTAAATCTGTTATTTTGATCCTGAGATATTAACCCTTTATCCATCAAATTGAAAATTCCTCCAATCCCTTTGGCATTCGATAACTTGAAAAATATTGCTTGGATTGTCAAGTTAAAAATATTGCTTGGATTGTCAAGTTACTTTATATTTGTGTTCAGGTTACTGATGTGTCGAGCTGTATAGTTCTTGGTGTAAATCTGATAATTTAATCCTGAGATATTAACCCTTTATCCTTCAAATTGAAAATTCCTCCAATCCCTTTGGCATTCGATAACTTGAAAAATATTGCTTGGATTGTCAAGTTACTTTATATTTGTGTTCAGGTTACTGATGTACCGAGCTGTATAGTTTTTGGTGTAAATCTGTTATTTTAATCCTGAGATATTAACCCTTTATCCTTCAAATTGAAAATTCCTCCAATCCCTTTGGCATTTGATAACTTGAAAAATATTGCTTGGATTGTCAAGTTACTTTATAATTGTGTTCAGGTTACTGATGTGCTGAGCTGTATAGTTTTTGGTGTTAATCTGATAATTTGATCCGGAGATATTAACCCTTTATCCTTCAAATTGGAAATTCCTCCAATCCCTTTGGCATGAGATAACTCAAAAAATATCAATCCGATTGTCATGTTACTTTATACATTTATTCAGGTTACTGATGTGCTGTGCTGTATAGTTTTTTTTATGTAAATCTGATAATTTGATCCGGAGATATTAACCCTTTATCCATCAAATTAGACACTCCTCCAATCCATTTCAATATGTACCCATACCTTGTATGGTGTACATGTACATAATGTCGGCATCCGTGGTGTCCCTCCGTCATACAGCTTTCAACTAGTTGCGCGTATGGGTACACATCTGACGATTCCATCGGCCTATTTTTTGTCTGTTCGCGTCGTATCTCAAGTTTGGTTTGGTGGAACTCAATGAAATCTGGAATGAAAATTTTTGGGGAAAGGCTTTTAATTGAGTCTCTAATAATATTTTTTACTTTTCGCTTTTTAGACTTATCCCCTCCTTTTAACTTTGAAAAATGACGGTTTGTTTCGTAAAATAGCCAATGTTTTGTCTGTATGTCACATATTACAGCTTTGGGTCATCAGATTTCACTGAAAATTGGAATGAATATTGTTTATTGGGAATGGTTTTCAAATGAGTCGTGTCTCTGCAGTAAAACGAAGAAAATACATGCATATGACGTCCTCACATGTGGCATTGCGTCTTGTTTGCGTCTGTTTTATAAGGTTTGGGTTATCAGATTTCAATGAAATTTGGAATGAAGATTGTTTATGGGAAAGGCTTTTAAGTGTGTCAGGTCCATGCAGTAAAACAAAGAAAATACATGCAAATCACCTCCCCACATGTGGCATTATGTTTTTGTTCTACATCTCTTCTGTGAATGGTCCAATCATCAGTAGACTTCAGTTACAGGTTTTCTGGCCTTCACAATTACCTTGCTGTAAAACAAAGCCAATAATTTTGCAGTTTGTCTGGTAAAATAAGACAATTTTTTGTCTGTTCGCTTCATAACTCTGATTTGGTGTTCGCTGCTCTCAGTGAAATTTGGACTGAAGATTGTTTATGGGAATAGCTATCATGGTATCATGGATCATATTATTCAGTTAAGACACAAAGTATGTGTGCTCAGTATATTCCTGGTTTATGCAGCCAAGTGTAATGTATCCTCATACAAAACCATATTAACTCTATTTACCAGAATAAAACACAATCTTCACAAGAGAACAATATCGTGTGATTATCTCATTGATAACAATTTCTCCTACCACCCCAACTCCCAAAAATGCAAATATTATTTTGGCTAATATTGCCCAGCACAAAATATGCATTCTCTGTGAATTTATGTGCTGTAAAAGCTTTCGTAATTTGTGATTTATCAACAAAAATCTGTAGTATGACAAGCACCAACAGATTTTCTTCTGTGTCCTATTTCAACCATCGGAATTGGCATAATCTGCAGAGAAATAATCAGTAATCGGTTCATAGCAAGTTTTGATAATCGGTTCATTACTAGAGCTTTCTACTTTGTTCAGTCCCTTCTTTGACAAGTTGAGCTGCAGTGTCATTGACACTTTCATTTACCTTAATTCCACTGCCTAATTTAGACATATAGCACCCCAAGTTCCAAGGCTTGGACCACCCTGTAATTAAGGTAAATTGGCACTCTAGCAGTCTCTTGGTAGAATGCGATATTACACAGTTCGCCTCGACAGCAGGTCCTGTGACCTCTCATCCAGATAGTATCACTCATCACTTGTTTGTTTATTTGAGCTTTACAACACTGTCCATAGCCAGGGGCATATCATGTTGGATAGTTTTTCAGGTGGAGTAAGCTGGAGCACCCAGAGAGAACAACTGAACATTGCCAAGTAACTGCAATGGTTGAAGGCATGTGTACTAATGACATGCCATATGCTTTGGTACAGTTTGCCACCGTGTACCCACTTCAGCAATTAGGATTAAGTGCCATGCTCAAGGGCACATCGCCAGTGACAGAGATCAGTTTTGAACCTTTGACCCCTCAGTCAGAAGTCAACACTCTAATCAGTGAGCCACACTACTCTCCTCACGTATCAGTTAGGACACCACAATGGAGATTCTCCGCTTAAAATCCTGTATAGACCCCAGTTCAAATGATCTGATGGTAGACTATGGACTTTGTCCCTTGTCTCCCTTCACAGCCCTAGCTAGCCATCAAAATTCTAATACAAAAGCATCTATAGACATAACCTGTCTACAGAACACCTACAGGCATTGGGATCAGGCGTATACTGCATGACTTGTTCTGTCTGAAAAGGGGGAAATGGAGCCTCACCGCCACCATCGATATAAGGCAGAAGTCCCAATTAAAAGTTTGGATATGTACTGAAGTTTTGATTTGACCAGAGTATCTGTATAGCTACTAAACTGATCAGGAGCCAATGTGACCAAACTGGTACCGAAATGACCAGGAGCCAAAGTTAACAGGTGGTGAATTGACTTACTGCCAACTTATCCAGGAGAAGCATTGACAAATTAACATTCTCATCTGATAATTATACCCCCTGCAAACAAAGTTTGGGGGGGGGGGGGGATCTAGGAATTACCCTGTCCGTCCGTCTGTCCATCCTTGTAAGCTCAACTCCTCCTAAACCGTTTGAAGAATTTTCATGAAACTTTACACAATTGAAGAACTCCATATGAAGATGTGCATGAAGCAATATAATTCTGTTCTGACATTTCCAAGGGGAGATAATCTAACTTATACCGTCTGTCCATCCTTGTAAGCGCAATTCCTCCTAAACCGTTTGAAGAATTTTCATGAAACTTTACACAATGGAAGAACTCCATATGAAGATGTGCATGAAGCAATATAATGCCGTTCTGACATTTCCAAGGGGAGATAATCTAAGTACACATTTCAGGCACGGGGGTATCACTTTGTGAGTTTGCTTACAGTACCTCTAGTTTGGAATTAGCTTCCTTCCAAAAATATCATTCAAGTTGCAACATCATGTTGTTAAAATAACAAAGGTTCACCACATTTTTCAGTTCACAATTTGCAAATTGAACAACAGAATAGAACCTTGAGAATGATATATCAAATTTTGAGGTTTAATGTCAAAGTGAACATGAGTACGAGTTGTCTGATTTCGGGTGCAAGTAGACTTTTGCAGACGATTTGGAATTTGCCATTGGACCTTGAATGATTCAAACCTTTTTGAGGACAATTCGGATCCTGACTTTTATTTTTGAATCATCCAAGGTTCGACTAGTCCTGTATACGTCATCAACCTAGAAACGTCTCGCAACTCAATGGTGTTCGAGTTGTCATTCAAAATCATTATGTGATAAAATCATATGAACACTTTAGATTACCCTTTTCAATAATTTGTCACAAAAAGTGCTAAAATATAAATAATAGGAAGACTTTAGAAAACAGGTTATGAAGATTACAGCTACTAAATTGGGCGGATCAGATTCCTTATTTCCAGGCCTGTAAATAGAATACTCTTGCTTGCCAAATACTAGTGGTGTCACTATTATTAATTTTGAAGAACAATGTTTACCATCATCTTTATTATTATACGTGCCCCCTCTCTCCCCACAAAGAGTTGGGGGGAGGAGGGGGTGGGGTGTTGTACATGTACACTTGAATCGTCCGTCCATAGACACAATTTTGTCTGGAGATTTTCTCAGACATTTATGGACCATTGTATTCGAGATTTTGTATGAATGTTCACCGCCATGGAAACCTGTACACCTGCGATTATGGTCCCAGTCTGGACTATTCCTGCCAGAGTTATGTCCCTTTTTACTTGTCTTAGAATGCTAGAAATTTGTTCTGCGATTTTCTCAGATGTTTATAGGTTGATCCCTTTGAAACTTGGTATGGATGTTCACTACTATGGGAACCTGTGTACCTGTGATTCTAGTTTTGATCGGACCATTTTGCCAGAGTTATGACCCTTTTTGTCTTAGAATGCCTGAATTTTGTCTGGAGATTTTCTCAGATGTTTATGGGTCGATTTCTTTGAAACTTGGTATGGATGTTCACTACCATGGGAGTCTGTGCACCTGTGATTATAGATTTGATGGGACATGTTTGGCCAGAGTTATGTCCCTTTTTGTCTCAGAATGCCTGAATTTTGTTCATTGATTTTCTCAGATGTTTATGGGTCGATTCCTTTGAAACTTGACATAGATGTTCACTACCATGGGAACTTGTGCATCTGCAATCATAGTTTCGATCAGACTTTTTTGCCAGAGTTATGCCCTTTTTGGTCTCAGAATAATCAGGGCGGTGGGGGTTATGGACAGGCCCATCCGGGACAGTCACACCTCTTGTTTGGAAAGGAGACAAAGAATAAAAATGCCATCACTATTATTAATTTTAACCGAAAATGCAGGACATCACTATTATTCAGCCCTTATTATTATTAGGTTGGACAGAGTATCGTGTAAAGCCACCCAAGTGACTTTCAGCACTTTTAAATTTATTTATTCGGGTTTAACAACACTTTCAACAACCATGGTCACCTCATGTCGAACAGTTTTATGTATGGAGGAAGCTGGAGTACTCCGAAAGAACTACTGAGTACAAGTAGTGGCAAGCAACTGTCAGACTCCCCAACATACTAACTCCTCACAAGCAGAGTTAGCATTGTTTGAAACCAAGTGCACCATCGATGTGCAGTATGCCTTCGTACATAGTCATAGCCCCACCATGCTAGTGGCATCTACCACTCATTGCACTCAACCAATTAATATTATCAACTTCATGCAACATATATACACTCCAAAAGCATTGTATGTTCATTTGGTCATAATTATTATAGCCCCACAAACCGAAGTTTGGGGGGGGGGGGGGGGGGGGGGGGGTTGTATACAGGAGTCAACTTGTCCGTCGGTCTGTCATGTAAACTTGAGGAGCAAACTACTTCCACAGTTTTAGCCGCATTTTCATGAAACTTCACAAAATTATCAACATGTTACATGATGAGGGGAAGTGCGTGACATAATTTTTTCCCAGTCGGTTTCAAGATGGCCAACTGGTGGCCATATTGGATTTTTAGTCCAGTTGTGACAAAGTCAAACTCGACTTATAGTTTGATGAATGGCGGGCAGGCGGGTGTAAACAATTGGTTTCCGGATGATAACTTGATAATGGTTCATGCGCTAGGTATAAGGTCAAGGTCACAGTGACCTTCTACATAGTAAATCGTAAACAATTGGTTTCCAGATGATAACTTGATAATGGTTTGACCCACATTCATGAAACTCTATAGGTAGGTTGGCCTAGGTGAGTGGAAGACCCCTATTTATTTTAGACTCACTAGGTCAAAGGCCAGGTCACAGTGACCTTGAACATAATAAATCGTAAACAATTGGTTTCCAGATGATAATTTGACAATGGTTCCATCTACGTTCATGAAACTTCATAGGTAGGTTGGTATTGGTGCAAGAAAGAGCCCTATTTATTTTGGAATCACTAGGTCAAAGGTCAAGGTCACAGTGACCCTTCACATTGTAAATTGTAAACAATTGGTTTCCAGACGATAAGTTGATAATGATTAAACCCACTTTTGTGCTGTCACAACTCGACATTGGATCGGTGATCCTATTGGCATTTTGTTTTATGTAAACTTGTGGAGCGAACTACTTCCACAGTTTTAGCTGCATTTTCATGAAATTTCACAAAAATGATCAACATGATGAGGGGAAGTGTGTGACATAATTTTTTTCCCGCTCCGTTTCAAGATGGTCGACTGGTGGTCATATTGGATTTTTTTTTATGTAAACTTGTGGAGCGAACTTCTTCAAGTTTTAGCAGCATTTTCATGAAACTTCAAAAATAATCAACATGATGAGGGGAAGTGCGTGACAATTTATTTCCTGCGCAGTTTCTAGATGGCCGACTGGTGGCCATATTGGATTTTTTTTTACTGAGAAAAATGTAATGCCCCTTTTCAGTCACCCACACTAGGCGAGATGCCACGGTGGCTGTATACCGGGCGACAGACCATCTCTAGTTATTTTTCCAGATCAGGTGTTGAACCAATGTGGATACTCCAAGCAGATGATAGTTGTCTCCATAATCAACCCTCTGCACAGTTACATCAAAATACCAAAATATTAGGCCTAAAAAGTTAAAAATATGTTTCTCAACCCCCTCTCCCCCCCCCCCCCCCCCCCCCCTCCTGCATGGTCCTTTTGGCTCCTGCATGCTCTCTTTTTATAACCAATGCTTAAAAAAATAAAAATATTTTACTTAAGTTAACCCTTTACCTAACATGAAAAGCAGACAACACTTGCAAAAAAGATTGTTAAATAACTAATTTTTTCGTTCTCGAGCTCGTTCCAATGAGGGGTCATAACCTATGTTTTTGAGACAAAAAATGAAAATTAATGGGTGCTTTTGAGAATTGTGCTGGTCAGTTTTGAACATTGGGTAAAGGGTTAATGAAATTGATAAGTTTGTCCCTTGAGTGCAACAAGGCTTTGTACGTAATGTTTTAGAATTGCAAAGCCTTCTTGCACTCAAGGGGTAAAATATACCACCACCCATGCTGTTCTGTAGATTATGAGGCCTAAAACATAAAACAGACCAAGAACATGAACTTTTGATGGCAAAGAAATAATTACAGAAATAAAAAACAAAATAGAAAATCACCCACCCACAACCAATTTGGTCTTGTTAACTTTCAGATCTATGAAAATGTATTGTCTGGCAGCCGTGCATGTGCTCTTTTAAGTGTTTAACCCTCAGTACTAGAATAAATAACCTAAAACTTTATATTAAACTGTTGTACAGTACATCATACACTTGTACTTCCTTGCATGCCAGTGGATTGCATTTTTTGGAACCTATTGTTTTGGTTTAGGTTTTTAAAGGGATAATACAGTTGAAACTAGAAGTCCTGTCAAAAAATGCGCACAAATAGCACGTTGATCTGCACGTTAATCTTTGTGTTAGGGTCGTAGTAAGGCCATCAAATTCTGTACATATGGCCTGTGCACAAGCAATGTTTCAGCCAATGGACCTCCGGTGTAAGTTGCTAATTTAAAAAGAATGTAGACTCTGAGATTTTGCTTGTATGTGAAAGCATGTCAAAAATACCACTGTATTGCAAAGTGTAAGATATCAGAAGCAATGCAAAATTACTTTTATCTGTAACTAAACCTTTACCTAACTTGAAAAGCAAATGACACTTTCAAATGGTTTTGGCCATTATGTTGGGTAAATTGTTAAAAAACTTTAACTCCTAACCCGCTGAATATATTTTTCATCAGATCTACATGTAGTTATGGCACCTGTGAAGCAGCCATGTCTGGATTTGATTGAAAACTTTGTCTCAATTTACATTTGTAATTCAAGAAATCATTGGTGGAAAAATTTACAAGGGGAAAATTTGATTAAAAGCGCCCAAGTTATACTTATTTCATTTACAAGAGAAATCCTGTCCTTGGCAGGAATATCTACCAGCAGCATGCTAGGAGTTAATGCAGATAAAATGTTCATAAGATGTGGTGTTGAGAAGATACAAATTAGCCTGAAAGTTATTAGAAGTGGTGGTAGAGCTGGTCGGTTTTGAAATTTTCCCTCGGTTCAGTTTCGGTTCGGTTCTGGACATAAAAAATTGGTTTTTGGTTTCGGTTTTTGTAACACAATACACATTTTTCATATCTTATGTATTAAACTGGGACAGGATAGTACTAAAACATGTTAAATAACAAACAAGTGAACTTGAAATGAAGTAAAACTGTATTGCAATTGTTTCCTGTAAATTTAATGAACAAAAAATTATATCTGCATACACCTTCATAAAAAGTCATTCAAGCCCAAGGGCACAGATACGGGAGTCGGGAGTGTTGGTCGAGAGAAGGGGAGAGGAGGGGGGTGGGGCTCAAACATTTAGTCACAAAGATGCTATTTGAGATGGAAACTTTATGATTCTACCGTCCTGTCCGATTCGTTTTTCATTTCCATTCACAGCATTGACGTGTTGCCTGACATGAAAATAAGTGAAACGGGTCGGAATTTTAGAAAGCAACTGCCCAATTTCAAGGAGAAGTTGCGAACTTTAGAATACGCCATTTACTTTCAGTAAAACAGATACCCATTTCACAATCTAACTAACTTGAAAAGTTGACTTTTGTACCCAAAAGGAGCAAACTCTAAATCCCAGAATCATTCATTTACAAAGCACTGAAGAGGTTATGCAAATTATCTGACAAGATCGTCACCTGAACTGATTTCCATTCTTCCTTTCAGTTTGCATTGAATTATCATTGTCAGAGAGTCACTGAATTCTGAGAATTCCCGTTACTTCGAAAAACAACCCAGCCGCATGCGTTTTTCACGTATAAGTGTATTTTGGATTTTTACTTTCTGTCTATTCAAATTTCCGATTGACACTTTGTGTGACAGGTATATGCAGCTAACGTTTTATTAATATTAATTTAACCCCTTTCCTGCAAAAAAGGAGTTTCCCAACATTAACTGAGCTTTGAGCGAATTGATACTTTGCAGGTGTCCCAGTCTTCTTTTTCAATAACAGTGTTGTACTCTTCGGAATGATGATTCTGTATGTGGCGACATAGGTTGGAGGTATTTACGTATTGGGTGATGACTGACTTATTGCATAATAGGCATTTGGCATTTATATCGTCGTTTCTTATTGATATGCCACCATGCTTTTTATCCGACATTTTGTTGATTATACAAAATCTATGGTGTGCTAAATGTGAATATTCAAAAGTTAAGCAAAACCCAAAATATACAGTGTTTAATCTCTTTTTCGGTTCGGTGTTTCAGTTTCCACTAAAAAAACAAGTTTCGGTTTCGGTTCGAATAAACCGACCAGCTCTAAGTGGTGGAAGCCCATATTTGGGCTTTATTCTGAAGAGTAGGTACTGCAACTTAGAGGCTTCATTGGCACTCTCCCATAAATTGTGACAAGGACATGACATGCGAACAAATTTTGCTGACCAAAAATAATTTAGCACTCTACCAGTTAATGTTACTATTGCTCTTGTCCCAATGCATTATTTTAGCAATAATTGGGATTATTAGATCAATACCATTGTCAGACTTTTCAGTTAGTGACTGTGATCAGCTAACCAGATCAGGATGAAAAAACTGCCAGACATTTGGATAAAAACAATGAATTCTTGCCTTAAAATTATTTTATTTCAGCGACACAAACTCTTCCACACAAAAGACATACGGAACATAAGGGTGCTTTTACATAAAAAAATGGTTGACTTACTGACAATGGTTAACTAACATTTTTTCAGAATTGTACCTTATTGTCCTGTTGAAGGATTTCATGTTTTGCATTTGTATTATTTTTGTATAGTATTATCAGCATAGATTACCGGTACTGCTTTTTGTTGTTTTGTTAATGGAAAATAATTTCCTTTTTTTTCAGGGAATCTGAGGGTGTTCCAAGCACAGCTATACGGGAAATATCTCTTCTAAAAGAACTTGATCATATAAATGTTGTAAGGTTGGTTAATTCAGATATTTGCATCAGTATCATTGTAATTCATTGCATGTATTTATTTAACACTTAACCCTTTACCCAACGAATCGCCTGCATCCGCCCGCGTAAAATGCAAATTCAGCAGTTGAAAAAAATATTATTTTTCAAAAAATTTCAACAAAACCATATCATGTGACCCCTCGTTGGAACGAGCTCATCGAGCTCGTTCCAACGAGGGGTCACATGATATGGTTTTGTTGAAATTTTTTGAAAAATTTGAAGAAATGATATTTAAAATAATAAATTTTGATATCGTCTGCGTTGGGTAAAGGGTTAAAGGCCTAATTCTGATTTTTATCACATTTTACTGCTATATCAGTGTGCAAAATTTCAAAAATGACTGTTCCGACTGACCGTTCACATGGTTTGGAGATGGCTAACCAAATGCTCGGCTACATAAAAATTCTTGGGAAACTGCCTTTATATCATTAACAAGTATTCATATAATAGCAAGAAAGGCTGGTTGACTGGTAGAGTGCTAGAAGCCCACATTTGGGCTTTATTCTGAACTGCAGGTACCTAAAGTTAAAGTCTTCATATTCTGTGGATGTTTTTCATATTACCTTGGAAGTAAAATTTCTTAATCTCCATGGATTTGTATTGTTACAATTTATGGGAGAGTGCCTATAGGCACTCTCCCATTAATTGTAACAAGACAAAAATGTGTGAACAAATCTTGAGGCTGAGAAAAATATATCAGCTCTCTACCAGTTAAGTTACTCAGACTTTACCATTCAAGATGCAACTTTTGGCTAACCGGTCATCCGTTCGCGTAGATTTAAATTTGCGTAACGACCACACGAACAAACCTAGCGTTCTCGTCAAATTTTGCACACTGCAGTAAAAGAGATGTCCCAATATGCAATGCAACCACTTGGTAAACTTACAGCTTACAAGCAAAGTACCATGGTAGTTCATAGGCAAGTCTTGGTTGGCGAAACAGCTGCACATCCACAAGATGTGACCCAGATGCAAAGCAAAAAGTACAAAAATGTCCAGGCCGCTAATACCCCTTTATGTAACGAATCGGCCACATACGTCCTCGTAATTTACAAATTAAGCAGTTGAAGAACATATTCCTGAAAAGTTTTTTTTTGAAATTCTCCCCTTATAGGTACAAGTACTGACCAGAAGTGTAACACACTTCACACACTTTTAGCATTTAAATCGTATGCATTAATTATTAAAAACTCAATAAATGCGCTCACAATATAATAATGAATTAATTTTCATAGCCACAGATGCTGAAAGTGACCCTAAACACCCAAAAATAAAAAAACCCCAAATATTTGTTTTAAGATTTTAGCTTTAGTATTACAAGCAATTGTCAAAGGCTTGCTCCCTGCTGGAAAAGACCATATTACAAGTTTTGGATAAACAGTTAATGGGATGTAAGTTTGAGAGAGTGCAAGTAATGTTGTGGGGAAAAAAAAAAGATTCTAAGATAGTAAATCAGCATTAAATAATCATTGTGTTGCGATATAGTTAATCAACATTTCAGTTGCAATCTTTAGAGTTGCTATCATGAATGCTTTGAAAACACTGCATTAAAATAAAAAAAAACAAACTAGAAACAAAGTTTCGACATGCTATTATCCTCCTAGAAAAAGACATTATATGCAAAAAAAGTTCATGATAAAAGTTCAACACATGTATTACACAAACTTGCTTTCAAAGGACCAGATCGAAAGCAGACTTTCGATTTAGAAGCATGCTACTGCCTTTGTGCACCATAGCACATGCAATCGAAAAGCAGGGAACATTTTTCACATGTAGATTTCTTAATGATGCAGAAGGAAACGTGGCTTGGGACTAGCAATGTTAGCAGCTAGCCGCCGGGGATACCATTACATCAGAACTGACTGTGAGTGACCTAGCAACTTATTTTCAATCTGTCGGTGACCACAGTGTTACAGACAACATGAAAGATAATGTTGTTGAAGCTGGCTCTGTTATATATTTGCAAAGACATCACTCACCATGCGTTTTCCTGATTTTTAGCTTAACTTGACAAAGACAAGATAAGCTATTGCCATCACGCATGCAGAAGTCTGTAGTCTGTTCACATTTTCCTTTAGCACAGTCTACACCCCGTAGTTCTTGTCCGATCATCATGAAATTTCATATGCCGGTTTGGGGTCATGTCTAGATGAGAGCATCCCCTTTTGGTCGTGATCGGTCAACCGTGCTGGCTGCCCGAACCCAAAACCTTTAGCACAGTCTACAGGTCGTATTTATGAAGGGATTTCAATGTAACTTTGTAGGATGCCTCTGCACAATATCTTGATGAGAACGTCCCGTTTTGGTCATGATCTGTCAACCGTGATGGCTGCCCAAGCCCAAAACCAAGAAACTTATAGCACAGTCTGCAGATCATATTTAATATGGAGAAATTTTATTGTAACTTGGTAGGATGTCTCCGTATGATGTCTAGATGAGAACTTCCCCATTTGGTGGCGATCATTCAGTTGTGATGGCTGCCCAAGCCCAAAACCCGAAAACCTTTAGCATAGTCTATAGGACGTATTTATGGAGGGATTTCATTGTAACTTGGTACGTTGGCTCCATATAGTGTCTAGATGATAACGTCCCCTTTTCAAACTTTTCAAACGCCCGAATTCAAACTTAGTGCATTTCAGGCAAATTTCTTTCAAAATCTTCTCAAGATCCAGCAGGCAGAATCTTTTGATATTTGGTATGCAACTTTGTGGGGTGGATCTGATTCAAGTTTGTTCAAATCGGCCCCCTTGATTCACATTTGGGCTCACTATAGAAGCCCAAATTTGAACTTAGTGCATTTCAGGCAAATTTCTTGAAAAATCTTCTTCTCCAGATCCAGCAGGCAGAATCTTTTGATATTTGGTATGGCTACAGGGGCCCAAAGCCCAAAAGCCTTTAGCACAGTCTACAGGTCATATTTATGAAGGGATTTCATTGTAACCTGGTAGGATGACTCCAGATAATGCCCAGATGAGAACGTCCCCTTTTGGTCGCGATTATTCAACCATGATGGCTGCCAAAGCCCAAAACCCGAAAACCTTTAGCATAGAATACAGGTCGTATTTATGAAGGGATTTCATTGTAACTTGGTAGGATGACTCTGTATAATGTCGAGATGAGGACATCCCCTTTTGGTTGCGATCGGTCCACTGTGATGGCTACACAGGCCCGAAGCCAGAAAACCTTTAGTACAGTCTACAGGCCGTATTTAGGAAGGGATTTCATTGTAACTTGATAGGATGACTCGTTTTCCAATAATTTCACTGTAACTTGGTAACTTTCGTTGACATACATTAACTGTGAGGGCCACATTAACCCACCCCTCAATTCTTTAGTACAGTCTACACCTCATATTATTTTTATTAAAAACATAGCATACAGGAACAGAAATTAACATATTACCAATTATCACAATTCTTGTCTTATTTCATAATCCTTTTATAAATATTGAACATTATCCTTTTCATTTGTGATAATTATTAGTGTGATATCCAGCCACCAAGCCTCTGTCGTGTCCACGATAGAAAGTGTACTCTTTGTGTGTACCGTAGTTACTCTATGTATTGGGACACTCTATGATTTGGGACACACATTTTTTCCAGAAAACTATATTTTTTTTATTCTCCAAAGTTTGGGACATTCAGGAGATTTGTTTCCAGTTGGCCTGTCGCTAGTAGCAGACGACACTCATAAAAAAAATTCTTGAGTAACTAAAAATTTTCATTTTTTACTTCCAAAACATAGCTTATGATCCCTCATTGGAACGACCGCAAATGTGCTCATTCCAATGAGGGATCATAAGCTATGTTTTGGAAGCAAAAAATGAAAATATAAAAAAAATTGGACGGCGATTTTCGTTTATAGTGATGGAAAACAAATCACACCCAACTTTTTTCAGCATCAAATCAAGACCAGGCTGTGTTCTTTCCCCATTTTCTAAGAATTGGGACACCTGTGAAAATAATTATTTTTAGCTGTCCCAATACATAGAGTAAATACGGTAGATCTTGAGTGCAGCTAGAAAATTTGCAAGTCGATAATTAGTATTGGAGGCTGAGAAACAGAAGAAGATGATAAAAGTGTTGGCTGATTCAAAAACTCTGTTACGTAAGCGACATGATTTATCCTCACACATACCTGTACATAACAGATATGAGTTCAATTAAATTCCGGTAGGTACACAAAAACAAAACAGATTGCCTGAATTCAAAACCATGCACCCATTTTAGTGTGTGCCTGCATTTTTCAAAATCGAAAGTGTGGGAAAGTAGACATAGAATGCAAATAGAATTAGAAAAATCTTTTCCTGCAGGTTCAACAGATGAGGAAGATGATAAAGCAACACAAAACGTCTTGTAAAGGAACTGCAATCGGAATTAAAAAAAAAATTGCATGTATGCAATACTGGTTGAAAAAAATCAAAATCCTGGCAGACTGCAGCTGACTTCCCAAATTGAATTTGATAATCGGGCCCTGCAATTCTACAATTTTGGTGAGAATCAAATTTCATATCGGATCTCAAATGGAATCTCAACGTTCTTGTTTCTTTGACAATATTTTATTTTCAAACATGTACACAAGGTAGAAATAGGTTAGTTTTATAACTCAAACAAATGTCAGTTGATATTTGGTATGTGAGTCTTCTACCAAACATAACTTGAGCATGTCTTAACTTGACCTGGCAGAGTTATTGTTGTTAATTGGTTAATTTTCACGAATTTGGGACTCTATAACTCAAACGAATGTTGACTGGTTTGCTTGAAATTTGGAAAGTGTTTCTTTTACAACATTTTCTTGATCAAGCTTGAAAGTTATAACCGCCACCAAAAACTTGGAACTGCACCTGTGATGCCTACATCTGTATCATACATTGAAGTGAATAAAAAATTAATCATTGCATTGAGTATACAGTAGAATCCTCTTAATTGAATATCCATTTTGCCAGTGAAAATTATTCAATTAACAGGAGTATACAATTAACAGGGATTTGGTCTGTTTCCTGTGTTCTTGGGGTAAACTGAGCATTTATTCTATTATATCTTGTTTGACAGAGCTCATAGAGCTCTGTCAAACAAGATATAATAGAATAAATGCCTGTATTGGATGTAGTGAGGCCAAAAAGGTTGATAAATAAGGGGAATTTGGTGCGTATCACAGTAATTTTTTCGACATATTACAAAAGTTTATATACAATTAACAGGAGTTTACTCTACAACCCATATGCAGTTAACAGATCAAATTTGTACTGAAGGTATGGTAAATGGTTTTGTGTTTGAAAATTATATTCAATTAACAGGGATATACAATTAAGAGATATCCGATGAAGTGGGCTCCACTGTACTTGACTTTGTGTACCATCACCAGTAAAAGTGGATTGAAAGTTTGTAGTATCATTTGTACTAACACTTTACCCAATGCAGACTATGGCAACATTTATTATTTTAAAATAAATTTTTACCTGTGGGAACCCCGGTAAGCAAACCTGGAATTAAGTCGCGAATGATCGTTCAGGTTATGGATAGGTTACAGAGATTTCAAAATGCGTAAACTGTACACCGCTCGCGATAGCATTTTACCTTCAACCGAATCGAAAATTGACCAAACCATGCTGTTGATGGTTGATCATGTGATCCACAATTGAGTTGAAACCCAAGAGATTGATTACTTCAGCGATCTGAACGTTGTGACTGCCTTCCTGCCCACTGTAGTGGGCGGGTAGGTAGCCACTATGTTCATATCGCATATATCATAATTACAATTTTGAGACAAGTTAGCGTAAACATGTTACGATGGGTTACAAATGTTAACTTAGGCATAACCAAGTTATGAACGTCATGTCTTATTTCTATGTCTGACAGTAAGTGTAGCAGTGCTTGTTTACTGTGGTAAATAAGCTCTGTTTACTGGTAAATTAGGACCCAGTCACCAATGAAAGTCACTAAAATGGGCAACATAGATATAAATGATTCGCTGGACTTGACTTTACATTCATGTTGCGGTCACGATTAACCAAATTGACCTTAATCACCAACAAATAAATATATATTTTTATACTGTACCAATGACCCAGACTTAGCTTGTGCTAACTCTAACAAAACCAGGGCCAAACACAAATTTTGCCCCCCAATCCCCAAAATTTGCATCCAAAACAAAAAGAAATCATGTCCTAAAGGACCTCCATACTACGCCCCCACTGCGTATGCGCAGTGTGACGGACGTCCCGAAATTGGCGCCAATTATCATTCTCTGTTTGGCCCTTCATCAGTCAACATCTCACTGATCTTTGTGCTTGTAAATCTCAGTTTAAAGGATGCCAGACACGTAATTTTTGGAGAAATGGTGATTCTAAGGAGGATAGAAGGAGGAGAGGAAAAAGAAGTGACAAAAAATAATCAGGGCTGTACTTAAAATTTTTTGATGAAATTATGTTAAGTTGCCTATTTTCGAGGCATGGGCCTCTTGTTGTCATTCTTGCTAAATGTTGCACTGCTTATTCAGTGTTTCCTCTCCCCTAGCCTTCTAAAGTTCCCCCTTGCAATTCTCCCATGCTTTTGGCATATTTTTGAGAAAGTTCATTTCTAAAATTTTCCTGGGAGAGTTGCTTGGATACAGAATGTTTTCTGTTACTTTCCCCATAGTTACGTTTTCACCCATGGGTGTATAAACGTGTTCTGCATCTTCCATCTGATGTTCTGCAGATTCTTCCCTGGGAGTCTCTGTTTTGCATCAGATAGAGTGTAATTTTGATGACTGATTCCGGGCCAGTTTTTTCAGTGCCTGGAGTCATGTTTTCTGGTGTTTTACACTGTTTGTTTACATTGGCAACAGCCTTTTTTGAGGGGGGCTGTTTGCCTTTGCTGTAGTTATCTCACTATAAGATACATTTATATTATCCGTAAGTGTCTCATTAATTATTTAATATAAATTTAAAATTTTTGACCACACTTTGCCATCGGATCCATCGGGGCTCAACGTTACTTTTCAGCAACTTGGGCTTCGCTGAAAAAATATTTTTTCAAAATTATTTTGATTTGCAATTGTTTTTTCATTTATTAATGGATCATGTTATTATGTATCTTTGTGTCAGGGGTTTGTGCGAGTAACTAGGACTTGTTGTTGACTTTTCACAATGAAAGGAGTTTGTTCAAATTGTAATGGGAAGAAATCTTCCTCTGACTTTCATGATCATTGTATTAATTGTAGTCAGTGTTCTCGCACTAATCCCTGTCCTATATGTCAATATTGGGATGATAAACATTGGAAACGTGTGTCACGGTATGTTGTTTCTGGAGAAAGGGCTATGCCGGCTCTTTCTCCGCAAGGTCACTCTACTCTCTCAGTTTCTATTTCAGAGGAACAAGAACAGGGTGATGTTTCCATGTTATCTTCTACAAGTGTGCATCCGTCGTCACAAATGAATTCAGAGCTAGCGGCAAAAGTGCTCATGGAGATTAGACAAATGTCGTCCGCTAGCTCGCCCGGTGTAGCGTCCATTCACCGAATGGTTCGGCAGCCGGGTTCGTCCGATGCGGTCCAGGAGGAAATTTTGGGTGATGCGAGCACTATAAACATACTAGGTGCACACCCAGTGACGGCGGATAGTAATCGAGAACGGAGGAAGCCTTTGAGTCCGGTTCCTAGCTCGTCCAGGTCCAGCCGGGCCGCGAGCGAGAGAGGCCCCTCTCTCGTACAACATCTGGGACCAGATGTTGTGGTACAAAATGTGTCGCAAGCGGAGCATACGTCCGTCGCTCGGGACGCTCCGTTGTATAGGCAGTCCGCGGAGACTGCTAAGGCTTCTTCTCGTCAGCGCACACGACCGCACCTTGGCTGCGTGACCGCCGATATATTACCAGCTTCGCCGATCAAGGATTCTTCGGCGACCAGGTCACACCATCCGGCAGCCAGGGATTCGAGACCGATGGACTCCGGACGTTCGCATAGAAAAAGTATGCGGGAACCATCTGATGCGGAGCTGCCCTCGGCGAAGCAGCGAAAGACTGCGCCTCCGCAGGTCTCGACGCCGGACATTCTTGTGCAGATAGCACAGCTTATCGCAGCATCCCAGCAGCCGACAGAAACGGTGTCGGATCGAGAATTATCCGACGGCGCTGGGTCGGTACGCTCCGCCGAAGCATCGGGGGCGGATGACCGGGAACATCATGAGGTCCGACCGGATGGTGAAAGGGATACGGATGATTTGGAGCTATCCCTTTCGAAACAACATAAAGCTGCCGTGGACTTCATCCGGCACTTTCTCCCTCAAGTTGTTCCGTCGGGCCAGACTGCTGCGGTTCCGGACAAGAGGATTATAGCGTCATTGGACTCTGAATTTTTTGAGCGGTTCAGGGACATCGCTCCCGAGTTTCCGTCGCAGTCCAATAATGTTGCAAGAACATTTGAATTATTGAACGACGCTATATTTAAACTTGCTTCCAAGACGGGGAAAGCAGGTTTCTTGTCCGCTAATACTCTCAACCTGCCTTTCATTAATGCAAGGAATAAATTCGATACGGCAGGACAGGGTATCCCGAGAGTTCCTCTGCGTATGGACGACGAGGCGGAAGACTTAGAGCTATCATTACCGTCGTCGGCTTCTATTCCAACCGCGGTGTTGGAAACAGCTATTGCGTCTAACAGAGCCAATTTAGATGCCTTATCTTACGCAGATCACCTTACTAAAGCGTTATCACTGCGCCTTCAAGGGAAAGAGTTTCAGGATATACAATCCTCTTTAAGACTTCTTTCAAGGGCAGTAGCTTATTCCACGTGTAACTCCGCCCTTTCAGTGGCAAATCTGGAGTTGGTTAGACGTGACGCAGCCCTAGCTACATCTACACTTGTGGATTCTAAGGTGAAGAACTCACTTAGAGTCGCTTCGGTCTCCGGAGAACTTCTCTTTGACGGCAAGCTTTCTGCTATTTATGATAAAATTACAAAGAAAGCTTCGGATTCTCTGTTGTTCAAATCTGCCTCTAAGAAACCAGATACAGCAGACAAGAATAAGACAGGCACTTCTGGGTCTAATGCGCCCAAGAGAGGTTCCTATAGAGGTTCCGGTGCGTCCTCTTGGTCTTATTCGAGAGACCGTCAGGGTAGCGACTCTCGTTCGGGACGTCCTTCGGGCCGGGACAATCGGTCGGATGCCCCGAGCTCGACGGGGCGAGGTGCGGGTCGTGGAGGACGTGGTTTCTCCTACCGCAGGCCTCGCAGGTCCAGGAGGTGATGGCTTAAACCTCTATCGCGTACCGGTTGGCGGAAGGTTGTCAAGCTTTTCACAAGAATGGGCGTCGATTACGGACGACCCTTGGGTGAGAGGAGTGACTTCGGAAGGTCTAAAGATATCCTTCAAACGAAAGCCTCCATTAACTCGAAGTCCAAAGTGGACTCAACTTCCGTCAAATCCGCAGAAAAGAGACGCTCTGTTATCAGAGGTGCAGTCTCTTTTAATGAAGAACGCGGTAGAGGTCGTAGAAAACCAGGAAACTCCGGGATTCTACAGCCATCTGTTTCTGGTTCCGTAACCAGACGGCTCGTTCCGTCCAGTCATAGATTTGAGCTGGATAAACAAGCTGATCGTCGCTCCGAAATTTTATATGGAGACGATTCGGTCGGTCAGAGGGAGTATTCGGGTGAACGATTATGCAACAAGCATAAATTTCAAAGATGCGTACTTTCACGTCATGGTACATCCGACATTCCGAAAGTATCTACGCTTCGCAGTCCTAGGAGTGGTGTATCAATTCCGGGCGATGTGCTTCGGATTGAATCTAGCACCCTGGGCTTTCACTCGGGTAATGAACTCGGTAATGATCTATTTCCGAGCTCATTCGTCTGCGGTAACGTCGGCCTACCTGGACGACATTCTTCAGAGGTACGGCAACGAGTTAACGCTTCAGAACGATGTTCAGAATCTACTTCTATTGCTCCGACGTCTTGGTTTTATAGTAAACGAGGAGAAGTCGGATCTGGTGCCGTCCAAGTCATTCACTCATCTGGGAATGAGCTTCGAGACGCACAACAATCTCATTCGTCTGCCGTTAACCACAGCGAAATTAGTCAGTTGTTACGCTCGCTATTGTCTGCACGCAGACAAAGTCACAGCGAGAGAATTTATGAGACTGATAGGTCTGTGCGGAGCCGCTGCGGATCTCATTCCGATGGGGCGGTTACGCACACGTCCTCTTCAAATTTTCTTGACTCAAAATTGGAGTGTGAAAATTCATTCGCTCGACGTAGACGTTCTCTTGTCAGATCAAGTGAAACAAGAGATTCAGACTTGGGCAAACATTCAGTGGTTAACTCGGGGAGTTCCGCTGCAGTTGCCGGATCCGAGTTTTACCATTATGACGGATGCCAGTCAAACAGGTTGGGGTGCATCATTAATCCCAACGGATTCGAGATGCCAGGGTCTTTGGGATCCGCAATTCCTGTGCAAGCACATAAACATCAAGGGAATGATGTCAATTTGGCTTGCGTTACGTCACTGGATGGACATTATTCACAATGCTCATGTCCAAATCCTATCCGACAATACGACAGTAGTGGCGTATATACGGAATCAGGGAGGCACTCATTCAGTTCCGTTGTTCAATCTAACGGAAAGAATCCTTCTGTTTGCGCTAGAACATCATGTTCTTCTTTCGGTCCGTCACATACCGGGTCGTCTGAATGTGCTAGCAGACTCCCTTTCATGAAAGGGTCGATTGTTGCCGTCGGAATGGACTCTCAACAAACAAGTATTCAATCAGATTTGCTACCAATGGGAACGGCCAATGATAGACTTATTTGCGACACATCTCAACAATCAGTTGCAGACGTATGTGTCTCCGTGTCCGGATCCAAGAGCATTTGCAGTAGACGCTCTGTCGATCCCTTGGGACGGAATGATAGGATATGCGTATCCTCCAGCGCCGTTAATTCAACAAGTATTGCTAAAGATAAAACAATCTCAATGCAAGATTCTGTTGGTAGCATCTCTGTCGCCACAGAGACCGTGGATAAATCTACTCAGGTGTCTGTTGTGGGACCTACCGCCAAAGCTTCCTCCACGGGAGGATCTTCTTTCGCAGGGGAAATCGTGCCAACTCCATCACAACCCGCAAGGTCTCAACCTTCACGTTTTTCCGTTGTGCGGTCCTTCTTGCATGGCAAGCACTTTACAGGACGAGCAGTGGACGCGATTTCTAACTGTAGGAGGACCTCCTCTTCACTAAACTATGCGGCTAAGTGGAAGGTTTTTCATCGTTGGTGTAGGGATCATTCTGTAGATATATTCGATCCCTCTATACCAGACATTGCAAACTTTCTAGTATACTTGTTTGACGAAATCAAACTGCAGCCTGTTACTATAAAGGGTTATAGGTCTATGTTATCTGATACCTATGCACATCATGATAGTTTACAAATTGGATCTAATGTCTCTTTATCTAAGTTGGTTAGAAACTTTTCGATAAATAGACCCAGAATTCTTAGATTAATTCCTAAATGGAATTTAGCTTGGGTTCTTCTTAAATTGAAGGAAAAGCCATTTGAACCTCTTGTTACAGTAGATTTCAAATTCTTATCTTATAAGACAGCTTTTCTCTTAGCTTTCTCTTCTGCTAGAAGAGTCAGTGAGCTTCATGCACTGTCGGTGGATGATTCTCACTATCGTAGTGTCGGGAACACTATCACCTTCACTACTAATGTGGGTTTTTTAGCTAAGAATCAGGCTCCTAATAAATATCCGGAACCTATTGTTATTAAGGCTCTTCCATCTTCAGACGGGCGTAGGCCTTTACTCTGTCCTGTTAGAGCGTTACGTATCTATAAACAGAGATCTCAGTTTATCAGAAAGGGACGGAAACGTTTCTTTCTGTCTTTGATGCCTAATAGAAAGGACATTTCGGTCCATTCTATTGCTAGATGGATTCAATTAACTATCCGTACTGCTTATGAGAGTGTATCTTCTTCTCAGCAGTCTGTGCTTAAGATTTCCGCTCATGAAGTAAGAGCTCTTTCTACTTCCTGTGCTTATGCTAATAGTGTTGCTATTACAGATTTAATGAAGGCTGCTTATTGGTCTCAGCCATCCACATTTACGAATTTTTATCTCAGAAATATTGAGTCTATTTCTGGAGACCTGCATTGTTTAGGTCCGTTATCTGTTGCTCAGAATGTCGTCCACTAAACAGTTGCAACTATAGTTATGCAGGCTTTCTGTTCCGGCAGTGACTCCGTCCGGCTGCCCTCTTCGCTCTGGGCTATTTGACCCAGGGCAAGGGGAAGGGGGGGGGGGGGGGGGGCGGGTGTTCCCTTAGGTCACCTGCTTTATAGTGAAAAGCAAGGGAATGCCTCCTCCAAGTCAGTATTTCTGAGTCGCTTCCGGGATGGTTTTAAAGTGTAATATTAATGTTAAAATTCATTCATGTCTTATTTTTAAAGTGTAGCTTGGTGTGAAGCATTTGTATATGTCAAGTGTCAAACGGGCTTTAGTATACAATACTCGGACACTTTTAAATGACTATAAAGAGTCTCAATTCTCTGGACTACTTTATTTATTGGCTTACTTTAAAAATAATTAGTATAAGGGATATACTGGATGTTAATAGAGAACATGAATGTTATTGTGCTCAATTATTAAGGGTAGTGTATCTTTCTAATTTAATATTAAATAAGAAAGATACATGTAAAGCCTAATACTCCTTTTCTCCTTAAGGGGTTACCTCTTTACTATATAGTTGAGCTTATTGGATTTTCCTCTATGTCCTAGGCCCTCCAGCCTGTTTACTATTCAGCTAAGTCTGGGTCATTGGTACAGTATAAAAATGTTAAAAAATTTATAGTAATTTATATATTTTTTATACTTACCAATGACCCAGACGGGGATGGCCCTCCCTGGAGTTGGGAACTCTTGCCTCCCCGCTGAGTACATAGCGCTGACCAGGCACTGCCAGTAAGAATGATAATTGGCGCCAATTTCGGGACGTCCGTCACACTGCGCATGCGCAGTGGGGGCGTAGTATGGAGGTCCTTTAGGACATGATTTCTTTTTGTTTTGGATGCAAATTTTGGGGATTGGGGGGCAAGATTTGTGTTTGGCCCTGGTTTTGTTAGAGTTAGCACCAGCTAAGTCTGGGTCATTGGTAAGTATAAAAAATATATAAATTACTATAAATTTTTTAACTTTTTTCAAATTTTTCCAAAAATTTCAACAAAACCATATCATGTATCCCCCTCATTGGAGCGAGCTCGATGAGCTCGTTCCAATGAGGAGTCACATGATATGGTTTTGTTGAAATGTTTGGACAACTAATTTTTTATCTCACCGAAGGGAGCTTAACTTATCACTTGCCATCCGATGTCGTCCGTCGTGAACTTTACATTATCGACTACTCCTCACAAACTACTGGATCAAATTGAACCACATTTGGTGTGCATGTTCCCCATCATATGTCAATTCAAACTTGTACAAATAAACTTGCCGCACACACAGGGGGCACCACAAGGGGCATAACTCTGATAGCACCCATGAAGAATTTCTTTCCAAAATTCAAAAAAATCTTCTTCTTCAGATCCACCAGGCAGAATTCTTTCCTATTTGGTATACATCATCTCTGCAGGGGGGGGGCTTCAAATTTGTTCAAATCCCCCCCCTACCCCCCCCCTCCCCCCCCCCCCTCCCCCGGATTCATATTTGGGCTCACAAGAGAAGCCCGAATTTGAACTTATTGCATTTCAGGCAAATTTCTTAAAAATCTTCTCCAGATCCAGCAGGCAGAATCTTTTGATATTTGGTATGCTACATTGTGGGGTGGATCTGATTCAAGTTTGTACAAATCGGCCCCCTGGGTTCATATTTGGGCTCAGTAAAAGAGCCTGAATTCAAACTTAGTGCATTTCAGGCAAATTTCTTTCAAAATCTTCTCAAGATCCAGCAGGCAGAATCTTTTGATATTTGGTATGCAACTTTGTGGGGTGGATCTGATTCAAGTTTGTTCAAATCGGCCCCTTTGATTCACATTTGGGCTCACTATAGAAGCCCGAATTTGAACTTAGTGCATTTCAGGCAAATTTTTTAAAAAATCTTCTTCTCCAGATCCAGCAGGCAGAATCTTTTGATATTTGGTATGCAACATTGTGGGATGGATCTGATTCAAGTTTGTTCAAATCGGGCCCCTGGATTCATATTTCGGCTCACTATAGAAGCTTGAATTCAAACTTAGTGCATTTCAGGCAAATTTCGAAAAAAAATCTTCTTCTCCAGATCCAGCAGGCAGAATCTTTTGATATTTGGTATGCAACATTATGGGGTGGATCTGATTCAAGGTTGTTTAAATCGGCCCCCTGGATTAATATTTGGGCTCTCTATAGAAGCTTGAATTTGAACTTAGTGCATTTCAGGCAAATTTCTTAAAAAAATCTTCTTCTCCAGATCCAGCAGGCAGAATCTTTTGATATTTGGTATGCAACATTGTGGGGTATATCTGATTCAAATTTGTTCAAATCGGCCCCCTGGGTTCATATTTGGGCTCAGTATAGGAGCCCAAATTTGAACTTGGTGCATTTCAGGCAAATTTCTTTAAAAATCTTCTTCTCAACATCCAGCAGGCAGAATCTTTTGATATTGGGTATGCAGCATGCTTAGGGGGGGTGAGATTCAAGTTTGTTCAAGCCAAGTCCCTGGGTTCATATTTGGGTTCACTGTGGTAGTCCGAATTATAACTTAGTTCAAAATGAGGAATTTTCTCTAAAAATCTTCTTCTTCAGATCCAGCAGTCGGAATGTTTTGATATTTGGTATGCAACATCCTTAGGGGGATGAGATTCAAGTTTGTTCAAGTCATGTCCCTAGGTCCATATTTGGGCTCACTATGGGAGCCTGAATCATAACTTAGTTCAAAATGAGGAATTTTCTTTAAAAATCTTCTTCTTCAGATCTAGCAGTCAGAATGTTTTGATATTTGGTATGCAGCATCCTTAGAGGGGTAAGATTCAAGTTTGTTCAAGCCATGTCCCTAGGTCCATATTCGGGCTCACTGTGGGAGCCCGACTGATAACTTAGTTCAAAATGAGGAATTTTCTTTAAAAAACTTCTTCAGATCCAGCAGTCGGAATGTTTTAATATTTGGTATGCAGCATCCTTAGGGGGTGAGATTCAAGTTTGTTCAAGCCATGTCCCTATGTCCATATTTGGGCTCACTGTGGGAGCTTGAATTGTAACTTTGTTAGAAATGAGGAATTTTCTTAAAAACTCTTCTTCAGATCCAGCAGTCTGAATGTTTTGATATTTGGCATGCAGCATCCTTAGGGGGTGAGATTCAAGTTTGTTCAAGACAAGTCCCTGGGTTCATATTTGGGCTCACTGTGGGAGCCCGAGTGATAACTTAGTTCAAAATGAGGAATTTTCTTTAAAAATCTTCTTTTTCAGATCCAGCAGATGAATGCTTTTGATATTTGGTATGCAGCATCCTTAGGGGGGTAAGATTCAAGTTTGTTCAAGACATGTCCCTAGTTCCATAAAATTTGTCTCTCATGACTTCATTCCTTTGTAGGGTTGATGAACCATGTCTAACTGAATGTGCCCCCAAATACTTCTTTGAACCACTTTGGCCGGTGAGCGATTAAGGCTCCTTGGGGCCTCTTGTTTTTTCAACTGCTGAATTTGCATATTACGTCAGAGGATATTGCTGTTTCATTAGGTAAAGGGTTAAGTGTGAACCGAACTGAACTTCACTCAGATTTAGGATCATCAACCATAACATAATTTTATACTTGCAGGCAATACAGTGGAACCCTGTTAATTGAATAGCCACTTTGCAAATAGAAATTATTCAGTTAACAGGAGTATTCAATTAACAGGGATTGTGTCCTGTATTCTAGAGATAAACTTCGCATTTATTCTATTATATCTTGTTTGACAGACTTCCATGAGCTCTGTCAAACAAGATATAATAGATTAAATACTTGCATTTGATGTACTAATGCCAAACAGGTCTGTAAACAAAAAAAAAACCTGGGGAGAGTCAGGGTAATTTCTCAGCAGGATACAGGATTTTTTTATTTAATTAACAGGAGTTTACTCTATAACCTATATTCAATTAACAGGTCACATTTGTACTGGTGGTATGGTAAATGGTTTTGTGTTGGGAAATTATATTCAATTAACAGGGTTATTCAGTTAAGAGATATCCAATTAAGTGGGCTACACTGTATCGCCAAGCACTACTCTGCAGTAGACTTTGTTTTATTACTGGTTTGCAGCTAAAGGCTTCAATGAGGCTTTCTGGAACAAATTCTATTTTATGTTTACAGGTTACTTGATGTTGTTCATAGTGAAAAGAAGCTGTATCTGGTCTTTGAATTTTTAAATCAGGATTTGAAAAAATACATGGACTGTGCTCCCCCACCTGGTCTTCCAGATGTCTTAATAAAGGTATTATTGAATTGTATCATGGTTTCTGTAGAAAATAATATTTTTTTTAACTCTTACTATTGCCTAATTCAGTAAAACAGGTGGCGCAACATGCAGTCTTTGGGTAAACACGTCTGTTACATTCCATCCAAGTATCTCAGCTGACAGCAACACAGAGTGTAGATTAAATGTGTAAAACCTTTCCAGACCTTTTAACTCTTTGCTTGAATTTAAAGGCCTGTGTTTATTTAACCCTCGGCACATTAAATTTTTGCATGCTGCAGCTATTCCTGATTTCTCTTGATATTGAAATATGTATAATTTTGGCACACTTGAACCAATTTCCACCCTGTAAATTGAATGGATTTTTTTCCCAATAATTTCTTGGGTTAAATTTAAAACTTTTCATCAAAACTAATCATAGCTGCTTCACAAAATACTCGGCAGGTTAAGAGTTAAGGAACAATGGTATTGAGCGTTTTATACATTTTTTCTACACTTTCACTTGTCATCCTGTGGCTTTATAGTTATTTCTCCCCTTCCCAGAAGGGAGACATATTGTTTTAGTGCACATTCTTCTTCTTCTTAGTGATGAGCCGATTATCGGTACGGGTTATCGGTATCGGCCGATAAATGGCTTATCGGCCGGGTATCGGTATCGGCAAAAAATACCAATTCTGCCGATATTGGCAGCCGATATGTCTTTTTTTTCCAAATCAAGTTCTCAGGCAAATCGCTGATAATCTCAACTAAGTAGCACTAATTACTCAGATTAGGGCTTTTTAGAAAACGTATTTTTGGGGTATCACCCAAAATAAGCCCACCCCATATTTCTCTTGAATTAAAGTTTCGACTATCGGTAGTGGTGAAGCATTCTTCAACACACAGGGCATCACGAAAATGTGCACGAAAATTTCAATTGTTCAATCAAAATAAAATTATGTGAATGTGTTTTGGAGTTGTTTTTTTGTCAATTTTTTCACATTTTCAGCTAAAAAAATAAAATTACCAATTATACTTTCATGTTATTTATTATTGTCAGCCCTCGCGTTTATCAACTTTATGTTGAAGACAAATGGGAAATTCCCAGTTCTTAAATTATTAATGACAGCGTGTTCAGTGACCCAAATTGTTCATGTTATTACTTTAGAAAATGAGTTGAGAAATTACCTGATGTGATCTCTGCAAAAATAGCTACTCCAAAATAAATCTGAATTAATACCCTGAGTTGTAATATCCAGTTTGATCCATGCTACATGAAAGGCTGTTTTGAAAACAAAACAAGGGGAAGCCAAAGCCATATTGTTTACAACAATGGGGACACATTATGTACATCAGGGCGGTCAGTTTAAATATAGATTTTTTATTTATGAAACGTGCCCACGTGTTTTTATCAATGCATTGCAGAATTCCGTAACCCCCTCCCCTCCACTTCTACACTCTACAGACAGCAGATCACGGACAAGTGACAATGATTCATGATTTTTTTTTTGGTAAATGCAGTACCACTATGGCATTACCACTACGGGTGCTGGTCAAAACGTCCCCGAACCAACACGTCCCCAAGAGTTGGTCAAAACATCCCCAACAATTGGTCAATTCACAACCAGTGAAAATACAAATACGTTGCATGATACCACAAGGAAATTTGCTCCGGATTTTCCATCACTGATGCTTTTTGAAAGAATCAATGATGAAAAAATGTGAGGAAATTCTTTGTGATTATCTTGCAACGTATTGGCCTGTACAGATAGGCCTGCCTGTCTGTCCGCCCCCCCCCCCCCCCCCCCACACACACACCCTGCCAATGTTCTTCTTCTCTGGTAATAACAGCTATATTCAGTGTCGATACATCAATAACTGGGAAATGGATAGTGCAGATAGTTATCTGGTGCCAACAATGTTGGCTGCGAACTGCCCCCCTGTTAATCTTGCACTTGGAGAAAGTGAACGCAACAGAATTCACCGAGAAGCGTTCCACCAATGCATGTACATGTAAATGCTCACACGTGAATGGATTATTTCGTTTGTTTTTTTCACAATGGATGGGAGTTCTGAATACTGGGGCACCTTCTCTTGCATGAGTAATACAAAACACAGTTCAAATACTTTTTAATAAACAGTATTAAACATACTTCAAAATGGAAATGTAATGACTGAACGAACATGTTTTAGGTTAAAACAAATTGACCACGTGCGTTTTTGACCTCATTTGTTGAGATTGATGTTTTGTTGATATTTCGTGCTGATTTTGTTGATGTTTTTCTGCTGAAATGTATTTTCGAATGATTGATTGATGATTCCGTTGGAAAAAATGAATAAAACAAACACATAAAACATTATGTCAAGTTTTCATTTTACATTCAGTCTCATTCGTGGATAAGCCCACCTCCATTTTTTTCACATGCCTGGGCTCACTGGTGGGTCGGTTCGGAAATGATATTGAATTTGATACATCACAGATGTATGTTACATTGAGATCCACCCGGGACGCGTGTCGAGTCACGCTGACTGCTGAACAACCCCATGTCTCGTTAGTCCTCACTGAATGTCATCATATTTATACACAAGCTTGCGTCGCCACAAAAACTAATATCGGTATCGGTATTGGTCCGATATTGAATTGAAATATCGGATATCGGCAATACCGATAACACCCATATCGGCTCATCACTACTTCTTCTTCTTCTTCTTCTTCTTCTCATGCAAACTTTGTCCGGGGCATAACTTTTTTGTCTTTTGACATAGACCTTATATATTTGGTATGTGGATGTATCACCATGAGCCGGTGTGTCGCGTACCATAGAGACCTTCATGTGACCTTGACCTTTGACCTGAAGGTCAGATTTATGTGCTTTTTAAGGGAAAGTTTGTCCGGGGTATAACTTTTTTGTCATTTGGTATGTGGATGTATCACCATGAGCCGGAGTGTCACGTACCATAGTACCATAGTGACCTTCATTTGACCTTTGACCTGAAGGTCAGATTTATGTGCTTTTTTAAGGGAAACTTTGTCCGGACCAGAACTTTTTGTCTTTTGACCTAGACCTTAGATATTTGGCATGATTGTCAATATTCATGTATATATAATTTACAGTGCATTAAATAGAAAGGAAGGGGAGACATATTTTTTAGTGTGCTAAAACAGTTTCTAATTTTTTTTTAATTAAGTCTTGGCTGACTATATAAGCAGCCAAGACTTGTCTAGAAACATCTGCCAATGTACTTAGAATATGACTTGTTTCCCCAAGGACATCTTGTTGATGCACCTATTCTGTTAAAGTAAAAAGTGATCATAGTCAGAATTAGGTCCTTGAAGGTTAAATGTGCAGGACAATTGTCAGTGAAGATATTGAAATAATGGAGTATTCCATTATCAGAAGACTTGTTAACCCTTTACCCAACGAATCGCCCGCATCCACCCACGTAATATGCAAATTCAGCAGCTGAAAAAATATTATTTTTTGAAAACTTTCAACAAAACCATATCATGTGACCCATCGCTGGAACGAGCTCATCGAGCTTGTTCCAATGAGGGGGTCACATGATATGGTTTTGTTGACATTTTTTGAACAAATTTAAAAAATGATCAATCCCCAGTCGGGGAATGTTCTCGAGGTGTCCGAATTCTCTTTGTCAGCATCAATTGTGGGGTTGATGTTGTCACAGCGTACTGTCCTATCGGGTTGGGACGTAAAATAGCTGAAGTCTGTGCGAAGAGAGACACACTCCGTGCAGGCTAAAGATCTCTTTGTAGTATTCGAGAAAAGCGAAGTTGCCGCTATGAAGGTCATCCCACACACCTACGCCATTGGGCCAAGGAGAGGCGTTAATTTTAGTTGCATAACTTGTTCACCAATCCTTGTAAAACAAATAAGATTAAATAAAAAAAAAAAACAATACACCTTGTAAACCCCCAATCCTGACAACAGTTTCAGTGGTGTTTGTTATCAATGTTGAGGGCTTTAATTAATGATTTAATTTTTGATAAGGTGCACATTTATTTTACTAATGCTGTCATCTGGCAAACATAATACACGGCCAACGTTCTTAGAACTTAGTTTTGTCAGACCTCAATATTTCCCTTTGGCACACCCTACAGGACACATTTATGATCAGATTGCTTTGAAACCTGGTGTGCTTGTTTGGGGAGACCTCTAGATGGGAGCTATCGATTTTCTTCCATTTCCATCGAAAAATGTTGCCGCTGCCAACGTTCTTAGAACTTAGTTTAGTCAGACCTCAATATTTCCCTTTGGCACACCCTACATGGCACACTTATGATTGGATTGCTTTAAAACCTGGCATGCTTGTTTGGGGTGACCTCCAGATGGGAGCTATCGATTTTCTTCAATTTCAGTAAGAAAATGTTGCCGTGGCCAACGTTCTTAGAACTTAGTTTTGTCAGACCTCAATATTTCTCTTTGGCACACCCTATAGGGCACATTTATGATTGGATTGCTTTGAAACCCGATATGCTTGTTTAACTTGGTGTGCTCATTAGACAAGACCTTTCGATAAGAACTATTGATTAGCATTCATTTCTGTGAAAAAAGTTGCCATTCACAGTAACCTCTGAACATACTGCATTTGTGTATCAACATTCTTCCTTTAGCCAGTCTTACAGTTTACATTTAAAAAGTGATGGATTACTCTGTTCTTCAATTTTGCCATTTCATTTATAACTTACCAAGTTCAAGTTTGTCGAGTTGATCTACAGTGTCATTGACACTTTCATTTTATTTACAATCATTTGAACTTTACCAGGAGGTAAAAATAGCAAATCAAAGTTTGTACTTTGGGGAATAGGTCCACCAGTTTTGACTACTAGTAGTGGTATGGTAGTATTGAGCGAACAACATTGTTGTCACTATTGACAAAGTAACATTTTGATCTGATAACTCGGAATAAATCTGTAGTCAAGTTATCCCCTGTTGAAGTGATTATAATTTATGCCCCCCCCCCCCCCCCTCCATCCCCCTTCCTTTCGAACTTGGCATTAATTTTTACAGGTGCGGTTTCTGGCTCCCGGAAAAAAGAAAATACGAGCACTGACGCGTGCAATATATAACACAAAGAAAATCGTTGGTCAAACATTCATTTTGACAAACTCGCTCGACTTTTTGCTCGACTTTTTGTCCACAAACATGCAACATTAGAACTATTATATTTCATCCTTTATGCTATTTTTCACATTTGTTTCTATTACACTTTATTTTTTGACTCAGTTTTTAATAGAAATTTGTTTATATTTTTATCACTGCGAGTTTATTCTTTTAACAGCTGAAATAATATTCACAGTTAACAAATAATTTTATTAGGGGAAGCCGAGAACACACAGTACATTTGTACTAATAACTGATTTTCTGATACACCCGCCTTAGGACATGGACTGTCACTAATATAATTGTCAGACTCTGCAAAATTGAATTTTTTCCAATGCCTCGATGATTGAATGTGATTTTTCTTGATCTTACATTTCAGAGTTATCTTCATGAGTTATTACAAGGGATTGCTTATTGTCATGCACAGAGTCTTCTAGCCTGCTATGAACTGCTGTGTTGATCTGTAGTGAAATCCTTGAAAAAAACAATGAATAGTTAGGGTATACTTGGTGTGGTAAAAAAAAAAAAAATGCCCTCCCTCACTGAATTTTTTTTTTTTTTGCCTAAGTAATGAATTTTATGTTTGATTTTTTTTTATTTACAATCGTTGAATAAATCTCCAGTCAAGTTATCCCCAGTTGAAGTGATTATAATTTATGCCCCCCTTCTTTCGAACTTTGCGCTAATTTTTACAGATGCAGTTTCTAGCACCCAGAAAAATCAAAATCTGAGTGCTGGCGAGTGCAATTTTGCTTATTCCCATCATAGAACATGGACTGTTAATTGTCAGACTCTGCAGTATTGAATTTCTTCCAATGCCTTTGATGATTGAATTTGACTTTTCTTTACCTTACATTTCAGAGTTATCTTCATCAGTTATTACAAGGGATTGCTTATTGTCATGCACACAGAGTCTTACATAGAGACTTGAAACCACAGAACTTACTGATAGATATTGATGGTAATATTAAATTAGCTGATTTTGGATTGGCACGAGCTTTTGGCATGCCAGTGAGAACATATACTCATGAGGTAAGACTGCTGTATGATTTCCGGTAACCTCACCAACCTTTGAACTCTGCTAGTGTAATTATTATTCAACCCTTTACCCAACACATCAGCCACATCTACACAAGTACAGTAGAACCTGTCTTGAGAGACCGCCCTTTGGGCCACACAAAAGTGGTCTCTCAGGACAGGTGGTCTCTCATAACAGGTTTCAGGTTTTCTCAAGTCAGTGAATAACCAACCACAAAATTCAGAAATGGAGAAGAATGGATATTTTTATACTGTACCAATGACCCAGACTTAGCTGGTGCTAACTCCAACAAAACCAGGGCCAAACACAAATTTTGCCCCCCAATCCCCAAAATTTGCATCCAAAACAAAAAGAAATCATGTCCTAAAGGACCTCCATAGTACGCCTCTACTGCGCATGCGCAGTGATGCAGTCGTCCCGAAATTGGCGCCAATTATCATTCTCTGTTTGGCCCTTCATCAGTCAACATCTCACTGATCTTTGTGCTTGTAAATCTCAGTTTAAAGGATGCCAGACACGTAATTTTTGGAGAAAATGTGATTCTAAGGAGGATAGAAGGAGGAGAGGAAAAAGAAGTGGCAAAAAATAATCAGGGCTGTACTTAAAATTTTTTGATGAAATTATGTTAAGTTGCCTATTTTCGAGGCATGGGCCTCTTGTTGTCATTCTGCTAATTGTTGCACTGCTTATTCAGTGTTTCCTCTCCCCTAGCCTTCTAAAGTCCCCCCTGGCAATTCTCCCATGCTTTTGGCATATTTTTGAGAAATTTCATTTCTAAAATTTCCTGGGAGAGTTGCTTGGTTACAGAATGTTTTCTGTTATTTTCCCCATAGTTACGTTTTCACCCATGGGTGTATAACGTTTGTGTTCTGCATCTTCCATCTGATGTTCTACAGATTCTCCCCTGGGAGTCTCTGTTTTGCATCAGATAGAGTGTAATTGATGACTGATTCCGGGCCAGTTTTTTCAGTGCCTGGAGTCATGTTTTCTAGTGTGTTTACACTGTTTGTTTTCATTGGCAACAGCCTTTTTTGAGGGGGGCTGTTTGCCTTTGTGGTAGTTTATCTCATTATAAGATACATTTATATTATCCGAAAGTGTCTCATTAATTATTTTATATAAATTTAAAATTTTTGACCACACTTTGCCATTGGATCCATCGGGGCTCAACGTTACTTTTCAGCAACTTGGGCTTCTCTGAAAAAATATTTTTTCAAAATTATTTTGATTTGCAATTGTTTTTTCATTTATTAATGGATCATGTTATTATGTATCTTTGTGTCAGGGGTTTTTGCGAGTAACTAGGACTTATTGTTGTTCTTTCACAATGAAGGGACATTGTTCAAATTGTAATAGGAAGAAATCTTCCTCTGACTTTCATGATCATTGGTTTAATTGTAGTCAGTGTTCTCGCATTAATCCCTGTCCTATATGTGAACATTGGGATGAGAAACATTGGAAACGTGTGTCACGATATGTTGTTTCTGGAGAAAGAGCGATGCCGGCTCTTTCTCCACAAGGTCACTCTACTCTCTCAGTTTCTATTTCAGAGGAACCAGAACAGGGTGATGTTTCCATGTTATCTTCTTCAAGTGTGCGTCCGTCGTCACAAATGAATTCAGAGCTAGCGGCAAAAGTGCTCATGGAAATTAGACAAATGTCGTCCGCTAGCTCGCCCGGTGTAGCGTCCATTCACCGAATGGTTCGGCAGCCGGGTTCGTCCGATGCGGTCCAAGAGGAAATTTTGGGTGATGCGAGCACTATAAACATAATAGATGCACACCCAGTGACGGCGGATAGTAAGCGAGAACGGAGGAAGCCTTTTAGTCCGGTTCCTAGCTCGTCCAGGTCCAGCCGGGCCGCGAGCGAGAGAGGTCCCTCTCTCGTACAACAACATCTGGGACCAGATGTTGTGGTACAAAATGTGTCTTTAGCGGAGCATACGTCCGTTGCTCGGGACGCTCCGTTGTATAAGCAGTCCGCAGAGACTGTTAAGGCTTCCTCTTCTCGTCAGCGCACACGACCGCACCTTGGCTGCGTGACCGCCGATATTTTACCAGCTTCGCCGATGAAGGATTCTTCGGCGACCAGGTCACACCATCCGGCAGCCAGGGATTCGAGACCGATGGACTCCGGACGTTCGCATAGGAAAAGTATGCGGGAGCCATCTGATGCGGAGCTGCCCTCGGCGAAGCAGCGAAAGACTGCGCCTCCGCAGGTCTCGACGTCGGACATTCTTGTGCAGATAGCACAGCTTATCGCAGCATCCCAGCAGCCGACAGAAACGGTGTCGGATCGAGAATTATCCGACGGCGCTGGGTCGGTACGCTCCGCCGAAGCATCGGGGGCGGACAACCGGGAACATCGGGAGGTCCGACCGGATGGTGAAAGGGATACGGATGAATTGAAGCTATCCCTTTCGGAACAACATAAAGCTGCCGTGGACTTCATCCGGCACTTTCTCCCTCAAGTTGTTCCGTCGGGCCAGACTGCTGCGCTTCCGGACAAGAGAATTATAGCGTCATTGGACTCTGAATTTTTTGAGCGGTTCAGGGACATCGCTCCCGAGTTTCCGTCGCAGTCCAATAATGTTGCAAGAACATTTGAATTATTGAACAACGCTATATTTAAACTTGCTTCCAGGACGGGGAAAGCAGGTTTCTTGTCCGCTAATACTCTTAACCTGCCTTTCATTAATGCAAGGAATAAATTCGATACGGCAGGACAGGGTATACCGAGAGTTCCTCTGCGTATGGACGACGAGGCGGAAGACTTAGAGCTATCATTACCGTCGTCGGCTTCTATTCCAACCGCGGTGTTGGAAACAGCTATTGCGTCTAACAGAGCCAATTTAGATGCCTTATCTTACGCAGATCACCTTACTAAGGCGTTATCACTGCGCCTTCAAGGGGAAGAGTTTCAGGATATACAATCCTCTTTAAGACTTCTTTCAAGGGCAGTAGCTTATTCCACGTGTAACTCCGCCCTTTCAGTGGCAAATCTGGAGTTGGTTAGACGTGACGCAGCCCTAGCTACATCCACACTAGTGGATTCTAAGGTGAAGAACTCTCTTAGAGTCGCTTCGGTCTCAGGAGAACTTCTCTTTGACGGCAAGCTTTCCGCTATTTATGATAAAATTAAAAAGAAAGCTAATGATTCTCTGTTGTTCAGATCGGCTCCTAAAAAGTCGGATACAGCAGACAGGAATAAGACAGGCACTTCTGGGTCTAATGCGCCCAAGAGAGGTACCTATAGAGGTTCCGGTGCGTCCTCTTGGTCTTATTCGAGAGACCGTCAGGATAGCGACTCTCGTTCGGGACGTCCTTCAGGCCGGGACAATCGGTCGGACGCCCCGAGGTCGACGAGGCGAGGTGCGGGTCGTGGAAGACGTGGTTTCTCCTACCGCAGGCCTCGCAGGTCCAGGAGGTGATGGCTTAAACCTCTATCGCGTTCCGGTTGGCGGAAGGTTGTCGAGTTTTTCACAAGAGTGGGCGTCGATTACGGACGACCCTTGGGTGAGAGGAGTGACTTCGGAAGGTCTAAAGATATCCTTCAAACGAAAGCCTCCATTAACTCGAAGTCCAAAGTGGGCTCATCTTCCGTCAAATCCACAGAAAAGAGACGCTCTGTTATCAGAGGTGCAGTCTCTTTTAATGAAGAACGCGGTAGAGGTCGTAGAAAACCAGGAATCTCTGGGATTCTACAGCCATCTGTTTCTGGTTCCGAAACCAGACGGCTCGTTCCGTCCAGTCATAGATTTGAGCTGGATAAACAAGCTGATCGTCGCTCCGAAGTTTTATATGGAGACGATTCGATCGGTCAGAGCGAGTATTCGGGTGAACGATTATGCAACGAGCATAGATCTCAAAGATGCGTACTTTCACGTCATGGTACATCCGACATTCCGAAAGTATCTACGCTTCGCAGTCCTAGGAGTGGTGTATCAGTTCCGGGCCATGTGCTTCGGATTGAATCTAGCACCCTGGGCTTTCACTCGGGTAATGAACTCGGTAATGATCTACTTCCGAGCTCATTCGTCTGCGGTAACGTCGGCCTACCTGGACGACATTCTTAGAGGTACGGCAACGAGTTAACGCTTCAGAACGATGTTCAGAATCTTCTTCTATTGCTCCGACGTCTCGGTTTTATAGTAAACGAGAAGTCGGATCTGGTGCCGTCCAAGTCATTCACTCATCTGGGAATGAGCTTCGAGACGCACAACAATCTCGTTCGTCCGTCGTTAACCAGAGCGAAATTAGTCAGTTGTTACGCTTGCTATTGTCTGCACGCAGACAAAGTCACGGCGAGAGAATTTATGAGACTGATAGGTCTGTGCGGAGCCGCCGCGGATCTCATTCCGATGGGGCGGCTACGCACACGTCCTCTTCAAATTTTCCTGACTCAGAATTGGAGTGTGAAAATTCATTCGCTCGATGTAGACGTTCTCTTGTCAGATCAAGTGAAACAAGAGATTCAGACTTGGGCAAACATTCAGTGGTTAACTCAGGGAGTTCCACTGCAGTTGCCGGATCCGAGTTTTACCGTTATGACGGATGCCAGTCAAACAGGTTGGGGTGCATCATTAATCCCAACGGATTCGAGATGCCAGGGTCTTTGGGATCCGCAATTCCTGTGCAAGCACATAAACATCAAGGAAATGATGTCAATTTGGCTTGCGTTACGTCACTGGATGGACATTATTCACGATGCTCATGTCCAAATCCTATCCGACAATACGACAGTAGTGGCGTATATACGGAATCAGGGAGGCACTCATTCAGTTCCGTTGTTCAATCTAACGGAAAGAATCCTTCTGTTTGCGTTAGAACATCACGTTCTTCTTTCGGTCCGTCACATACCGGGTCGTCTGAATGTGCTAGCAGACTCCCTTTCACGAAAGGGTCGCTTGTTGCCGTCGGAGTGGACTCTCAACAAACAAGTATTCAATCAGATTTGCTACCAATGGGAACGGCCAATGATAGACTTATTTGCGACACATCTCAACAATCAGTTGCAGACGTATGTGTCTCCGTGTCCGGATCCAAGAGCATTTGCAGTAGACGCTCTGTCGATCCCTTGGGACGGAATGATAGGATATGCGTATCCTCCAGCGCCGTTAATTCAACAAGTATTGCTAAAGATAAAACAATCTCAATGCAAGATTCTGTTGGTAGCATCTCTGTCGCCACAGAGACCGTGGATAAATCTACTCAGGTGTCTGTTGTGGGACCTACCGCGGAAGCTTCCTCCACGAGAGGATCTTCTTTCGCAGGGGAAATCGCGCCAACTCCATCACAACCCGCAAGGTCTCAACCTTCACGTTTTTCCGTTGTGCGGTCCTTCTTGCATGGCAAGCACTTTACAGGACGAGCAGTGGACGCGATTTCTAACTGTAGGAGGACCTCCTCTTCGCTAAACTATTCGGCTAAGTGGAAGGTTTTTCGTCGTTGGTGTAGGGATCATTCTGTAGATATATTTGATCCCTCTATACCAGACATTGCAAACTTTCTAGTATACTTGTTTGACGAAATCAAACTGCAGCCTGTTACTATAAAGGGTTATAGATCTATGTTATCTGATACCTATGCACATCATGATAGTTTACAAATTGGATCTAATGTCTCTTTATCGAAGTTGGTTAGAAACTTTTCGATAAATAGACCCAGAACTCTTAGATTAATTCCTAAGTGGAATTTAGCTTGGGTTCTCCTTAAATTGAAGGAAAAGCCATTTGAACCTCTTGGGACAGTAGATTTCAAATTCTTATCTTATAAGACAGCTTTTCTCTTAGCTTTCTCTTCTGCCAGAAGAGTCAGTGAGCTTCATGCACTATCGGTGGATGATTCTCATTATCGTAGTGTTGGGAACACTATCACCTTCACTACTAATGTGGGTTTTTTAGCTAAGAATCAGGCTCCTAATAAATATCCGGAACCTATTGTTATTAAGGCTCTTCCGTCTTCAGACGGGCGTAGGCCTTTACTCTGTCCTGTTAGAGCACTACGTATCTATAAACAGAGATCTCAGTTTATCAGAAAGGGACGAAAACGTTTCTTTCTGTCTTTGGTGCCTAATAGAAAGGACATTTCAGTCCATTCTATTGCTAGATGGATTCAGTTAACTATCCGTACTGCTTATGAAGATTTATCTTCTTCTCAGCAGTCTGTGCTTTAGATTTCTGCTCATGAAGTAAGAGCTCTTTCTACTTCCTGGGCTTATGCTAATAGTGTTGCTATTACAGATTTAATGAAGGCTGCTTATTGGTCTCAGCCATCCACATTTACGAATTTTTATCTCAGAAATATTGAGTCCATTTCTGGAGACCTGCATTGTTTAGGTCCGTTATCTGTTGCTCAGAATGTCGTCCACTAAACAGTTGCAACTATAGTTATGCAGGCTTTCTGTTCTGGCAGTGACTCCGTCCGGCTGCCCTCTTCGCTCTGGGCTATTTGACCAAGGGGAAGGGGGGGGGGGGGGCGGGTGTTCCCTTAGGTCACCTGCTTTATAGTGAAAAGCAAGGGAATGCCTCCTCCAAGTCAGTATTTCTGAGTCGCTTCCGGGATGGTTTTAAAGTGTAATATTAATGTTTAAATTCATTCATGTCTTATTTTTAAAGTGTAGCTCGGTGTGAAGCATTTGTATATGTCAAGTGTCAAACGGGCTTTAATATACAATACTCGGACACTTTTAAATGATTATAAAGAGTCTCAATTCTCTGGACTACTTTATTTATTGGCTTGCTTTAAAAATAATTAGTATAAGGGTTATACTGGATGTTAATAGAGAACATGAATGTTATTGTGCTCAATTATTAAGGGTAGTGTATCTTTCTAATTTAATATTAAATAAGAAAGATACATGTAAAGCCTAATACTCCTTTTCTCCTTAAGGGGTTACCTCTTTACTATATAGTTGAGCTTATTGGATTTTCCTCTATGTCCTAGGCCCTTCAGCCTGTTTACTATTCAGCTAAGTCTGGGTCATTGGTACAGTATAAAAATGTTAAAAAATTTATAGTAATTTATATATTTTTTATACTTACCAATGACCCAGACGGGGATGGCCCTCCCTGGAGTTGGGAACTCTTGCCTTCCCGCTGAGTACATAGCGCTGACCAGGCACTGCCAGTAAGAATGATAATTGGCGCCAATTTCGGGACGACTGCGTCACTGCGCATGCGCAGTAGAGGCGTACTATGGAGGTCCTTTAGGACATGATTTCTTTTTGTTTTGGATGCAAATTTTGGGGATTGGGGGGCAAAATTTGTGTTTGGCCCTGGTTTTGTTGGAGTTAGCACCAGCTAAGTCTGGGTCATTGGTAAGTATAAAAAATATATAAATTACTATAAATTTTTTAACTTTTGTAATTACTTTGTTGTAGTTGTTCTTTTTTATGAAGTTTTTGTAACAAATTGAAATGGACTGTTATAAAAATTGGAAAAATAAATTTGTGTTGAAAATCTTCAATGACGATTTTGAAAGGAATGGTTTCACGCGCCGAAGGCACGCAGGGACAGTATGGGGAACAAACCCCTTTCGACCCTAAATGACTGTAGATGATCAATTCTCACATGTCTAGGCGTGTTGAAGGAGGAACGGGCTCAGGTACTCGGCAGGTGCCAACGGTTGCAGTGGGATGGTCTCTGTGGCTGATGTCGGTTGAACCCTCGGGTGAGGACCAGTGTGAGAGGTTGGGTCCTCTCACAAAGGTACTACCTCTCCCAATGACGATTTTCAACACAAATTTATTTTTATAGTCCTGTCTGTCACATTTCAGGTATGTATGAAATTGTTTATTCAATAATCCTAATCTTTTCACAGGGGTCTTATAAAAACATCTCAATCATTAATGAGTTATGTAACTGAATAGCAATTGAAACCCAATTAAGAGCTTTTAATACTTTTAATTCTGTTAGTATAACCACAATGGATTTTCCAATTCCAGAACAGGTAAAGAGTTTTTGTCATTTTTTCAGTCTTCAAAGGAGCGGTCTCTCAAGACTGGTCCATTATGGCATAAAAATACAAGTTGGTACCAGGTCACAGTGGTCTCTCAAGACAGGTGGTCTCCCATAGCAGGTCCATTATAGAGTAAAACCAATCAGTGCCTGACAGATGTGGTCTCTCAAGACAGGTTTTACTGTAATATGCAAATTCAGCAACTGGAAAAATATTATTTTTCTAAAAATTTCAACGAAACCTAATCATGAGACCTCTCCGTGGAACGAGCTCTTCGAGCTCGTTCCAATGAGGGGTCACATGATATAGTTTGGTTGAAATTTTTAGCTCAACTTGACAAAGTCAAGCTGAGCTATTGCCATCACTTCTCGTCCGTCGGCGCACGTACGTACGTTAGTACGTTAGTACGTACGTCCACAATTTCCTTTGGCTCACCTCACAGGTCGCATTTATGATCAGATTACTTTGAAACTTGGTATGCTTGTTTGAGGTGACCTCTAGATGGGAGCTATCGATTTTCTTCAATTTCCGTCAAAAAATGTTGCCGCGGCCAAAGTTCTTAGAACTTAATTTAGTCAAACCACAATATTTCCCTTTGGCACACCCTACAGGGCACATTTATGATTTGATTGCTTTGAAACCTGGTATGCTTATTTAGGGTGACCTCTAGATGGGAGCTATCGATTTTCTTCAATTTCTGTCAAAAAATGTTGCCGCGGCCAACGTTCTTAGAACTTAGTTTAGTCAGAAGACTCAATATTTCCCTTTGGCACACCCTACAGGGTACATTTATGATCGGATTGCTTTGAAACCTGGCATGCTTGTTTGGGGTGACCTCTAGATGGGAGCTATCGATTTTCTTCAATTTCCGTCAAAAAATGTTGCCGCGGCCAACGTTCTTAGAACTTAGTTTAGTCAGAAGACTCAATATTTCCCTTTGGCACACCCTACAGGGCACATTTATGATCGGATTGCTTTGAAACCTGGCATGCTTGTTTGGGGTGACCTCTAGATGGGAGCTATCGATTTTCTTCAATTTCCATCAAAAAATGTTACCGCAGCCAACATTCTTAGAACTTAGTTTAGTCAGACCACAAGATTTCCCTTTGGCTCACCCTACAGGGCACATTTATGATTAGATTGCTTTGAAATCTGGTATGCTTATTTACGGTGACCTCTAGATGGGAGCTATCGATTTTCTTCCATTTCCGTCAAAAAATGTTGCCACGGCCAACGTTCTTAGAATTAAGTCTAGTCAGACCACAATATTTCCCTTTTGTACACCCTACAGGGCACATTTATTATCGGATTGCTTTGAAACCTGACATGCTTGTTTGGGGAGGCCTCTAGATGGGAGCTATCGATTTTCTTCGGTTTCTGTCAAAAAAATGTTGCCACTGGCAAAAAAAATAACATTGGTACCAATGATCTTCAATTTTGCCATTTCATTTATAACTTACGAAGTTCAAGTTTGTCAAGTTGAGCTACAGTGTCATTAACACTTTCATTAAAAAATTATATTTAAAATAATACATTTTGATATCATCTGTGTTGGGTAAAGGGTTAAGGGTCAGACGGAAGTTTGAGTAAATTTTAAAAGTAACTAAATAAATATTTAAAATACAAAGTAAATTCTTGAAGGCAAAATTTCTTGTCATTATGGTGCAGGATTTCAATAATCATATTCAGTTCTGTTTGCATGTGTTAATCTCATTGGCTGACAAATAGAAATTGTAATTTGCAATAACAATTTATTGTCCTCAAGTTTCAAGAATGACATGATCAGTGGAAACATGATCAGTGGAAACCTGAGATTGTATACAATCAAAATGTTCATGTTGAATACCCCTCAATTTATAGCCAATGAATAAGTTTTTAAAAATGGGTTTTCCACCTTGTTTGTCCACCTGTTCTTCGACTGAAATGATTATGTGAATATTTGAATATCCTTTCGTAGAAGGTATTTGAATATCAGTGCACATGTAAAATAAACTTGCTGTTTGTGAGCATGTAAATGTGTATCTATGTGATTCAGTTTGTAAATTTTATTGAACTTGCTGTCAGTCCTTTGATTTTGAGGTGTGCTGTGGCGCATGCACATTTCAAAACCAGTGAACAGTTAAGAGCACATCTCGAAAATTCTGCTTAAGTCAATGTATTAATTTCTTCCACATTGCATAAAACGTCAAATGGTTACATTATTAACACTTCACAAATTTGCCGAGAGACGATCCCTCAACTGTGTACATTGATCCAAAAACATTAAAGCATCACTAACCCCTTTGTTGGCTTTGGAGAGAGTGTCAGTGTGTGTATCGCACATGCATATTGTACAACAGTACATTTTACATGTGGGAAGAATTACTATGTCAATTTCATTTTTCTTCTGCATCAGATTCATTTAACTGACATATTTATGTTGCATTGTATTAGTCCAAACCGGTCATCATCTCATGTTTAATCTGAATAGTAATTGACATGTTCATATTTCAACAATATTAATTTAAATTATAATTAAATAGCATAATACATGATGCCGAAGATGTTCGATTGTGTTTTTTGTTAATTTGATTCAATAATGGTATACATCATCTATAGGAAGGGGTGTGGGAGGGAAGACAGATTCAAGTTCGTTCAAATCGCGCTCCTCGGTTAATATTTGCGCTCCCTATGGGAATTTTAACTTAGTGCAATATGAGGAAATTTCTTTGCACATCTTCTTCAGATCCACCAGTCAGAATCCTTTAACATTTGGTATACGTCATCTCTGGAGGGTGGGGGGGGGGGGGGGGGGTGGGTTAGGGGGGGTGCAGATTCAAGTTTGTTCAAATCAGGTCCCTGGGTTGAACATTTTTTGGTCTGTTTGGAATTTAGAAATGTTTTCAATTTTTTATGCGTTTTGTTAAATTTTGAGACGAAAAACAAAAAAATTTTAGCCTGGAAATTTGAGTCTGGTTCCGACTTGTTTTTTAAATCTTCTTCATTAGACCCTGTAGTCAGAATGCTTTCATATTTGGTAGACAACATCTCTAGGCTGGTTAGAGTCAAGTTTGTTCAATTTTAGTCCCTGGGTTGATATTTTGGCTCCATATGGGAGCTGGAATTTTAACTTAGTGCAATATAAGGAAATTTCTTTAAAATTGGGCTCCTTGGTTAATATTAGCGCTCCCTATGGGAGCACAAATTTTAACATAGTGCAATATGAGGGAAATTTCTTTAAAAATCTTTTTCTTCAGATCCACCAGTCAGAATCCTTTAACATTTGGTTAACATCAGATTCCTTTCATATTTTGTATACAACATCTTTAGGTGGGTCAGATTCAAGTTTTTAGCTCAACTTTGGCGACGCCAAAGTTGAGCTTTTGTCGTGGCCCGTCGTCCGTCTGTCCGTACGTCAGCAATTGGATACGGCTCGGGCTAGAGGCCGTATTTATGAACCGACCTTTACGAAACTTCTTGGGTACCTTTGTTATGACAGTGGGACGAGAACGAGTGTTTTTGGGTGCGGTCCAAAATTCAAGATGGCTGCCAGCCACCATTTTGTACCGACGATGCAGAAATCTGTTTTTTGTACAGAACTTCCATATGAAAGCTCTGATTTGAATAATTTTTTGTATGAACGTTTAGTACCATGGGATACATCACATACAATACAGGTTTTTTTCTCGTGCGTAAATTGTGCAAACTAGACTAATTTTGATGTTTTTTGGTGTTACTTTCAGCACTGTAAGTGCAAATGCCAATACGGCTCGGGCTAGAGGCCGTATTTATGAACCGATCTTTACGAAACTTCTTGGGTACCTTTGCTATCACCGTGGGACGAGAACGAGTGTTTTGGAGTCAGGTCCGAAATTCAAGATGGCCGATGGCAGCCATTTTGTACAAAATTAGGTGCAATCAGATTTTTGCACAGAACTTCCATATGAAAGCACTGATTTGAATAATTTTTTGTGTGAATGTTTAGTACCATGGGATACATCACATATAATACGGGTTTTCTTCTCGTGCAGAAATTATGCAAATTAGATTAACTTTGATTTTTTCAGTGCGACTTACACACAGTAAGTACACATGTCAATACGGCTCAGACTAGAGTCTGTATTTATGAACTGATCTTCACGAAATGTCTTGGGTACCTTTGTTATCACCTTGGGACGAGAACGAGTGTTTCTGGGTGCGGTCTAAATTTCAAGATGGCTGCCAGTGGCCATTTTGTACCGAAATTAGGTCTAATCAGTTTTTTGTACACAACTTCTATACAGCTCAGACTAGAGGCCATATTTATGAACCAATCTTTACGAAACTTCTTGGGTACAATTGTTATCACCGTGGGATGAGAGCGAGTGTTTTGGGGTCTGGTCCGAAATTCAAGATGGCCACCAGCAGCCATTTTGTACCAAAATTAGTGCAATCAGTCTTTTGTACAGAACTTCTGTATGAAAGTTCTGATTTGAATAAATTTTTGTATGAATGTTTAGTAACATGGAATACTTCACATATTGTAAGGGTTTTTTTTTTCGTGCAGAAATTATGCCAATTAGATGAACTTTGATTTATTCAGTGCTACTTACACAATGTAAGCACACATGTCAATACGGCTCAGGGTAGAGGCTGTATTTATGAACCGATCTTTACAAAACTTCTTGGGTACCTTTGTTATCACCTTGGGATGAGAATGAGTGTTTTGGGGTATGGTCCAAAATTCAAGATGGCTGCCAGTGGCCATTTTGTACCAAAATTAGGTCCAATCAGTTTTTTGTCACAAGTTCTATACAGCTCGTATTTATGAACTGATCTTCACAAAACTTCTTGGGTACCTTTGTTTTCACCTTGGGACAGGAACGATTGTGTTTTGGGGTGCCTTTGTTATCACTGTGCTATGAGAACAAATATTTTGGGGTTCAGTCAGACCCACTCTGGGACTCAAAAGATTTTTTTCTAGTTTAGCATCTAACTGTCACCCACCTTTACAATACTTTACCTATACATTTGTTACAGGCAACGGTCAGTATTTATGTACAGACCGTTACAATACTTTATATGTACCTTTGTTATCAGGTCTTTACCTAGATGTTTGTCATTGCTGTGTCACATACTATACATGTACATGTCTTTGTCTTGACAAGTTGAGCTACAGTGTCATTGACACTTTCATTTCAAATTGGGTCCCTGGGTTAATATTTTGGCTCCCTATTTGAGCCCAAATTTTAACTTAGTGCAAAATGAGGAAATTTCTTGAAAAATTTTATTCTTCAGATTCACCAGTCAGATTTCTTTCGCATTTGGTATATGACATCTCAAGGGGGATCAGATTCAAGTTTGTTCAATTTGAGTCCCTGGTGTGGGGGGTGGGGGGCATGTTAGGTTCAGGTTTGTTCAAATCCATTCCTTGGTGTTTTTCCATCAAATTTGCCTCTCATGACTTCATTCCTTTGTAGAGTTGATGAACCATGTATAACTGAATGTGACCCCAAATACTTCTTTCAACCACTTTGGCAGGTGAGCGATTAAAGCCCCTTCGGGCCTCTTGTTTATTTAATGTTCACTTTGTTGTTTTTTTTCAAATTTGAATTTTAGGTGGTCACTTTATGGTATAGAGCACCAGAAATTCTACTTGGTAGTCGATTTTATTCAACGCCTGTTGATGTGTGGAGTTTGGGCTGTATATTTGCTGAGATGGTCTGTATTTATCTCATTTTTTCAGAATTTTGATTATTATTTATTGGATTCAGAGTTTGCATCTACTCTTGAAAACTGGAAAATGCTAATGCGAAATTCTAGTCCTGGAAATATTCTGAAAAACAAGAGCCAGGTACTCAGTACACCAGAAATATACTGGATTTCTGGGCTTTATTTTTGTAGCACCAGTTACATGTTTCAAGCACCATTTCCAGTTTACAGCAAATGATTTATGTCATCAGATTTTTTGGTTTTAAAATTAAATTGTTTGAAATTAGTGAAATGCGAGGAAATTGCAAATTCAACGATAATAGGGTGGAAAACACTGCATACAAAGACGGCTTAGAACTGGTGTAGAAGATTTGCGTCGGGCAAGATGCATTTTTTGTTAAAAAACTTTTGATATAAGCAACATGTGCCAGCATGCATTGAAAAGTCATGCCAAGGGGAAAAAAACATGTCAAGGTGGGACAACGGAGGAGTTTGTCTTCCTTTTCCTTGAATTTATGTTGAAAAAATTATGTTTCTGTATTTGGGTAATTTCCTGGTTCGATTCATTCAGAGCATTCCGAATTTTGCAGCTGTTCAAATTCTGATTTGGTGCCAAATTATTTGTGTCGCGTGATTTGATTGGTTGGATGAGTCTTCGTGGGATACATCTAGCCAATATAATTGAGCAATACATGTAAAGCATGTACAGTTTAACCCTTTATCCAACAAATCGCCCACATCCACCTGCGTAATATGCAAATTCAGCAGTTGAAAAAATATTATTTTTCAAAAAATTTCAACAAAACCATATCATGTGACCCCTCGTTGGAATGAGCTTGTCGAGCTCATTGCAACGAGGGTCACATGATATGGTTTTGTTGAAATTTTTTAAAAAAATTTAAAAAATGATATTTAAAATAATAAACTTTGATATCGTCTGCGTTGGGTAAAGGGTTAAATAATGTGCTTTTAGCTTCGAAATTTGTTTTTTGTAAATTCAATTGTGTTGAAGAAAGCACAACATAAAATGAATACACCTATTGTTGATCGAGGAGTTGATACGAAAGAGATTGGTGAAATATGTAATTTACTGTGTTGGTGAGTGGAAATATTTTAATGGCAGCGATGCTTCCATGGTTGATAGGACCTCCTGAAGTTTCAGATAATTCTCCCCAGCTGAAATGGCACTATGCATTGATCTGGGGGGGGGGGAGGGGGGGGGGGGGGTCAAATATAATTTTTTCTGCTCATTTTTTCAATGAGAGGCATTTATCACAGTATTTGAGTCTGAAACCCCCTTAAGATGTTCCACAGAGCTTGTGTATTTCAAAATTCTGCCCCCCCCTCCACCCCCCCCCCCCCCCAATGAGAGGGGTTGACCCCCCCCCCCCCCCCTCTCATACTCTCCCCACCTTGTGCCTTTGGCATTCAGCCAGAGCCTGTGGCTCTTGGAGTTCAATTCTCAAAAAAAAAAAAAATTCAGTTGCATTTTTCTTTCTCCAATCACACCACTGTATATAGTTTTATGCGCCAAAGTTCGTGAAGGCATAGTCCTAACTAGGACCCCAAGATATTACCCTCCTCCTGGGAGTAGGGGGTAATGACCGGAGGTTCTAGATGAGCTGAGTGAAGGTAGTGCCCTGGAAATCGTTGAGTTTGGCTTTTGTAAGGCCTTGAAAAATGCTGGAATATATCAAGAAACTGCCTTGAATAGCTGAAATTTTATAAGTCTGTGCCTGCAGGACTCTGTTCATTAACTTGACCCATAAAAATTAAGATGACATTGCAATCAAATTTATGTGTGAACAAGCCCTAAATTTATGTTGTGAAGTTATATAGTTTTCACTATTTGTTATTTTCAAGATGGCTGACTTGTTAGTTGCTCTAAGTTGAGGGTCATCACATGTACCAGTATCCAACCCATGCCAAGCATAGTACTTCAAGGTAAAAGATCTGTCCAAAAAATAAGATTCTCATGCTCCTGTATGAAATGTGAATTAAGGGGCATTAAGTATTACCTTTTTCTGTCCACACGAGTTTTGGTTTCCAATGATAACTTGAGTATGCGTTCTGATATTTTTTTTTAAAACTTTCTCATATTGTCTGTAATGACCAAGTGCAGGTCATGTTCTTATTTGGCCATAATTGCATTCTCCATTCTAGAGTTATTCCCCTTTTAATTAATGAAAAATAACACATTTCATGGTTTCTGGATACTTTA
>CM062289.1:22001846-22150492 GCA_031216915.1 Pictodentalium vernedei
GAAGTTCAATTATGACAGCTAGCTATATCCTCGTCTTGCGCTTGTTAGCTCATTTAGTTTTTTCCGTTAAAGGTGCGGTGCTCGTTTAGCTCTACCATTAATCCTTTACCCAACGTAACGGCCAAAACCGACCAGCGCTATTCTCAAAAATCATCAATTAATTTTTCATAATTTTTTTATTTTTGTTTAAAAAAACATAGGTTATGACCCCTCGTTGGAACGAGCTCGTTCCAACGAGGGGTCATAACCTCTGTTTTTTTAAACAAAAAAATGAAAAGCATTAGTTATTCAAGAATTTATTTTGTTGCAAGTGTCGTCTGCTTTTTATGTTAGGTAAAGGGTTAATTCACTATCTTGGAGTCTATTGAGGGTTTTGTTTTGAAGGACTTTCGAGCCCGTTTCAGTGGTTTCTAGTTTTGCAAGCTCAGGAAGTTCCTTTATCGGTATCCACATGGGCTTGCATAGTGCTACGCGCAGGGCATGGTTTTGAACCCTCTTTAGCTTTTGAATATTGATTTACTCTGGTCACTTATTATTATGGCACCATATTCTAGTAATGGACGTATAAATGATTTGTAAAGCTTGAGAACATCTTTGTTTGCTCCCTAATTTTTACCTCTGATTATCTTCAGAAAATTGATACGTTTAGTGGTTCTAACCGAAATGGAGTTTACGTGACTGTGTAGACTGAAGTTGCTATACAGAATAAATCCCCCAAATTTTGGCGTCGTTGCTTGTTTCTAATTTGTGATCGTATAGCTCGAGATTAACACTGAGGACGGGTTTTTTTCCTTTGCTTCTTAAAAAACGTAACACTGAGTTTCGGTGGCATTGAGCTTGATACGCCATAGGGCGCCCAAGTTCTCAAGATCGCGAATGGTATCCTGCAGGCTATTTTAAATTATGTTTCGGGACTAACTGGCCGTCCATATGCTTTTGTCGTCTGAGAACTGCGATAGTTCAACACAGTTTTTCTCTACTTTATGTATGTCATTTACATATATAATGAAAAGAATCGGGCTTAGGACCGATCCCTGCCACCTCTTCTTCGACACCTCGCGATTAACCCTCACCTTGATTTTTCGGTCAGTTAGAAATGATGATATGATCCTCAGAATTTTAGTGGGTAATCTCATTTTCGCTAGTTTATATCTCCGGCCCCATTGTGCAGTACCGAATCGAATCGAACGCTCTTTCGACATCCAGGAAAAGCGCTGTTCTTATTTCGTTTTGACCAAACGCTGTTTTTCATACAATCGACTAGTCTGGAAACATGTTCAATTCCTTCTTTCTGACTCCCATATGCTCTTTGCCATTGTTGGAAAAGTTAGCTGATTCGAGATAGCTGCCGAGTCTCAAAGTGAGAATCCGCTCAAATATTTTCCCAATACAGCTGAGCAAGCTGATTGCATGAACAGTACTTAGAAGGATTGGTAAGGTCTTTGTCTGGTTTAGCTATCATGACTCCTGATGTCACTTTCCATCATTTTGGGAAGTACTCAAAGGAGGGGCAGTAGTTTAGGGGTTGGGCGAGTCTGCAGAAGAAGATGTTGGGATACTCAGTATTTTGTAAGGGACTTCGTCTTCTCATCGTGGCGAAGATGACTTACATTTTCTAATTATATCCATGACTTCTTCTAGGCTTATTGGTTCAGTTAATTCATGATCTTCCCCATCTTCAGGCCATTGGTCGAAGTTGGGTTCATTGAAAATTGAGTTGTTATCTTGGACAAATTTATTTACTTTTTCTTTGAAATCGTTGTCAAATTTGTCTCCTTCCTCTGGACGGTGGGCTTTCTTAGAAATTCGGCAAAAGCGGTAGCTTTTGCCTTGTCGTCTAGGGCCATAGTTCCCTCGCTAATCTTCGGCGTATTATTGTTGGCAATTCTGCTCTTTTGGCCAGTAAGAGTTTTAAAGTATCCCAAAACCTCTTAGGTTGTTTCAGTCCATTTAGATTTTTTGTTACTTTTTCCCATTTCACGCGATTGTCACCAGCTATTGCCTTTTTTACTTCTCCATGTAGGCGATTATACACGGTTTTAAGTTGTGTTTTTTGATTTGCTCATTCCCTGACTGATAAGCCCGGAAAGCTTTCCTTTTTTTTGTTTAACCCTTTACCTGACGTAACGGCCAAAACCGGCCAGCGCTATTCTCAAAAATCGCCAATTAATTTTCATTATTTTTTTCGTTTTTTGTCTCAAAAACATAGATTATGACCCCCTCGTTGGAACGAGCTCGTCGAGCTCGTTCCAACGAGGGGTCATAACCTATGTTTTTGAGACAAAAAATGAAAAAAGTTAGTTATTCAAGAATTATTTTTGCAAGTGTCGTCTGCTTTTCAGGTTAGGTAAAGGGTTAATTATATGAAGTGTTGTTTGGGTTATTCTGTTTATCCGCGTCTTTACTGTTTGCTTGGGGCAGATGTCACCCAGTGTACTGCTGATAACCTCGTTAAGGTGAGTGCAGGTTTTTTCTATAGTTCATATGCATTTAAGGGGTCATGTGCAGTTATTTTTACTTCGATGATGTTAATAAAGGGGTCCCAGTGAATTTTTTTAGAGGTTCATCCTGTTCATGGGAGGATACCTTGTGGGACCTGTATTACATTACAAAGTGGCGTGAACTGGCAGGTGATCCTTACAAACATGTCTTTATTATTTACATGGTAGTTCGTCTATTTCCGGTGAAAATAACTGGCATCTGTCAGTTTGAGTCACGAAGATCACACCTTCTTTGTCATCAAATTTTCACAAGATGACCAGGCTGAGAGGCACTGACATCGATTTCACCGCGGGGCTTAAGGAACTAACACTTCCCACAGAAATTAAAATGCAGAGCGTGATGGTGTGCCATTAGAGCATCATTAATTGTTCTCTTGGCTTTCCAAGCGACCAGGCGTACATGTGAAATCTAATTATCACCTCATTACAGATAAGAAAAACCTTGATGGTGCTAAACGCAAGTTCGCCTATCAACTGGATTGTCCATATTGATGGTGGCTGCGTTCAGCCCACCATCAAGTACCATCAGGAACCCTCCCCTGGTAGTGATAGTACCTTTCGCGGGACATCGTCCCGCACTGGCCCACACCCGGGGAAGGGAAGAGACGACAAGACCGGTAGCGCGAAGAAGAGAAAAATACACTAAGACTAGACGTCGGGACCTCAAGCGAATGGAGACTTGGCTCGCGAGGAGAAGGGCTGAGACCGGGAGACAGCATAAATGGAGGGTGACAATTTCTGTCGACTCACCTCCAAAACCTACATCATCGACCCCAAGCTATACTCTAGACCAAAGAGGTCGGGGGGGGGGGGGGGGGGGGGGGTGGGGGGCAGGCTGCATACATGAGGTGGATCTGATTTATCCGGCTAGATCCAGTATAAAGTTCTCATTATCATAAGACTCACACAGTATCCTGAGACTTCGCCCCCCACAAGTCAATACGGTGGCGATTCGTTACAATTAGTATTTGCAACCTTGTAGGGTAGGTGTTACACCCTTCCCTCCAATAATTTTACAAGTCTGGACATTTTCGTCTGAATTGGAGTGTTCGGTATCGATTCCGTCTTGCTTGTAATCATGTATTTTTTTTACCAGGGATACATCACAGGTACTCGGCACAAGCTGAGAAATCGAAAGAAAAATGATATTTGATACCATTTTGAATCTATGCTGACGTGCCCCTGTAATGGTATATGAATATTAGCGTTAATATTTATATACCATTACAGGGGCACGTCAGCATAGATTCAAAAATGGTATCAAATATCATTTTCCTTCGATTTCCCAGCACCCAGCTTGTGCCGAGTACCTGTGGGATACATTTAAAAACTGGATTCATGCCACACACCCAATCAGTCATACAAAGAACGGCTGTGGTACCTGATTCGGGCATTATTTTTTATTTTTTTTGTCTCAAAACAACATCTTATGACCCATCATTGGAACGATCTCCTTGAGCTTGTTCCAATGAGGGGTCATAAGCTATGGTTTTGAGACAAAAAAAGGAAAAGGTTTAGGTATTCAAGAATTTTGATTGCAAGTCGTCCCCTGAGTTCCAATGTGTTCTATGTGCCTACTGGCACATAGAACACATTGGAACTCAAGGGACGAAGTGTCATCTGCTTTTCGTGTTAGGTAAAGGGTTAATCTGAAATACGGTACGTGTAAACTGAATGTGAAACACCATTTTGGGGATCGATGTTGGGTGTGAAAGTTGCATTGGGCCAATGTTTCGGTAGGGCAAACCTTTCAGGGAGCCATGCCCCCCCCCCCCCCCCCCCAGCTACGATACTGCCCCATCCCCTATTTTAACTCATTGTTTTCCACAAGCACCGATACCATGATTACCATGCACTACCGGATAGTATTACTCTGCATACAAACATAGCAGACTGGAATCCAGGATTCTGGGGTCAAACGTAATACTTGGAAGGTTGGGGCGGGGACTTCGGGGGACAACCCTTGGTCTTTACTGGGTAACAACCGATGGTTCCTAGTTAGGACTACCCCCCCCCCCCCCCCCTTCCCGAGGAAAGTCGTAGTACAAATCCCTCAATGGGGTCTAATTTACTACGACTCTTATCCTCATTTGACAAAAAAAAGGATTCTCCAGAAGGCACACCAATTTCGGCACCCCTTTTTGGAAAAACATATGGCTTCGGCACCCCTTTTTTCTGAAATGAGGATAAGAGTCGTATTAAAAATCCCTCACAAAAAGGGGTGCCGAAATTGGGGTGCCGGGAAATTGCCATTGATATAGGTTTTTATTATACAGAAGGGAGATAACTCTGTACGATTAAGTACTGGTTATGGGAAATCAAGCAATCTAATCGGTTAATTATAATTTATATAAATGATCTAGATAAATGAAACAACAAGAGTACTCGGAATAAGGTAGGAACTACTGGTATTACGTACCACCTTACCAGTAACAGGATGATACAAAACGGTTAGAATGGGACCTATAGGGGAATATACCAACCATACTCTGCTGCCGTTCTGTATTACCAGGCATTGACCCCACCCCAGAATACCGCTCAATAATATGAAGCATCTGGTGGATCAGTAGTACCAAGGGCCAGCAGAGACCTACAAAGATATGTACAGCCTATGCCATACTACCGTTCTAAACTACCATGCATTACCCCCACCCCCACAAAATCACTAGGTCTACCATAACGTACTACATATACCAGCCATATAATAAAACAAAGCAATCGGTTGGTTAATAGTACCAAGCACTAACAGGGGCCTACAGGTGTATATACCGCCATACTATAGTACCGTTCTAAACTACAGACAGTACCCCTACCCACAATACCCCTATGCCTGGCATTGCATACTACCTATACCAGTCATAGGGTAACATAAAGCATCAGGTGGATTAATAGTACTAAGGGCCAGCAAGAGACCTATATGGATATGTACAGCCTATATAGTATCCTCAGATAAGTATCCCATAAAAGGTATCCTCGATAGGTATCCTCGAATAATACAATACCAGGCCATGGGTATCCTCAAATACCGAGATGAGGCTAAGAGTCGTAGTAAATTATGCCTCATTGAGGGATTTTTAATGGTCCTCATAACCTCATACGACGAAAAATGGATTCCACAGTCACAGGCGTTTTCCAAAATGGGATACCATAGGATATACCTGTTAAATACTGAAATGAGGCTAAGAGTCGTAGAAAATTATACCTCATTGAGGGATTTTTCAAGGTCCTCATAACCTCAAAATTCAATGAGGCTATGAGGAATAATAAATGAGGACTCATCGAGGGCTTTTACATAGCCCTCATGGCCTCATACGACAAAAAAGGGATTCCATAGCCACAGGTGTTTGCAAAATTATGGGATTTCATGGGATATGGCGTTTGGATATAGTCTTTTGTTATACACAAGGGAGATAACCCTGCATACAGATTATGGGAAATCAAGCAATCTGATTAGTTAGTTATAATCTAGATAAATGAAACAACAAGAGTACTTGGAATAGGGTCAGAACTAACAAGAATAGTCCAGAAATTGCTAAATATAGTAATAATAAGTAAAGCTGTTCCAGTTGATAGGCTCTTCTACGCTACTGGGGTATACTCTAGAATAAAGGAACATGGCCAGATAAACGATAACTATTGCATAATTAGATAGAAGCAGAGAATTCTGGAAGAATTCGAAATAATACAAGTTGTCGGGTTGTTTGTGGTAATTATCCAGGGAAGTCGTTCCAGAAAATACTCCGATTCAAGCGAACATACCCTCCGAATATACCCCTGTCCTATTGTAGGCCTTAGGTAACATAGCAATCACGTGCTACCATAGAAACCAAGATGGCGGCCTCCAGTATACAAAATGGACGACGGAAACACGTATCACCTTAACAACACGCGCTGCGCATGCGCACTCACACCACGTATCGCTATGGGGATGACGTCACAACATGGCCACCCACGCGGGTTACCATGACAACCAAACATGGCGGCACTAGGTCACGTGACTATGACGTCACATGAGATCACCCATGAGATCATCCAAATAGGGGGTGAAGGGGAACATACACTACTACTCACCTAATTCTGTACAAAACGGCTGCCAGCGGCCAACTTGAATTTCGGATCGGACCCCAAAACACTCGTTCTCGTCCCACGGCCATAACAAAGGTACCCAAGAAGTTTCGTAAAGATCGGTCCATAAATACGGCCTCTAGCGCGAGCCGTATTGAATTGTTGACGGACAGACGGCCAGAAGGACGACTGGCCATGGCATAAGCTCAAATTTGACTTACGTCACAGTTGAGCTAAAAAATGACAGCAATTTTATTTGTTTGACGTGAAAAAATTATCAATAATCGACATTTTGAAAGATGAATAAGCAAAGGGGAGGCTGATCCTGGATCCAACTCTCATGTATATGGATTTCGACTGGCAGTAGATAGTTAGGCCTTGTGAGTGTCGTTTAAAACCCAATGCAAATCGCCTAAACTTGTAGGGGATAGGGGATAAGATATAGGCCAGGGCCTATATGCCCCATCTAGTCTTAGCTGGGATTTATATTGTTTTTTTCATAACCCTGTGTGAATAGCCCACATCTATGAAATAATATGTTTGATTCCAGAATTTTAAAATTATGGCCTATTCAGACTGAGCTTGCAGAAAGTAGGAGTAGGGCACAAATAAAAACGTTTTCTGAAGGAGCATTGGGGTGGCGCCGGCGACGGGGCTGCATTCCCGGGCCTTTATCTGAGAGCCCCCCACCCCCACCCCACCTGTCGGCGAAACTACCTCTTTTCTTATGGGCCCATCGGAGAATACCCTAACCCCTATCTGGGAGGACAAACCCCCATATGTCTGGTAAAGCACCACCCTTGGGAGGTATGCGCGGGTCTCATGAGGTAGCTTTGTTTGCTCCAGATGTCCTCAGGTAGGCTAGATCCTATAGGCTATCACCCCCCCCCCCCCCCAAAAAAAAAACAAAAAAAAACAAAACAAACGTAGCCTAGATCATAAGTCTCAAGATGTTAGAAGTTATCATTTACAAAGAATCAGTTCCATGGTTTGCCTTGAAGAATAGAGCTCTGTAATGCATTAACGCATGCAGGCCAATGTCGAAAGGAAAGTTAGGCTTACATAGCCTGCAGCCTATAGTACTGTATAGATGGGCCTGCATTAAGTCTTGGGCTTGTTCTTGCTTGTGTATATAAGGGGTGGGCGAAGGTGGGGTTGTGGGAGTACTATAGGAGACTCCTGTCTTCCTGGTCGACACCACTTATCGCAGTGTTCAAAACCGATTTTCTGCACGTACAACCCCCCCCCCCCCCCAAAAAAAAAAAACAAAAAAACAAAAAAAACAAACAAAAACAATGGACCACACTCGGAAACTTTGAGTTTTGGAGACCCGCACGTAACCCTCTTCCCAACCCAATGTTCTGTTTTGTGCTTGATGATACAAGGTACAAAATATAGCCATTTTCTTCTGTCTGTGCGGAATATTTGATTACTCTAATTGGACCATAACATAACAACAAACTCAACGGTCTTAGCGTGCGAAGGCAGTGATGGTGTGAGGTAGTCCCCTTTGACAATCGACTTTAACTGTATAAATTTTTCCTGTTTTTCCAGGCTTGGCAAAGGAGCAAAAGATCGAGGTACTCAGTGCCGTTTGTGTTTCCTTCGGTTCTTCTGTGGGATAGAGGTTAAGCCCAGTGTGTCTTCTCTAGCTAGACGCAGGCCCTGGTCAGGGACTCTGGTCAAAATTTAAGCAGTTAGGAGCAAGAGTTGCAGGTGCATCGTTAGAATCAACTTCCTGCTCCACAGGCAAATTATCTCCCTCCTCCGCCTCCTCTTCAGATAAAGAGTCAGCTGGGTTGGAGATTGATTTGTCTCCTGGCCACCCAGTGTCCTCCAGCCCCCTCCTCCTGCTATGGGGTCCGATCTAGACAGGGGTACGTCGGTCGGAGCCCTATCAAACTTGCGACACTCTCATTCGCTTGCCTCCTCTTCCTTCTTTTTCTTCTCCAAGATGTCCGTCATTCGGACTCAGCAGTGTCTCTTGGATCTCAGAACAGTAGGTAGTTCCATCTGAGCGGTAATTGTTCACAACTCTGTTTCAGAAGGTTGCTTCAGCAACAAGGACCCTCTGAAATTTTGTGCTGGATCCGTCACTCTTTTGTGAAGAAAATTTCTTCAACAATATCAAGGCGGGTCAATCAATAATATCAACAGAGAAAATCACGCCCAGTGATTATTTTCAACCTTTATTATCCAATCAGAATTCGCGGATGCACCGAGGTGACGAAAACGCGGGAAATATTAGAGTCCAAGCGCAGATATGTAAACAATGAAGGATGGAACTTGGATTTTGCAAATAAGTTGTTTACAAATTATTGAGTTCATTTACAGATGTTGAGAAATTGAAGCTGAAGAATATGCAATGGAGAATTTCCAGAAAATAGAAAAGATTGGCGAAGGGACATACGGGGTCGTTTACAAAGCGCGTGATAAACAAAGTGGTCGTCTGGTCGCTTTGAAAAAAATTAGGCTTGACACGTGAGAAAATTGTTTATACAGTTCCCAAACTTTCAGGCAGCACGTATTTAGAGCCGCAACGGAATAATATTACATATAATCGATTTCTATATAAATTCCATATAGCCGATAAATATAAAATCAGGCTTAACGTTGACAATTTGTTAATTCTGACTTCATTTGGATAGAATTGATTTGTTAATGTTGAAGTTGACCACCAATTACCCAAAACTGGGCTACCGCCTTTGCAGGATGCCCACTACACCACGCACAAACCACCGAAATAGAAATACAGTAGCACCCAAATACTTGGGATTGCACGATTATGAAAATTTATGATCGACTTTAAAGAAGAATGATCGACTAAAGTCTACTTTAAGGGCCTATATAAGTAATGGAATTTTGTTTATTTTGAATTTCTCACCTCTCATATCCCTTAAATTCAGATTAAATATACACAAATTATACATCAAAATGAAGGTTGGGATGTATAGAACACGAAACACACGTAATCAACTCATAGAGTCGACTAGGCACCACTGGTTCCTGGAAGTCTGCTAGCGTATTTGCACTGAACTGATAATAAAATAATATTTCATCAGAACAACTTGTGGCCAAATGTTGCTTCATATATCCAAGAACAAAGCTAGGCATTCAAAACACTTTAGAATACAGTGATAGGACTGCATTTTGGAAAAGGACAACACTGTCACTGTCTGCATTTTTTATGAATTTTGATATCTTAATTAAGGTGCTATATAAGTAATGAAATTTTATTTATTTTGAAATTTCCACCTCTGGTATTCCTTGAGTTCAAATTTAATATACACAAATAATACATCAAAATGAAGGTTGGGAGGTATAGAACATGCAAAATATATGAAATCAGCTCATAGAGTTGACAGCAGGCACCTCTGATTCCTGAAAGTCTGTTACCGTATTCGTACCAGAACTGATAATACAATAATATTTTCGGAGAACTACTTGTGGCCAAATGTGCTTCACACATCCAAGAACAAAGCTTGGACATCAAAGTCCTTCAAAACACAGTGACAGAGCTGCATGGGGGTAAACTCCAAAGGTGATGACTTTGTTTACATATATTCTTACTTTTGATTTCCGGTCAATGTCATCGGACGAAAAAAGCATCGAAAAACAATGCCGTTTAAAATCAAATAATGAGAAAGATCACCTTAATACAGCATACTATTATTATATAGAGACTGTATAGCTGCCATTGTCTATGCAAGATATAACAGTGTGATGATGACACCTGGTGAAATGTCTTAGAATTACGATTTTGTTTTCTGATGGAAATTCGTGGTATCAAGTGATTTGCGCATATCTGTCGAACATGGAATCCATCTTCAATAAAAAATGCAGACCTTTTGAAGGCTTTTCCCAAATGCAGTTCTATCGCTGTGTCCCAAAGTGTTTTGAATGCCTTTAGCACCTTAAGGTTATCTGGAAGTGGTTTATGGTTTTCACTTAATAGGGGATTACAGTTCTGTTGAAAATAAATTAAGTGTAACTGAACCAAATTATTTTGTATTTATCATTAATTTAAAGCATACTCACTGCCTGCTTAGTGCTATCAATATTAATAAAGGAAAAATTTAAAACTCTATTACGTGTATATTGTTATTTATTCTTGGAAATACATAAAATTTTATCGTCTTGAAGGACAACTTGTTTCCTGTGGAACACAGTATAGGATATTCAAATCAAAACCAGATGTATGCCCCCCCCCCCCACAACCAAAAAGAAAAAATAACAACAAAAAATGAATTGAGAATAGGTGACACAGGTCTGTTTCCGATCGATGACGGGTAAGATTCCAATTATGGGACAACCTAAGACAGGGACAGCTGGCACCATTAACTGAACACTATACAGTGTTCACTTACAAAAAATAAGTGAGTACCGGTATAGGTGACAAAAAGAACAGACAATTTTAAACCAGCCAAGTCGGTGACTTGCCGGTCCAAACCCCTGGTAAATGGTATGGGAGTTGTGTTTCTTTATTATGTGAAAATAAAAAAAACAAATTTAGGCCAGCCAAAGTCTATGGTGATGGGAATTATTTATTAATCTCGTATTCACACCGAGAACAGCAAAAGTGATTTAATGCATGACAGTGTTAATTAGTAGTCTCTTCTCTGTTCGGTGGCAAATATGAGATTGATAAATATTCCCCATCACCATCGACTTGGGTGGTCTAAATTTTAATTTTTTTTTTTTTTTATCTTATTTTTTACACATTATAGAGTACCTATATGCTAACAATTAATATTTATTTTCGTCTTTATGTATTATTTTGTTTTGTTCTCGGTTGTTCTTTGTAAGTAGACTTACCCTCCCAAATAAGCACATGAGTAATTATACCAAATCTTTTAACAACAAAACAAATGACCGAGTTGGTATGATAAAATTGACAGATCTTTGGAGAAAAATGCATGACTTTTTTATGTTATATTATTGTTACTATTTAATTATTTTTGTTAACCCTTTACCCAAAGTAACGGCCAAAACCGGCCAGCGCTATTCTCAAAAATCGTCAGTTAATTTTCATTATTTTTTCATTTTTTGTCTCAAAAACATAGGTTATGACCTCTCATTGGAACGAGTTCGTCGAGCTCGTTCCAATGAGGGGTCATAACCTATGTTTTTGAGACAAAAAATGAAAAAAATTAGTTCAAGAATTTTTTTTGCAAGTGTCGTCTGCTTTTCATGTTAGGTAAAGGGTTAAATATTTCAGTGCAGTGACATATTCTGTCTGGCGTCATCACATCATCAATGCAAACATCATTAAAAACTGGTTTTTCATGTCACCTTTAACGAAACAGTTCACAACAGTCACCAGACATAAATCTCTCCCTCCCTCCCTCCCTCGTATTTTTCACATTAAAATTACATATGAAGTATTTAGCATTAAAAATAAGTCATATTAGAAAGAAAAAAAAAACTATAACAATAACATGAGTTTGGAGGGTCTTACGGTTTATTAATGGCCAGAGAGGAATGAATAACAGCCAGAGGGTTTATTCCCAGCCCATAATTCATTTAACAGGAGTATTCAATTAATAGAGATTGTGTCACTTTCCTGTTTCTTTTCAACCTACTCACAATTGTTTACAATTGGCTGTAACGTAAGTGCAAGCCCTACTTCGGAACTAACTCAAGCTTAAGAAACTTTTCCTAACAAGTTGGAAAAGTAATAGAGTGCAAAAGCACGAAAAAGATCGAAAAAGGGTCGAGCGAGACCGGTGCTCGACATTACATGTGCTCCAAAGCTTGACATCATTTAGTAAGCTACTGAAAAAATTCATCTTGTCCTGAAAATATTAAAACGCTCGTGAAAAATAAAATTTTCAGGTCCACACTCATGAGATGATTTCATATACTGACTAAAATAGAGTAGATTTTCTTTTTAGTCGAGTTGTGACGAAGTCAAACTCGACTTATAGTTTGATGAATGGCTGGCGGAAGGGCAAAAACAATTGGTTTCCGGATAACTTGGTAATGGTTCAACCCATGTTCATGAAACTTCATAGTTAGGTTGGTATCGGTGAGAGGAAGAACCCTATTAATTTTGGACTTGCTTGGTCAAAGGTCAGAGTCACAGTGACCTTGAACATAGTAAATTGTGAACAATTGGTTTCCGGATGATAACTTGACTACGGTTCAACCCACATTCATGAAACTTCATATGTAGGTTGGCCTTCGTGAGAGGAAGTACCCTATTTATTTTGGACTCACTAGTTCAAAGGTCAAGGTCACAGTGACCCTGAACATAGTTAAAACAAGTGGTTTCCAGATGATAACTTGATAATGGTTTGACCCATGTTCATGAAACTTCATAGTTAGGTTGGCATCAGTGAGAGGAAGAACCCTATATATTCTGGACTCGCTAGGTGAAAGGTGAAGGTCACAGTGACCTTCAACATAGTAAATCGTAAACAATTGGTTTCCAGACGATAACTTGATAATGGTTTGATCCACGTTCATGAAACTTCAGAGGTAGGTTGACCTAGGTGAGTGGAAGACCCCTATTTATTTTGGACTCACTAGGTCAAAGGCCAAGGTCACAGTGACCTTGAACATAATAAATCGTAAACAATTGGTTTCCAGATGATAATTTGACAATGGTTCCACCTACATTCATGAAACTTCATAGGTAGGTTGACATTGGTGCAAGAAAGAGCCCTATTTATTTCTGAATCATTAGGTCAAAGGTCAAGACCACAGTGACCCTTCACATAATAAATTGTAAACAATTAGTTTCCGGACGATAAGTTGATAATGATTAAACCCACTTTTGTGCTGTCACAGCTCGACATTGGATCAGTGATCCTATCGGCATTTTTTACTATATGCTACGAGACATTTTATTGCATACTATTCAGGAGCGCGGTGGCTCAGTGGGTAGAGGTGCAGGCTGCAAGCCGAGAGGTCGTCGGTTCGAATCCCACCTGTGGCAAACACGTTGTGTCCTTGGGCAAGACACTTTATCTCCATTGCCCGCGTGAGGGCATGATGACGCCGTGTACTAAGGCGTACTACACGTCGATGGTATGCATGTCTTCAACCAGTCTAACCCTGTCTGTGCTGCAGTGCGGATTTACGATGTTTGGGGAGCTTGCAGCTGCTCGTCGTTGCTCGGTGGTTTCCTCCACCCGTAAAACTCATGGTCATGATTAGCCATTGTGCATAAATATGTGACCTTAAACATCAATAAATAAATAAATAATTGCACAATATTCAGCCCAATCCGACCCCAAATGCGTACGTTTCAAAACAATAACAGCTGATCGTTCTTTCAAGTCGATGTGATGCGGCGTGACATCATTTAGGAAGCTTCCGAGGGATATTCCTTGATGTCCATCAAGTTGATGGATATCGAGAAATATCTTTTAGATAATTTGTGATAATTCACATGCTAGCATATAATAAAATAAGATATAATAGATTAAATGCCTGTATTGGATTTACAGATGCCAAATAGGTCTATATACAAAGGAAAACTGGAGAGTCAGGGTAATTTTGTGACAGGTTACAAGATTTTTTATTCAATTAACAGGAGTTTACTCAATAACCTATATTCAATTAACAGGTCAAATTTGTACTGGAGGTATTGTAAATGGTTTTGTGTTGGGAAATTGTATTCACAATTTATCAGGGTTATTCTGTTAGGAGATATACTATTAAGTGGGCTCCACTCTACCATTTACAGTATTATCATTCTCTGTACTTGGAGTCTACCACTGACCAGGCCTGTCTTTTTGAAAATCAGTGACGAATGGGAGCAAAATGGAGGTGAGTGGAAAATTGCTCACCTCAAATAAAGTTTGCGAGAGTGAAAAATGTGAGGCGAGTGATTTTGATTCAATGTTTATCTTAATTTTTTTAATACTGTTGAATTGTACAGTCAAAGTGTATTTTTTTCTAAATTAAGTTAAGTTAATGTTATTGCATGCCTGTGGTTCAGAATAAAATTGCAAGCTTGAAATCTAGTGTTTGTTTATTAAATGTATTACCAGAATTTCCATTGACAAGCGTTGTTCGAAATGAATGTATGAATACAACTAAACACGGATGGAAATTTTGACGGTGAGAATATATGAAACCCACTAAAATTAGTTCTGGATTTTAAATGGCAGATTATTAAAATCGTGGAAAATGGATGTGTAAATTCCAAATCAGGCATTTTAATTTGTGACACTTGTGAATTGGAGTGACAGGTGTCACGTGTGTAAATGAAAATAAGGAACGGGGTAACATTCGGCATGTCTTTGATAAATCAATATGCAGAAGTATTAAAACATTTCTCAGATCTCGGAATGACCACCGTTTTTGTTATATATGAACATGAGTGTTCGTTTTCTGGCAGGAGTAAGGTCTGGGTGAGTTGTCAGTGTACAACCCTCTTACTGTTAGCTTGTTGTGTGTGGATGTTTAAGAGAACTACTGTGTGTCATGTTCGTAACGACGAAAAGGAAATTGTTTGGAACTGTACTTTAAACGCATCAAATTGTGAGTGATTAAAAATTTCCCAACATCAAAAATTAATTGAATGTTTCTGTTAAAGCAACTCAAATGGATAAAAAAACACCCAAGAACAGAGGCAAGCGATTATTCGCTCACCTTGAACATTTTTTGAGTGAGCAATGGTGCGCGAGAGCGATAGCGCACATTTCCCATGCATCACTGGAAAATCACAGGAGGGCATTTGCAGGCTCTCGTTGAGCTATATTCAGACAGACACGAGCCCACCCAGATGGATGTTCATGGATTTGAATGACCTGACAGCGTGCAGTGAATGACGACGAGTTGTGTAGTAGCGAGGTGTTACAGCATGCTGACAGGTTGATTAAATTCATGAATACCAACAGCTAAGTACACGGGTGGTATTCAAGGGATGTCACTTGAACACTTGGCCCGTTGTTCTATCAGGTATTTCATGTTGGTTACTATAACTTACTAATCCCCCAAAAAGACCATAGAGCCAGGGTGTACTAACTACTAAAACTGCCCCATTAACTTCAAGAGACATGAGCAGCTCTCAAACAACTGACTAAGTAACTGCTCTTGGAAACGTTATGGTCCACTCCAGCCCCATCATCTGAAATAGCTATCTGTGGCAAAAATTACTACTGACAAGTATGAACAAATGTATTGAATTAATCATTTTAAATGGTGGTTTTCCATGTTTATTTGCAGGAATATCACTTTGCTGCTGGGTATAGTTATAGTTGGCTCCCTTGATATGTTTAATCACCAATGTTAACACTTAACCTACTGAGCATTTTCAAGATAGTTTTCAGCCAATCTAGTCATGGGTGCCATAAAGCAGCCATGACCAGATTTGACGGAAAATTAATCTAAATGCAAAACAAGAAATCATTGGTGAAAAATTCCATTCAGTTCAAGGGGGAAAATATGATAAAATGGGCCCAATTTATACTTAATTCAATAACAAGAGAAACTTTGTGCTGGGCAAGAATATCTGCCAGCAGCATGCAAAGAGTTAAACAAGGCATCCATCTTACAATGCAAAATCTTGCAAGGCAGCAATATCAGGCCTGGAAATATAGGGCAGGTTGCAATGGAGTACTGGCCGCGAATACTCTAATTCTAAAGATGGGGCAGCCCTGGAAATAAAGGGCTTATATCTAGGCCTGGTATGATACACATCTTCACGATACGATACTAATTGTGACACAGAGGTCACGATACATTTTGTGATACATCGATACCTCAGATTACCCATATCAAGTCTTGAGTGTATAAAACAACTCTTGAGATACAAATGTAGAAATACACACAGATATTGGAATAATGGTATAGGGTGGAATTTCCTGCACAATATCCAAGAACAATCAACAGTGAATGATTAATGTTTTGATTTTTCACTTTGAAACAAAAAGTTTATTACCCCTCTTTGGAACCAGCTCATGTCAACAAGCATTTCTGATTTTATTTCTGATTCTGTTTCCATTTTTAGGTTTGATACACTGATATATGCAGACGATATTTTTTAAGAAACTGAGTTTGGTTGGTCTAAACTAGTAAACTGACAAAAATATCCAATCGTGAAATACAAAGCAAAGTTTGTCTTCGATTCAACAGGTTCAAAAGAAGGCACTAGTCTATTGGGCAGTTGGAAGGTTTCAACCAATTGCAGAGCACGTAATATCTAAACAGTCTCATAAGTTTACTTCCATCAAAAATGTCAAAACAAAACCATGTGCGTTCCCCAGTTTATTGAGTCAGGGTGTGAAAGTGAAAGATAGCTTTTAATGAATAAATGTTACAGATAAACGTAAGTTTGAAGAAATTGAAATTATCTCTGGGTGAACCACAATCCGTATTTGCAAATTTGTACCGCGATGCATCGACGTTTCGATGAATCATATTGTGCCCACTTATACCGTAACCCATCGGCAGGTAATGCTATACACCATGGTGGTAACTCATAGGAAAAAGGGTGTTTTGATGCTTCTCTGCCTTCTCTGTTTTTACTACGCCGGTCATGCTTTTTACTACATCTTAACTGGTACAGTACAGTCGCCGTGAACTGGTTGTAATTCACGCTTGGGCAGTGATGTCCATGCATGCGTTTCGCAGGTAATAAAAATCATCAGAAACATTTTAATTAATGAAGCACAGGGTTGTACCTGGAGCTTCATTAATTATTAAATTTTGGAAGATTATAATTAGTGTTTGTAATCTAATATCATCGCGTCTGTGGAAATATTGCCCACCCGTGGAAGTGACCAGTCCACAGCGGCCGTACTGTAGGGTGCTGGAAGCCCATATGTGGGCTTTACCCTTTAGTGCAGGTACCGTAACGTAAAGGCTTCATATTCAATGGATATGCTTATCTTTGAAGAGAAATTATTTAGTCTCTCGCACAAGCTAAAACAAAGTAAAGGCATGTGAACAAATTTGGGTGTCAAAAAATTTTTTAGCACTCTACCCGTTATTTCCGCCAATATAAATAACAACTAACACGTGATCTTCACAAAGCAATCTCACACGTTATTACCATTTATTTTGGCAGAAATTCTTGTAAGAATGAAACAGCTTGCCAAATATTCTTGTCATATACTATTAAAAAAAAGTAGGAGATATTTGATAAAAGTGAAATATATGAAGAAATATATTTATATTTTCATCAAAAAGACAGTTGAGGCCTTGCACTGTGACTTCTGGTGAATGATTTCAGCGATAGTTGGGTGTCTGACAAACACACATTCCACGCACTGAGCTGTACATGTAGAAGAGATGGCCGGTCAGTCAGAGAATTTACCACATTCAGTCCAAAACCTCAATACCTTGTAAATCCTCCTCGGTTTGCGAGACAAGCGTGGATCCGACATGGCATACTCCTCACCAAACATCCAATATATCAGCTTGACTGATGTTATTCCATTCTTCCTGCAGTGCAAACAGCAAGTTCCTGGACATTGGTAGGGGACAGTTGACGTTGTCGTAGACGGCTGCCAAGCATATCCCAGCCATGCTCAATTGGTGAAAGGTCTGGACTTAGTGCTGGTAAGGCAGTGTAGTGATGTTCTGCTCCTGGAGGAACTCTGTAGCGACACAGACCCTGTGTGCTCTTGCATTGTCATCTTGGAAAATGAATCGACAGCCTTTACATGAGCTGCTAACATGTTGTCACGGATACTACTGCCCTGTGACACGCCCATGGATGACCTGTAATGCTGTTCTGCTTGTCATGGTTATGCCGAGTCGAGAGTGAACCTCGATTCATCGGAAAACATGACGTTGCTCCACCGCCGATTGTCCCAGCGCTGCCATACTCCACACCAATTAAACCTTGCTGTGATGTGATGTTCAGTCAAGCATGAAATTATTCGAGGTCGTCAAGCGTAAAATTCCAGCTGTGTAGGCAATTTCGGATAGTCTGACCACTGACTCGCATCATCGCTCGGTGCAGCTGCTGTCCAATTTCTGAGGCACTTTGATGGCAGTTATGTAATGCTGCGGTTCGGATGAAACAATCCTGATTAGCAGTTTTCGCCCTTGGATGTCCAAACTGACGTCTGTCATCAACATTGCCTATCTGACGGTAGTGTGACCACAACCTGCTAATCACTGATTGAGTAACGTTGAGAATTTGAGACACTGCAGTCTGTCTGTTGCCAGCTTCCAACATGCCAATGGCACGTATACGTTCATCACATGTCAGTCTTCGCATACCTCAAAAGTATGTTTCGACAAGAAACTATTGATGAACGAGTTTATACCAAGAAAAGAATGATGAGACCTCTGAAAAAGCCCATCCGGTTCAAATAAGTATTTCAAAACGTATCCCACAGACATTAACATGGCGCTTGTACAAAAAACCTGCACAAAGTTTTCATGGTTCGTTGACATTCATGATCCACGCTAAACTTGGTAACATATTGATGTGTCCAATCACGCGAATCCAATACAATTTTCTGAAAACATTTGTCACAAAAAGTGTTAAAATACAAATAATAGGATGACTTTAGAAAACAGGTTATGAAGGTTACAACTACTAAATTGGCCGGATCAGATTCCTTATTTCCAGGCCTGTAAATAGAATACTCTTGCCAAATACTAGTATGTCACTATTATTAATTTTGAAGAACAATGTTTGCCATCGGTTAGGGCAGTCTCCGGGATGGAGCCCTGGTCTCCATTTCGGAGATAATGTCCAACACACTGCTTTGGCCCCAATTTTGGGAGTAGAAGGATGGTCGGATGGTCCGTTCTGGCCAATCGGGAGCCCCCACCCCAAAAAGTACTGGGTGTCAACGTCGGGGGGCATTTGGTGGCCATTCAATCAATCATTTCTTTTATTCACATAACATAATTGCCATTGTGTACTGTTTTTAAACACTTTATATTTTAATAGCCACTTAGTTTTGCTGCACTGTCTGTTTCGGTTATGCATGGTAACCTTTTATTACGGTGTTTTATACAGTGATAATTGATTGGATGGTCGCCATCTGAAGACCTGGCACTTCCACACACGGGCCAATCAGCCAGTGGCATACTTCGGTATCAACACTGCCTGAGTATACTGCCCCATACCAGGTATGTGGGAATACCGGCAACCCGGTGGGTTCACTGCTTGGCAGTAACTCTACCCCTTGTTGGACTCTGTGGTGGGTGGGAGCCGGGGCAGTGAACAATTTACAACACTAACTATGGCTAACATACCACACAAAATTAAGAAACGGGGTTACGTTTTTAGTGATGATGATTCTGATTCTGACTTGGGACACATCGTACCACAAATTAATACATGGCCAAAATTTGTAATGATCAGCTCTGCTGAAGAAGGAAAGCTTGCAACTGATATCAATCCTTTCGCTTTAGAAAAGTCGATAAAGGGAATAGGCAATGTTATAAATGTGAAAAAGTTAAGATCTGGAATGTTGTTGGTGGAATGTAAAAATGAAGCTCAGGCAAAGAATTTGTTGAAAACTGATAAACTTTTCAATATGCAGGTAAATGTCTTCCCTCACAAAAGCCTTAATACCAGCAAGGACGTTGTCAGAACGAGGGAATTGTCAGACATTGATATCTTGGAAATTAAAAAGGAGTTAGAACCACAGGGTGTAACAGATGTAAAGAGAATTGAAATTAAAAAAGATGGAAATCTCATTAAAACAAATACTTATATATTTACATTTGAATCTGCACAACCGCCAAAATCAATCAAGGTCGGATATATGAACATCAGAGTGGATTAGTTCGTACCAAATCCACTCCGTTGCTTCAATTGTCATAAATTTGGTCATGGTCAAAACAGTTGTAGAGGGAAGACAATTTGCTTTAAGTGTGGTCAGGAACATCAGGACCCTTGCACTAACACAATTAAATGTTGTAATTGTCAGGGCAACCATGTAGCTGCATCTAAAGATTGCCCTGTTTGGAAAAGGGAGAAACAAATTAAAAAATCAAATGTGAGAAGCAGGTCAGTTTCAAAGAGGCTAGAGACATCGTAGCTTCAATGCCTGGCATGAGTGCATCTTCACCAGCATATGCAACCAAATTAACACAAAAGTTACCAACAAAATCAGTAGAATGTCAGACACCGTGGACTTGGCTTGACAATAACATTCCATCCTTATTGCAAGCCTTCACTATAGAACACTCTAATACTGTTGAACCAAAATCAACCCAAACCACATCATACACTTCAACAATAACTGATAAAATAGCACAGCGCAAACAAACAAATGAGGCACCAAAATCAGATTCAACTAAGGACAACAAAACTAAACCAGAACAGAGAAATATACAAAACAAATCAAAACCAGATCAGAACCATAGACCACAACAACAAAACCTAAGTCAGAATCAGAGACGAAGTCAAGAAAAAGAAAGGAAGAAAAAAGATAAAGAACAACAAAAAGTTAATTCGGAAAGAACACAAAAATTTTTGAAAAATGTCACTAGCAACATGTTTGATGGGATTGAAGAAATGTCAGTTGATGAATGCATCGATGACACTTTCTCCAGTCAACCACACCGGGTAGGTCTCCTCGAAAAACGTCACCTAGAAAAAACACGGGGGCAATTTCGCCCATACGTCCACCATCCAAGTCGCCATCCAAGCATGGATAATACACGTAAACACAGTATAATACAGTGGAATTGTCGAGGTTTTAGAGCGAATTTTAATGAACTGAGCCTTCTAAGTCAAAAATATAAACCTGCTGCTTTTTGCTCGCAGGAAACACTTCTGAAGAAACCTGTCACAAATATTCATCCTGTCCTTAAGGGTTACAATTTATATAACGCTTGGGTAGATGAAAATGACCTTCATATCCGTGGAACGTCTGTCTTGGTCAGAAACGACATTATTCACAGTTCTGTACCATTACAATCAAATTTACAGGCTGTAGCGATACGCCTGACCTTAGACAAGACAGTCACGTTATGTTCAATTTATGTGTCACCAAGTAAACTACTTAAGCTGACGGATCCTGAACATCTGATTCATCAGCTCCCAACTCTGTACGTTTTGTTGGGTGATCTTAACGCTCATAGCCCCCTTTGGGGTAATTCCTGCAGTCAAGAAGATGCAAATGGTAAAACTATAGAAGAGTTCATTACAAAATATGACTTGTGCTTGTTCAATGATGGGTCAGATACCTACCTGCACCCCGCATCTGGTTCTTACACTTCAATTGATTTAACAATTGCATACCCTTCCGTCTTCCTTGATTTTTCTTGGAAGGTTGAAGATGACTTGTGTGGGAGTGACCACTTTCCAATTGTGTTGGAGAGTGTAGTTCCGGCGGATGATGAGAGGGTACCCCAGTGGAACTTTAAAAAGGCTGACTGGGACACTTTCTCACCGCTTTGTTCTGAACGCCTCACACGGGAGAAATTTCAGGACAGTACTGACCAGATTGAACACTTCACCACAGAGTTGATTGACATTGCAAGCCAAGTCATTCCTAAAACCTCGGCAAATCCAAAACGTTTCACTAAACCATGGTTTGATACTGAGTGCAAACAGGCTATAAAAGATCGCAAGAAATTTGAGAGGGAATTTAATAAGTCACCAACTACACAAAATTTGGATAGATTACGTATAAATCGGGCAAAAACAAGACGACTTTTAAAACATAAAAAGAAAAGTTCATGGGAAACTTACGTTTCGAAACTAAATCAAAACACCCCCATCACTAAAATTTGGAAAATGATTAAAAAAATAAAAGGAAAAGAAACACAATCAGCTGTACAACACCTAAAAGATAACAGCACACTCATAACATCAAAACAGGAAATTTCAAACAAGTTGGCCTCTACATTTTCTAAACATTCGTCGTCTGAAAATAGTAACCCAGAGTTCCTCAAACTTAAAAAACAACAAGAAAAACAAAAGATTAAATTTACATCCAATAACTTAGAGGACTATAACGAACCTTTCTCTATGGAAGAGTTAAGTAACACTTTGCATAGAGCAAAGGATTCTGCCACTGGACCAGATCAAATACACTATCAACTTTTAAAACATCTGCCTCAAACTTCACTTGCACTTTTATTATCTATTTAAATTTAATGACATTTGGGTGACTGGCCAGTTTCAAACTTCCTGGCGAAACGCTACTATAATTCCTATTCCTAAGCCTGATAAAGATCACAGCAACCCAAGCAATTACAGGCCTATTGCCTTAACCAGTTGTCTGTGTAAAACCATGGAGAGGATGATCAATGATCGACTTGTCTGGTTTCTGGAATCGAACAATCTGATTGCAGATGTTCAGTGTGGTTTCAGAAACCAGAGAAGTACTGTGGATCATTTGGTTAGATTAGAAACGTTTATAAGAAATGCCTTTGCCAGAAAAGAACATGTGGTCGCCATCTTCTTTGACCTGGAAAAGGCATATGACACTACATGGACGTATGGGATTTTAAAAGATCTTTTTAACATGGGGTTGAGGGGGCGTTTGCCTCTTTTTATTGAAAACTTTTTGAGGGACTGCCGATTTCAGGTTCGTGTTGGGTCAACGTTATCTGATCCTCACGGGCAGGAATTGGGGGTTCCTCAAGGAAGTATTTTGTCTGTTACCCTTTTCTCAGTGAAAATCAATAGTATTATTGATGCAATTGAGAATATGGTTGATTCGTCATTGTATGTAGATGACTTTTTAATCTGCTATAGCAGCAAAAAAATGAATGCTATAGAGTGCAAACTTCAGCTGTGTTTGAACAGAATCCAGAAATGGGCTACATAAAATGGCTTCAAATTCTCAAAAACGAAAACTAATTGTGTTCATTTCTGTAAGCTCCGGAAGCACCACCTTGATCCGGAATTGAAAATAGACGGGAGTCGTATTAATGTTGTTAAGGAAGTGAAATTCTTGGGTTTGTTGTTTGACAGCAAACTGAATTTCACTTCTCATATAAAACAACTAAAGATAAAATGTAAAAGGTCACTGAACATTTTGAAGGTAGTTGGTAGCACTGGATGGGATGCTGACCAAAAAACATTACTCCATCTGTATAGATCACTTGTCAGATCAAAATTAGATTATGGCTGTGTGGTTTACGGTTCTGCTAGAAAGTCATATCTCAAACCTCTTGATGCCATTCATAATAGTGGCATAAGAATCAGCCTTGGTGCTTTTAGAACATCACCGGAGGATTCGATGCTTGTTGAGGCAGAGGAGCCTTCTCTTGAGAAGCGCAGAATTAAACTATCACTCCAATATGTTTCAAAACTTCTTTCTAATCCGACTAACCCCGCATACAATTGTGTCTCAGAACCTCAAAATACTGAATTTTTAACCGTCATCAGAAACATATCCCTCCATTGGGAATTAGAATTAAACCTCATTTGGAGTCTGCCAAAATTGAACCAGTTGCAGTAAAAGAGAACCGTGAACCACAAACTCCTTGGCATCTTAAAAAGCCAACAGTTATTTTGGCCCTAGCATCTACTAAAAAGTCTGAAACAAATTCTCTGCAGTTTAAGCAGAAATATGCTGAAATTAAGTCAAAGTATAGTACATATACAAGGATCTATACAGACGGATCAAAAGATGGTGATAAAGTAGCATCAGCTGTTGTCACTGATGATCATGTCACTTCAATCAGAATACCGAATCAAAGTTCTATTTTCACAGCTGAAGTTAAAGCTTTACAACTCGCACTCGAACATATCGAAAATGTACAGGAAAAGAAGTCGATTATTTTTTCTGACTCTCTTTCATTTTTGCTTGCTTTGCTCAACCCCAAGTTGAAGAACCCTCTCATTTTGGAACTTCGTGAGAAGCTAACAACTCTCATGTCTGACCAATATGATATCGTGTTTTGCTGGTTACCCGGACATGTAGGTATCGCTGGTAACACCAGAGCAGACAGTGCAGCAAAACAGGCTTTAACAGAGCCTCTCACTGATTTTAAGATCCCTTTCAGTGATTTTAAGCCTCATATTAGTAGTTACATCAATTGTATGTGGCAGGCGGAATGGGATGGGGCGACAAATAACAAGCTCCATCGCTTCCGACCAAACATATTTGATCACTACCCATCCAGTAACCTTTGTAGAAAAGATCATGTTATTCTGACACGATGTCATGTTGGTCACACACGACTTACACATTCCTTTCTGTTAGAGGGTAATATGCAACCAGAATGTGTTCCATGTCAGCAGGTGTTGTCAGTGGAGCACATTCTCTTAAATTGTACTGATTTTAATCTTGTTAGAGGGCAATACTTCACAGTTGGATCCCTTAGAGATCTATTTTACAATACGAGCCCACACAAAATTGTATCATTTTTGAAAGTAATCAACCTTTTTAACAAATTTTAAAATTGTTTTTATTCTTTTAATCTAGACTCATCAAGCTCAGTTCATCAGGTTGATTTAGAAGTAGATATCTCTCACTTATCTCATTACTCATTGTTATTTAAATTAGTTTTGTCTTTGACATGTCTTTGTGATTATCCTTTATTTTTATTCAATCTTTAACTTCATAATATTGACATTTTACTTTTCTCTGATTTCTCGCCACGATATAGCCTTAGCTGCTGATGTGGCGTTAAGCACCAATAAATAAATAAATAAATAAGTTTGGAACCAAATGTTTTGGTTGAGGTTTTTAAAGGGACAATAAGTTGCCAATTTAAAACATATATAGACTCTTAGATTTTGCTTGTATGTGAAAGCATGTCAAAAATACCACTGTATTGCAAAGTTTTAGATATCAGAAGCAATTTCAATGCAAAATTACTTTTATCTGTAATTAACCCTTTACCTAACTTGCAAAGCTGACGACACTTGCAAATGGTTTTGGCCATTACGTTGGGTAAAGGGTTAAAAAACTTTTAACTCTTAACCTGCTGAATATATTTTTTATCAGATCTACATGTAGTTATGGCACCTGTGAAGCAGCCATGTTTGGATTTGATTGAAAACTTTTTCAATTTTCTTTTGTAATTGAAGAAATCATTGGTGGAGAAATGCATGCAATTTACAGGGGGAAAATTTGATTAAAAGCACCCAAATTATACTTATTGCATTTTTCATCAGATAGTTGCATCTAAGTACTTAAAGCTGCGAACTGCACCTCAGAAGAAATCAGCGACACTTGTCTTTTTCAAATTTCTCGGATGCCATAGAATTAAGAAAGGATGCTGGTTTTGTTTACAATGGCATGGCGGGGGTTCAAAACCCACGCCAAGAGAGTTTTCTTCTTCACCAACCGCCTAGCGAAACTATACTGAACCATGCACACCACTCAGCCACTGACAGACCCCAGGAGTCTTCGGTGGGCGAGTGGTGTGCGTGGTTCAGTGTAGTTTTGCAAGGCAGTAGGTGCCGAAGGGAACTCTCTTGGCGTGGGTTCGAACCCCTGCCATGCCATTGTATACTTATTTCATTTGCAAGAGAAATCCTGTCCTGAGAGATTATTAAAAAATTGAGGCACACACAGATTACTCGCCTGATTTTAAACGTTGGTACATTTAGCGGACGCTGGCAAAATAGAGCACCTTTCCTGACAAGTTTCCAGCATACTGCTGCATTTCATTTTTTAATTTTCACAATTGTGACAATGTCCTGCAATCTGTTTCTGTTACGAGCGCGATTAATAGCACCCGACAAATTTAAAATACGAGCGTCAACGGGTGCGTTCGCACTCGTGCCCATCTCACACGAAGCACTGGGCAGGAATATCCACCATGCTAGGAGTTAATACAGATAAAATGTTCATAAAATTTGGTGTTGAGAAGATACAAATTAGCCTGAAAGTTATTAGAAGTGGTGGAAGCCCATATTTGGGCTTTATTCTGAAGTGTAGGTACTGCAACTTAGAGGCTTCATTGGCACTCTCCCATAAATTGTGACAAGGACATGACATGCGAACAGATGTTGCTGACCAAAAATAATTTAGCACTCTACCAGTTAATTTTACCATTGCTCTTGTCCCAATGCATTATTTTAGCAATAATTGGGATTATCAGATCAATACCATTGTCATACTTTTCAGTGAGTGACTATGATCAGCTAACCAGATCAGAATGAAAAAAACTGCCAGACTTTTGGATAAAAACAATGAATTCTTGCCTTAAAATTATTTTATTTCAGCGACACAAACTCTTCCACACAAAAGACATACTGAACATAAGGGTGCTTTTGCATAAAAAAAATGGTTAACTTATGGAAAATGGTTAACTTACATTTTTTCACAATTGTACCTTATTGTCCTGTTGAAGGATTTCATCCTAGGGGGTTTGATCATCCCCTACTAGACGGGTCCTCAGGTGGCGGATAGAGGACGGCCTGCTCAATTGGGCAGGTTTGCTAATTTCTAATTGGCAGGTTTGCTCAATTGAGCTGGTTCGCTGCGAAATACACAAATACGCAGCCCCGGACCAAAATGATCAATCCTGCTAATACCATCTGGCAGGCACCTTGTTCTCCCGTGAGGTGCGTTCCGAAGGCCCCGGAAGAAGGAATCCTGGTAGTTGAGGACTCGGGGCCCCGGTTAGGGCAGTCTCTGGGATGGAGCCCTGGTCTCCATTTCGGAGATAATGTTCAACACACTGCTTTGGCCCCAATTTTGGGTGTAGACGGATGGTCGGATGGCCCGGTCTGGCCAATCGGGAGCCCCCAACCCCAAAAATATCGGGTGTCACGTTGGGGGGCATTGGGTGGTCATTCAGTCAATTATTTCTTTTACTTTGATTTTACCATTACTACCCTATACTGACTTTTGGTTATTTTAATACTTTCCGAACATCTTCCATTTTGTTGCTCTGTCTGCGTTCGTTGTCAGTGGTAGTTTTTGTTGCACTTTTTTAGGGAAATTGTTGGATGAATGGCCACCACGACCTGGCACTTCTCACAAATTCAACGGGTCAATCGGTCAGCGGATATGCTTTTGCATCAACGATGGCCGAGTATGCTTCATATATACTCCTGGTGCTATTCGCTGGATATACCGCGACATAACCCCCAAGGTTGGGCTCAGAGTAAGGGTGGGAGCTATATGGAGAAGAATCAAACTTAAAAAACAAAATGGATAAACCAAACAAATTACAAAAACGAGGACATGACACAGATTCTGATTCTGACAATGACATACAAAACAATCTTTCAAATTCTTGGCCTAAATTCGTAATTGTTTATTCCGATGAAGATGGGAAACAAGTCACTGATATTAATCCTTTTGCATTGGAAAAAGCTATAAAGGGAATAGCTGGCACTGTCAAAAGTGTAAAAAAATTAAGATCTGGTGGACTATTGATAGAATGTAGTAGACAAAAACAGGCATTAAATTTATTACAAACAACAAAAATAGCTTATATGAAGGTCAATGTTTCCCCCCACAAAACACTAAATAGCAGCAAGGGAGTCATAAGAACAAGGGAACTATCTGGAGTTGATGAACTAGAAATTAAAAATGAATTAAGACCACAAGGTGTAATTGATGTCAAAAGAATTGAAATACGCAAAGAAGGAAAATCTATTGAGACCAACACATATATATTTACCTTTGAAGCTACACAACCACCGAAATCGATCAAAGTTGGTTATCTGAACATCAAAGTGGATTTATATATCCCAAATCCACTTCGATGCTTCAGATGTCAAAAATATGGACATGGACAAAATAGCTGCAGGGGACAGGAAATATGTTATAAATGTGGCCAACAACATCAGGAGCCGTGTAATAATACCATCAAATGTTGTAACTGCCAGGGCACCCATACTTCATCTTCTAGGGATTGCCCTGTATGGAGAAAAGAAAAATACATCCAAAAAATTAAATGTGAGAGACAGATCACTTTTAAAGAGGCCAAGGAAATAGTATCATCGATGCCTGGAATGAGTTCATCAACAACATATGCAACAAAAGTAAAACAAAAAGTTCCAACTGCTTCTGTTCAATGTCAGACACCATATACTTGGTTACATGACAGCGTGCTTCCGACATTGATAGAACCTTTTACTATCACACAAACCACAGAAAATGAAGCAAAATCAACTCAAACACAATCGGCTATACCTAATTCGACACAGACAAATTCAAAAACAATTGTAAATTCAAAACCAGCACAGAAATCAGAACAACAACAAAGGAAATCCAATAATACCAAACCAGAAAAGAAAAGTCTACAAACGAAATCGAAACCAGAACCACAGAAGCTGAGTCAGAATCAGAGAAAGAATCAAGAAAAAAACAAAAAGAAAACAGAAAATCTGACATCAGAGAGAACACCCAAGGCCCTTCAAAACCCTGTTACTCGTAACAGGTTTGAAGGTCTTGAAGATATGGAAGTCGGTGACTGCATTGATGAAACGTTCGGGCATTTACACCCGAATTCTTCTCAGAATAGGTCCCCTAGAAAAAGATCACCCAAGAAAGCTGGCGGGGCTATTTTACCCATACGTCCGCCATCTCAATCTCTGAACAAGTATGGATAAATCAAACCAACATAATATAGTACAATGGAATTGTCGAGGTTTCAGGGCGAATTTTAATGTACTGGGTCTTCTCAGTCAAAAATATAAACCTGCTGCATTTTGCCTGCAGGAAACTCTTCTAAAGAAACCTGAGGCTCAAGATCATTCAGCTTTTAAGCATTATACTTAGTATAATGCTTGGGCAGACGAAAATGACCTTCATGTACGTGGAATGTCTGTCTTGGTCCAAAACGACATTATTCACAGTTCTGTACCATTACAATCAAATTTACAGGCTGTAGCGATACGACTGACCTTAGACAAGACAGTTACGTTATGTTCAATTTATGTTTCACCAAATAAACCACTTCAGCTGATTGATCTTGAGCATCTGGTTCACCAGCTCCATACATTCTGTTGGGTGATTTTAACGCTCATAATCCTCTTTGGGGTAATTCCTGCAACAAAGAGGACTTAAAAGACAAAACAGTGGAAGACTTCATAACAAAATATGGCTTGTGCTTGTTCAATGATGGGTCAGACACTTATCTGCACCCCACATCTGGTTCTTATACTTCAATTGATCTCTCAGTTGTATGTCCTTCCATCTTCCTTGATTTTTCATGGAAGGTGGAAGATGACTTGTGCAGGAGTGACCACTTTCCAATTGTGTTGGAGAGTGTAGTTCCGGCGGATGATGAGAGGGTGCCCCAGTGGAACTTGAAAAAGGCTGACTGGGAGACTTTCTCGTCGCTCTGTTCTGAACGCCTAACACGGGAGAAATTTGGCGAAAGTGCTGACGAAATAGAACATTTCACCACAGAGTTGCTTAACATTGCAAGCAAGGTCATCCCTAAAACCTCAGCAAATCCTAAACGTTTCACCAAACCATGGTTTGATACTGATTGTAAACAGGCTATTAAAGATCGCAAAAAGACTGAACGGGAATTTAATAAGTCCCCAACCACACGTAACTTGGACAAACTTCGTATAAATCGGGCAAAAACAAGACGACTGATTAAACAAAAAAAGAAAAGTTCTTGGAAAACATATGTGTCTAAACTTAATCAAAACACCCCCATCAATAAAATTTGGAAAATGATAAGGAAAATTAACGGAAAAGACACAAAATCAACGGTTCAACATCTGAAAGATAACAACACACTAATCACATCAAAAAAAGAAATTTCAAATAAATTGGCCACCACATTTTCGAAACATTCGTCGTCTGAAAATTGTGATCCTGAATTTCTCAAAATTAAAAAACAACAAGAAAAACAAAAGCTCAAATTTACCTCCAATAATTTAGAGGATTACAACGACTCTTTCTCTATGGAAGAGTTAAATAACTCTTTACATAGAGCAAAGGATACTGCCACTGGACCCGATGAAATACATTATCAAATTTTAAAACATCTGCCGCAATCATCTCTTGAACTTTTACTCTCTATTTTTAATGACATTTGGGTGACTGGCCAGTTTCCACCTTCCTGGCGCAAAGCAATAGTAATTCCCATTCCTAAGCCTGATAAGGATCACAGCAATCCTAGTAATTATAGGCCTATTGCCTTAACAAGTTGTCTGTGCAAAACCATGGAGAGGATGATCAATGATCGGCTTGTCTGGTTTCTGGAATCGAACAATCTGCTTGCGGATGTTCAGTGTGGTTTCAGAAACCAGAGAAGCACTGTGGATCATTTGGTCAGACTTGAAACGTTTATTAGAGATGCCTTTGCTAGAAAAGAACATGTGGTCGCCATCTTCTTTGATCTGGAGAAGGCATATGATACAACGTGGACGTATGGGATTTTAAAAGATCTTTTTAACATGGGGTTGAGAGGGCGTATGCCCCTTTTTATTGAAAATTTTTTAAAGGACCGCCAATTTCAGGTTCGTGTAGGGTCAACGTTATCAGGTCCTCACGAGCAGGAATTGGGGGTTCCTCAGGGTAGTATTTTATCCGTTACCCTGTTTCCTATAAAAATTAATAGTATCATCGATGCAATTGAGAATATGGTAGATTCCTCATTGTATGTTGATGACTTTTTAATCTGCTATAGCAGCAAAAAAATGAATGCCATAGAGCGCAAACTTCAGCTGTGTTTAAACAGAATCCAGAAATGGGCTACAGAAAACGGTTTTAAGTTTTCAAAGATCAAAACTAATTGTGTTCATTTTTGTAAGCTCCGGAAGCATCATCTTGATCCAGAGTTGAAAATGGATGGAAACACCATTAAAGTTGTTAAGGAAGTGAAATTCTTAGGTTTGTTGTTTGACAGCAAACTGAATTTCACTTCCCACATAAAACAACTAAAAGTTAAATGTAAGAAAGCTCTGAACCTGCTGAAAGTTGTTGGTAGCGCTGATTGGGGTGCTGACCAAAAAACTTTGCTCCATCTGTATAGATCACTTGTTCGGTCAAAATTAGATTACGATTGTGTAGTTTACGGTTCTGCAAGGAAATCATATCTCAGACCACTTGATGCAATTCATAATAGTGGTATTAGAATTAGTCTAGGGGCTTTTCGAACATCCCCAATAGACTCGATGCTTGTTGAAGCAGAGGAGCCTTCTCTTGAGAAGCAAAGAATTAAATTATCTCTCCAGTATGTGTCTAAACTTTTGGCCAATCCTTCAAATCCTGCTTATAATTGTGTTTCAGACCCTCAAAATGTTGAATTTTATAACCGCCACCAGAAACACATTCCTCCATTGGGAATTAGAATCAAACCCCACATGGAGTCTGCCAAAATTGATTCTGAATCTATAAAAGAATACCATAAATCACACATTCCTCCTTGGCATCTTAAAAAACCTACAGTTATTTTGGACCTTGCTTCTACCAAAAAATCTGATACCAATTCCTTGCAGTTCAAACAAAAATATGCTGATATAAAGTCCAAGTATAGTACATATACAAGGATCTATACAGATGGATCGAAGGATGGTGACAAAGTATCATCAGCTGCTGTTACTGGTGATCATGTCACCTCAATCAGAATACCGAATACCGAATCAAAGTTCTATTTTCACAGCTGAAGTTAAAGCATTACAACTTGCGCTTGAACACATCGAGAATGTGCAGGAAAGGAAGTCGATTATTTTTTCCGACTCTCTTTCCTCTTTACTTGCTTTACTCAACCCCAGGTTGAAGAACCCTCTAGTTTTGGAACTTCGTGAGAAGTTAACAACTCTCATGTCTGACCAATATGATATCGTGTTTTGCTGGTTACCCGGACATGTAGGTAAGCAGACAGTGCAGCAAAACAGGCTTTAACAAAGCCTCTCACTGATTTTAACATCCCTTTCAGTGATTTGAAGCCTCATATTAGTAGTTACGTCAAATCTATGTGGCAGGCGGAATGGGATGGGGCTACTAATAACAAGCTCCATCGCTTTCGACCAACTATTTCTGATCACTACCCATCCAGTAACCTTTGTAGAAAGGATCTTGTAGTTTTGACGCGATGTCATATTGGTCATACACGTTTTACGCATTCCTTTTTGTTAGAGGGTAATATGCGACCAGAGTGTGTTCCCTGCCAGCTGGTGTTGTCAGTGGAGCACATTCTTTTATATTGTACTAATTTTAATCTTGTTAGACGACAGTGTTTTAATGTTGTGTCTCTTCGAGACCTATTTTATAACACAAATCCACATTAGGTTTTGTCGTTCCTGAAGGAAATCAACCTTTTTAATAAATTTTAATAATCTGGTTTTATTATTTTAAATTCTCATCTATATCTGTTTCACAGGTTGATTTTCACAACTGTTTTGATGAACTGCACACATTTTTTAATTTCATTGTTCACTTGTCAGGTGTACTCTACGTTTTTCATATGTCGTCATCTCTTTTTAACTTCTGTATTGAACATAATGATCATTTTTAACAATTCATACTTTCATCGCCACGATATAGCCTTAGTTGCTGATGTGGCGTTAAACACCAATAAATAAATAAATAAATGAAGGATTTCATGTTTTGCATTTGTATTATTTTTGTATAGTATTATCAGCATAAGATTACTGCTTTTTGTTGTTTTGTTAATGGAAAATAATTTCCTTTTTTTCAGGGAATCTGAGGGTGTTCCGAGCACAGCTATACGGGAGATATCTCTTCTGAAAGAACTTGATCATATAAATGTTGTAAGGTTGGTTAATTCAGATATTTACATCAGTATCATTGTAATTCATTGCATGTATTTATTTAACACTTAACCCTTTACCCAACGAATCACCCGCGTAAAATGCAAATTCAGCAGTTGAAAAAATATTATTTTTCAAAAAATTTGAAGAAATGATATTTAAAATAATAAATTTTGATATCGTCTGCGTTGGGTAAAGGGTTAAAGGCCTAATTCTGATTTTGATCACTTTTTTACTGCAATATCAGTGTGCAAAATTTCAAAACTGACTGTTCCGACTGACCGTTCACATGGTTTGGAGATGGCTAACCAAATGCTCAGCTACATAAAAATTCTTGGGAAACTGCCTTTTTATCATTAACAAGTATTCATATATTGCGTGGATTTGAAATATATATAGCATCTCAAGGCAAAAGTCTAAAAATCTAACAAGACATAAGAAAGGCTGGTTAACTGGTTGAGTGCTAGAAGCCCATATTTGGGATTTATTCTGAACTGCAGGTACCTAAAGTTAAAGTCTTCATATTCTGTGGATGTTTTTCATATTATCTTGGAAGTAAAATTTCTTAATCTCCATCAATCTGCATTGTTACAATTTATGGGAGAGTGCGAAAATGTGTGAAGAAATCTTGAGGCTAAGAAAAAAATCAGCTCTCTACCAGTTAAGTTACTCAGACTTTACCATTCAAGATGCAACTTTTGGCTAACTGGTCATCCGTTCGTGTAGATTTAAATTTGCGTAACGACCACGCGAACAAACCTAGCGTTCTCATCAAATTTTGCACACTGCAGTAAAAGAGATGTCCCAATATGCAATGCAACCACTTGGTAAACTTACAGCTTACAAGCAAAGTACCATGGTAGTTCATAGGCAAGTCTTGGTTGGCGAAACAGCTGCACATCCACAAGATGTGACCCAGATGCAAAGCAAAAAGTACAAAAATGTCCTGGCCGCTAATACCCCTTTATGTAACGAATCGGCCACATACGTCCTCGTAATTTACAAATTAAGCAGTTGAAGAACATATTCCTGAAAAGTTTTTTTTTGAAATTCTTCCCCTTATAGGTACAAGTACTGACCAGAAGTGTAACACACTTCACACACTTTTAGCATTTAAATCGTATGCATTAATTATTAAAAACTCAATAAATGCGCTCACAATATAATAATGAATTAATTTTCATAGCCACAGATGCTGAAAGTGACCCTAAACACCCAAAAATAAAAAAAACCCAAATATTTGTTTTAAGATTTTAGCTTTAGTATTACAAGCAATTGTCAAAGGCTTGCTCCCTGCTGGAAAAGACCATATTACAAGTTTTGGATAAACAGTTAATGAGATGTAAGTTTGAGAGAGTGCAAGTAATGTTGTGGGGAAAAAAAAAGATTCAAAGATAGTAAATCAGCATTAAATAATCATTGTGTTGCGATATAGTTAATCAACATTTCAGTTACAATCTTTAGAGTTGCTATCATGAATGCTTTGAAAACACTGCATTAAAATAAAAAAAGACAAACTAGAAACAAAGTTTCGACATGCTATTATCCTCCTAGAAAAAGACATCATATGCAAAAAAAGTTCATGATAAAAGTTCAACACTTGTATTACACAAACTTGCTTTCAAAGGACCAGATCGAAAGCAGACTTTCGATTTAGAAGCATGCTACTGCCTTTGTGCACCATAGCACATGCAATCGAAAAGCAGGGAACATTTTTCGCATGTAGATTTCATTTTAATGTTGCAGAAGGAAACGTGGCTTGGCACTAGCAATGTTAGCAGCTAGCCGCCGGGGATACCATTACATCAGAACGGACTGTGAGTGACCTAGCAACTTATTTTCAATCTGTCGGTGACCACAGTGTTACAGACAACATGAAAGATAATGTTGTTGAAGCTGGCTCTGTTATATATTTGCAAAGACATCACTCACAAGGCATTTTCCTGATTTTTAGCCTAACTTGACAAAGACAAGATAAGCTATTGCCATCACGCGTGCAGAAGTCTGTAGTCTGTTCACATTTTCCTTTAGCACAGTCTACACCTTGTAGTTCTTGTCCGATCATCATGAAATTTCATATGTAGGTTTGGTGTCATGTCTAGATGAGAGCATCCCCTTTTGGTCGTGATCGGTCAACCGTGCTGGCTGCCCGAACCCAAAACCTATAGCACAGTCTACAAGTCGTATTTATGAAGGGATTTCATTGTAACTTTGTAGGATGCCTCTGTACAATATCTTGATGAGAGTCCCGTTTTGGTCATGATCTGTCAACCGTGATGGCTGCCTAAGCCCAAAACCAAAAACCTTTTAGCACAGTCTGCAGATCATATTTAATATGGAGGGATTTTATTGTAACTTGGTAGTATGTCTCCGTATGATGTCTAGATGAGAACTTCCCCATTTGGTCGCGATCTGTCAATCTGCCCAAGCCCAAAACCTGAAAACCTTTAGCACAGTCACAGGTCGTATTTATGGAGGGATTTCATTGTAACTTGGTAAGTTGACTCCAAATAATGTCTAGATAAAAACGTCCCCTTTTGGTCGCAATCATTCAGTTGTGATGGCTGCCCAAGCACAAAACCTGAAAACCTTTAGCATAGTCTATAGGACGTATTTATGGAGGGATTTCATTGTAATTTGGTACGTTGGCTCCATATAGTGTCTAGATGATAACGTCCCCTTTTGGTCGTGATTGGTCAACTGTGATGGCTACAGGGGCCAAAAGCCTTTAGCACAGTCTACAGGTCATATTTATGAAGGGATTTCATTGTAACTTGGTAGGATGACTCCAGATAATGCCCAGATGAGAACGTCCCCTTTTGGTCGCGATTATTCAACCATGATGGCTGCCAAAGCTCAAAACCTGAAAAACTTTAGCACAGACTACAGGTCGTATTTATGAAGGGATTTCATTGTAACCTGGTAGGATGACTCTGTATAATGTCGAGATGAGGACGTCCCCTTTTGGTTGCGATCGGTCAACTGTGATGGCTACACAGGCCCGAAGCCTGAAAACCTTTAGTACAGTCTTCAGGCCGTATTTAGGATGGGATTTCATTGTAACTTGATAGGATGACTCGTTTTCCAATAATTTCACTGTAACTTGGTAACTTTCGTTGACGTACATTAACTGTGAGGGCCACATTAACCCACCCCTCAATTCTTTAGTACAGTCTACACCTCATATTATTTTTATTAAAAACATAGCATACAGGAACAGAAATTAACATATTACCAATTATCACAATTCTTGTCTTATTTCATAATCCTTTTATAAATATTGAACATTATCCTTTTCATTTGTGATAATTATTAGTGTGATATCCAGCCACCAAGCCTCTGTCGTGTCCACGATAGAAAGTGTACTCTTTGTGTGTACCATATTTACTCTATGTATTGGGACACTCTATGCTTTGGGACACACATTTTTTCCAGAAAACTATATTTTTTTTATTCTCCAAAGTTTGGGACATTCAGGAGATTTGTTTCCAGTTGGCCTGTTGCTAGTAGCAGACGACACTCATAAAAAAAATTCTTGAGTAACTAAAAATTTTCATTTTTTGCTTCCAAAATACAGCTTATGATCCCTCATTGGAACGACCGCAAATGCGCTCGTTCCAATGAGGGATCATAAGCTATGTTTTGGAAGCAAAAAATGAAAATATAAAAAAAATTGGACGGCGATTTTCGTTTATAGTGATGGAAAACGAATCACACCCAACTTTTTTCAGCATCAAATCAAGACCAGGCTGTGTTCTTTCCCCATTTTCTAAGAATTGGGACACCTGTGAAAATAATTATTTTTAGCTGTTCCAATACATAGAGTAAATACGGTAGATCTTGAGTGCAGCTAGAAAATTTGCAAGTCGATAATTAGTATTGGAGGCTGAGAAACAGAAGAAAATGATAAAAGTGTTGGCTGATTCAAAAACTCTGTTACGTAAGCGACATGATTTATCCTCACACATACCTGTACATAACAGATATGAGTTCAATTAAATTCTGGTACATGTAGGTACACAAAAACAAAACAGATTGCCTGAATTCAAAACCATGCACCCATTTTAGTGTGTGCCTGCATTTTTCAAAATCGAAAGTGTGGGAAAGTAGACATAGAACGCAAATAGAATTAGAAAAATCTTTTCCTGCAGGTTCAACAGATGTGGGTGAGGAAGATGATAAAGGCAACACAAAACGTCTTGTAAAGGAACTGCAATCGGAATTAAAAAAAAATTGCAAGTATGCAATACTGGTTGAAAAAAATCAAAATCCTGGCAGACTGCAGCTGACTTCCCAAATTGAATTTGATAATCGGGCCCTGCAATTCTACAATTTTGGTGAGAATCAAATTTCATATCGGATCTCAAATCGAATCTCAACGTTCTTGTTTCTTTGACAATATTTTATTTTCAAACATGTACACAAGGTAGAAATAGGTTAGTTTTATAACTCAAACAAATGTCAGTTGATATTTGGTATGTGAGTCTTCTACCAAACATAACTTGAGCATGTCTTAACTTGACCTGGCAGAGTTATTGTTGTTAATTGGTTAATTTTCACGAATTTTGCACTCTATAACTCAAACGAATGTTGACTGGTTTGCTTGAAATTTGGAAAGTGTTTCTTTTACAACATTTTCTTGATCAAGCTTGAAAGTCATAACCGCCACCAAAAACTTGGAACTGCACCTGTGATGCCTACATCTGTATCATACATTGAAGTGAATAAAAAATTAATCATTGCATTGAGTGTACAGTAGAATCCTCTTAATTGAATATCGGGGGCGCGGTGGCTCAGTTGGCAGAGGTGCAGGCTGCAAGCCGAGAGGTCCTCGGTTCGAATCCCACCTGCGGCAACCGCGTTGTGTCCTTGGGCAAGACACTTCACCCCGATTGCCTACATGGGGGCACGATGACGCTGTGTACTGAGGTGTACTGCACGTTGATGGTGCGCATGTCTTCAACCAAACTAACCCTGCCTGTGCTGTGGTGCAGAGTTCAGAGTTACGATGTTGGAGAGCTGACAGCTGCTCGTCGTTGCTCGGTGGTTCTCTCCGGGTACTCCGGCTTCCTCCACCCGTAAAACTGTCACGGTCACGATTAGCCATTGTGCATAAGTATGTGACCTTAAACACCAATAAATAAATATAATTGAATATCCATTTTGCCAGTGAAAATTATTCAATTAACAGGAGTATACAATTAACAGGGATTTGGTCTGTATCCTGTGTTCTGGGGGTAAACTGAGCATTTATTCTATTATATCTTGTTTGACAGAGCTCATAGAGCTCTGTCAAACAAGATATAATAGAATAAATGCCTGTATTGGATGTAGTGAGGCCAAAAAGGTTGATAAATAAGGGGAATTTGGTGCGTGTCACAGTAATTGTTTCGACATATTACAAAAATTTATATACAATTAACAGGAGTTTACTCTACAACCCATATGCAGTTAACAGATCAAATTTGTACTGAAGGTATGGTAAATGGTTTTGTGTTTGAAAATTATATTCAATTAACAGGGATATACAATTAAGAGATATCCGATGAAGTGGGCTCCACTGTACTTGACTTTGTGTACCATCACCAGTAAAAGTGGATTGTAGTATCATTTGTACTAACACTTTACCCAATGCAGACTATGGCAACATTTATTATTTTAAAATAAATTTTTACCTGTGAGAACCTCGGTAAGCAAACCTGGAATTAAGTCGCGAATGATCGTTCAGGTTATGGATAGGTTACAGAGATTTCAAAATGCATAAACTGTACACCGCTCGCGATAGCATTTTACCTTCAACCAAATCGAAAATTGGCCAACCCATGCTGTTGATGGTTGATCATGTGATCCACAATTGAGTTGAAACCCAAGAGATTGATTACTTCAGCGATCTGAACGTTGTGACTGCCTTCCTGCCCACTGTAGTGGGCGGGTAGGTAGCCACTATGTTCATATCGCATATATCATAATTACAATTTTGAGACAAGTTAGCGTAAACATGTTACGATGGGTTACAAATGTTAACTTCGGCATAACCAGGTTATGAACGTCATGTCTTATTTCTATGTCTGACAGTAAGTGTAGCAGTGCTTGTTTACTGTGGTAAATAAGCTCTGTTTACTGGTAAAATAGGACCCAGTCACCAATGAAAGTCACTAAAATGGGCAACATAGATATAAATGATTCGCTGGACTTGACTTTACATTCATGTTGTGGTCACGATTAGCCATTGTGCAGAAAAGTGACCTTAAACACCAACAAATAAATATATTTTTTCAAATTTTTCCAAAAATTTCAACAAAACCATATCATGTAGCCCCCTCATTGGAGCGAGCTCGATCTGCTTGTTCCAATGAGGAGTCACATGATATGGTTTTGTTGAAATGTTTGGACAACTAATTTTTTAGCTCACCGAAGGGAGCTTAACTTATCACTTGCCATCCGACGTTGTCCGTCGTGAACTTTACATTATCGACTACTCCTCACAAACTACTGGATCAAATTGAACCAAATTTGGTGTGCATGTTCCCCATCATATATCAATTCAAACTTGTACAAATAAACTTGCCGCACACACAGGGGGCACCACAAGGGGCATAACTCTGATAGCACCCATGAATTTCTTTCCAAAATTCAAAAAAATCTTCTTCTTCAGAACCACCAGGCAGAATTCTTTCCTATTTGGTATACATCATCTCTGCAGGGAGGGGGGGGTGGGGGTGGGGGGAGATTCAAGTTTGTTCAAACCCCCCCCCCCCCCCCCCCCCCCCCCTCCTGGATTTCATATTTGGGCTCACAAGAGAAGCCCGAATTTGAACTTACTGCATTTCAGGCAAATTTCTTAAAAAATCTTCTTCTCCAGATCCAGAAGGCAGAATCTTTTGATATTTGGTATGCTATATTGTGGGGTGGATCTGATTCAAGTTTGTACAAATCGGCCCCCTAGGTTCATATTTGGGCTCAGTAAAGGAGCCCGAATTCAAACTTAGTGCATTTCAGGCAAATTTCTTTCAAAATCTTCTCAAGATCCAGCAGGCAGAATCTTTTGATATTTGGTACGCAACTTTGTGGGGTGGATCTGATTCAAGTTTTTTCAAATTGGCCCCCTTGATTCACATTTGGGCTCACTATAGAAGCCCGAATTTGAACTTAGTGCATTTCAGGCAAATTTCTTAAAAAATCTTCTTCTCCAGATCCAGCAGGCAGAATCTTTTGATATTTGGTATGCAACATTGTGGGATGGATCTGATTCAAGTTTGTTCAAATCGGGCCCCTGGATTCATATTTGGGCTCACTATAGAAGCTTGAATTCAAACTTAGTGCATTTCAGGCAAATTTCTTAAAAAATCTTCTTCTCCAGATCCAGCAGGCAGAATCTTTTGATATTTGGTATGCAACATTGTGGGGTGGATCTGATTCAAGTTTGTTTAGATCGGCCCCCTGGATTAATATTTGGGCTCTCTATAGAAGCTTGAATTCGACCTTAGTGCATTTCAGGCAAATTTCTTAAAAAATCTTCTTCTCCAGATCCAGCAGGCAGAATCTTTTGATAATTGATATGCAACATTGTGGGGTATATCTGATTCAAATTTGTTCAAATCGGCCCCCTGGGTTCATATTTGGGCTCAGTATAGGAGCCCAAATTTGAACTTGGTGCATTTCAGGCAAATTTCTTTAAAAATCTTCTTATCAACATCCAGCAGGCAGAATCTTTTGATATTGGGAATGCAGCATGCTTAGGGGGGTGAGATTCAAGTTTGTTCAAGCCAAGTCCCTGGGTTCATATTTGGGTTCACTGTGGTAGTCCGAATTATAACTTAGTTCAAAATGAGGAATTTTCTCTAAAAATCTTCTTCTTCAGATCCAGCAGTCGGAATGTTTTGATATTTGGTATGCGACATCCTTAGGGGGGTGAGATTCAAGTTTGTTCAAGTCATGTCCCTAGGTCCATATTTGGGCTCACTATGGGAGCCTGAATCATAACTTAGTTCAAAATGAGGAATTTTCTTTAAAAATCTTCTTCTTCAGATCTAGCAGTCAGAATGTTTTAATATTTGGTATGCGGCATCCTTAGGGGGTGAGATTCAAGTTTGTTCAAGCCATGTCCCTATGTCCATATTTGGGCTCACTGTGGGAGCTTGAATTGTAACTTAGTTCAAAATGAGGAATTTTCTTTAAAAATCTTCTTTTTCAGATCCAGCAGATGAATGCTTTTGATATTTGGTATGCAGCATCCTTGGGGGGGTTGGAGGGGGGGGGGGGGTAAGATTCAAGTTTGTTCAAGACATGGCCCTAGTTCCATAAAATTTGTCTCTCATGACTTCATTCCTTTGTAGTGTTGATGAACCATGTCTAACTGAATGTGCCCCCAAATACTTCTTTGAACCACTTTGGCCGGTGAGCGATTAAGGCTCCTTGGGGCCTCTTGTTTTTTCAACTGCTGAATTACGTTAGAGGATATTGCTGTTTCATTAGGTAAAGGGTTAAGTGCGAACCTAACTGAACCTCATTCAGATTTAGGATCATCAATCATAACATAATTTTATACTTGCAGGCAATACAGTGGAACCCTGTTAATTGAATAGCCACTTTGCAAATAGAAATTATTCAGTTAACAGGAGTATTCAATTAACAGGGATTGTGTCCTGTATTCTAGAGATAAACTTCGCATTTATTCTATTATATCTTGTTTGACAGACCTCCATGAGCTCTGTCAAACAAGATATAATAGATTAAATACTTGCATTTGATGTACTAATGCCAAACAGGTCTGTAAACAAAAAACAAAACTGGGGAGAGTCAGGGTAATTTCTCAGCAGGTTACAAGATTTTTTTATTCAATAAACAGGAGTTTACTCTATAACCTATATTCAATTAACAGGTCGCATTTGTACTGGTTGTATGGTAAATGGTTTTGTGTTGGGAAATTATATTCAATTAACAGGGTTATTCAGTTAAGAGATATCCAATTAAGTGGGCTACACTGAATCGCCAAGCACTACTCTGCAGTAGACTTTGTTTTATTTCCCCGTGGGAACCCCGGGAAGTAAGCAGCACTTGTTTACTGTGGTAAACCAGTTCCGCTTTACTAGTAAAATAGGACCCAGTCACCAATGCTTGGGGTGAAAGTCCTCTAAAATGGGCAACTTGTTGATCAACGATTGACTAAACTTGACTTCATCTCCATGTTGTGTCACGATTAGCTATAGCGCATAAATATGTGACGTTAACCACCAACAAACAAACAAACTTTGTTTTATTACTGGTTTGCAGCTAAAGGCTTCAATGAGGCTTTCTGGAACAAATTCTATTTTATGTTTACAGGTTACTTGATGTTGTTCATAGTGAAAAGAAGCTGTATCTGGTCTTTGAATTTTTAAATCAGGATTTGAAAAAATACATGGACTGTGCTCCCCCACCTGGTCTTCCAGATGTCTTAATAAAGGTATTATTGAATTGTATCATAGTTTCTGTAGAAAATAATATTTTGTTAACTCTTACTATTGCCTAATTCAATAAAACAGGTGGCGTAACATGCAGTCTTCGGGTAAACACGTCTGTTACATTCCATCCAAGTATCTCAGCTGACAGCAAGACAGCTGCAAAGCCAGAGGATGTAGCCTGTCAAGAGTGTAGATTAAATGTGTAAAACCTTTCCAGACCTTTAACTCTTGGCATGAATTTAAAGGCCTGTGTTTATTTAACCCTCGGCACATTATATTTTTGCATGCTGCAGCTATTCCTGATTTCTCTTGACATTGAAATATGTATAATTTTGGCACACTTGAACCAATTTCCGCCCTGTAAATTGAATGGATTTTTTTCCCAATAATTTCTTAAATTTAAAACTTCCCATCAAACCTGGTCATAGCTGCTTCACAAAATACTCGGCAGGTTAAGAGAGTTAAGGAACAATGGTATTGAGCGTTTTATACATTTTTTCTACACTTTCACTTGTCATCCTGTGGCTTTATAGTTATTTCTCCCCTTCCCAGAAGGGAGACATATTGTTTTAGTGCACATTCTTCTTCTTCTTCTTCTTCTTCTTCTCATGCAAACTTTGTCCGGGGCATAACATTTTTGTCTTTTGACATAGACCATAGATATTTGGCATGTGGATGTATCACCATGAGCCGGTGTGTCACATACCAGTGACCTTCATGTGACCTTGACCTGTGACCTGAAGGTCAGATTTATGTGCTTTTTAAGGGAAAGTTTGTCCGGGGTATAACTTTTTTGTCATTTGGTATGTGGATGTATCACCATGAGCCGGTGTGTCACGTACCATAGTACCATAGTGACCTTCATTTGACCTTTGACCTGAAGGTCAGATTTATGTGCTTTTTTAAGGGAAACTTTGTCCGGACCAGAACTTTTTTGTCTTTTGACCTAGACCTTAGATATTTGGCATGATTGTCAATATTCATGTATATATAATTTACAGTGCATTAAATAGAAAGGAAGGGGAGACATATGTTTTAGTGTGCTAAAACAGTTTCTAGTTTTTTTCTAATTAAGTCTTGGCTGACTATATAAGTAGCCAAGACTTGTCTAGAAACATCTGCCAATGTACTTAGAATATGACTTGTTTCCCCAAGGACATCTTGTTGATGCACCTATTCTGTTAAAGTAAAAAGTGATCATAGTCAGAATTGGGTCCTTGAAGGTTAAATGTGCAGGAAAATTGTCAGTGAAGATATTGAAATAATGGAGTATTCCATTATCAGAAGACTTGTTAACCCTTTACCCAACGAATCTCCCGCATCCGCCCACATAATATGCAAATTTAGCAGCTGAAAAAATATTATTTTTTGAAAACTTTCAACAAAACCATATCATGTGACCCATCGCTGGAACGAGCTCATCGAGCTCGTTCCAATGAGGGGGTCACATGATATGGTTTTGTTGACATTTTTTGAACAAATTTAAAAAATGATCAATCCCCAGTCGGGGAATGTTCTTGAGGTGTCCGAATTCTCTTTGTCAGCATCAATTGTGGGGTTGATGCTGTCACAGCGTACCGTCCTATCGGGTGGGAACGTAAAATAGCTGAACTCTGTGCGAAGAGAGACACACTCCGTGCAGGCTAAAGATCCCTTTGTAGTATTCAAGAAGAGCGAAGTTGCCGCTATGAAGGTCATCCCACACACCTGCGCCATTGGGCCAAGGAGAGGCATTAATTTTAGTTGCATAACATGTTCACCAATCCTTGTAAAACAAATAAGATTAAATAAAAAAAACAAAACAATACACCTTGTAAACCCCCAATCCTGACAACAGTTTCAGTGGTGTTTGTTATCAATGTTGAGGGCTTTAATTAATGATTTAATTTTTGATAAGGTGCACATTTATTTTACTAATGCTGTCATCTGGCAAACATAATATTTGATAAACTGGAATCATGGCAGAATAAAACAAAATGAACCAAACATCAACCCAAACACTACAGCTTTATTCTTTACGGAAGCCATCGCCAAAATGCATGAAAGTTTATGTCATAATCAAAAAAAATGCTAGATTTCTTTCCCGACCCCTGCCTTGAATTTTTTTTGTTGTTGTACCTTTATGACCCCAAATTGAAGCTCAAAAAGTTTACCGCGAGGAGTAACACAGAACACAGTTGGCAGATGAATTCGGTTCTGTTGCGGTTATTAATGTTCAAATAATTTCATAATTTATTTTCTTATTTTTAACAAATAAACAGTTGAGACTTTCATATCTATAATCCATAAAACACTGAATTACTTTTGTGGAATACAATTTTTTTTTATTGTTTACAAATAAAGAACCACTTGGTTATTTTCTTTGAAGTGCAATGTCAACAATATCCCACAATTCTCATTCGTGACCTTACATCATAAATATTAATTACTTGGGGTCAGAAGGATGTGATCTCATACAAACTCAGTAAATTAGTTTTGAATATTCATTTGTGTACTTTTTATACCCCAGCAAACAGTTGTGGGGGGCGAGGGGGTGGGGTGGCTATACTGGAATCACCTTATCAGTCCGTTTATCCGTCTGTTCGTCCGTCCATCCATGGACATAATTTTGTCTGTAGTTTTTCTTGGACGTTCACAAACCAATCTGCTCAAAACATGGTTTGAATGTTCACTATCATGGGAATCTGTGCACCTGCGATTATATTTCCGGACAGTTTATTTTTTCCAGAATTATGCCCCTTTTCAACTGAAAATAGCAAGCCTGGAATTTTGTCCAGAGATTTTCTCAAATCTTTATGGGTCAATTCCTTTGAAACTTGGTGTGGGTGTTTACTACCATGGGAACATGTGCACCTGCAATTGTAGGTTTGATCAGACTTTTCTTGCCAGAGTTATGCCCCTTTTCATCTTATCCGGAGATTTTCTGAGATATTTATGGGTCGATTCGTTTGTAAGGCTTCCACGTTTAGACAAAATTGTAAACGTTTAAACGACTGTCTGTAAACGAAACGGAAACGTTTACACGTACTAACAGTAACAATGCAAGTAGTCAATATTTGATAGAAGTGTGTAATAATACACAGTAAGTTCATCATATCTTTGCGTACAGGGCATACAATTTATGCTATTGAGACAGCCGATTTACAGTTCGTCCAAAAACAACGTAGACGAATGATCACAGCATGCAGATGCCGAAGGCAAAGTCGCTCTGTCTATGGGTGGAGGGGGGGGAGGGGTCTGGGGGATTCTCCCCCAGGTAAATTTTGAAATTTATCGGGGTCTCTGAGCTCATTCTGGTGGGTTCGGGGTGAAATTCCTTGTGTTTTTTCAAACAGTAATTGTTGGAGTGAGTTGTCATGGCACACAATAGTGACAATACCGGACTTGAGAGTGGAATGCAATGTCGCAAAAATAAACAAAGTCTACAAACCATGCAGGGGAATCCAAATTTTCAAACACGCAAGTGCCAGTCTGTCTGTCAAACTCCATAAATCGATCCTAAGATCATTCCATGTGTGAATAATAAATTAATAATCCATGTCAAGTGAACGAAATCATCGAGAACAATTGTGTATCACTTTGGGAATATACATGTAAATCTGAATAAACTAAAACATCCCACACATGTTTCGAAGGAAACACCAAAGACAAGCACGTGCCATGCGGCTCACGTGACTGTGTCACATATGATATCACATGATTTGAAGATGATTTCGTTCGGTTACTGTGGCGGCGGCGCTAGTCGGAACCAGTACACAGTTTTTTTGAAGCATTACCAAAATATTGCATTGCAAAGTTGGAAATTTTTTTTCCGTGTACACGTTTACCAGAACTGTAAACGTTTAATGCCCATAAACGAAACGTTCACGTTTACACGTGTAAATGTGGAAGCCTTATTCGTTTGAAACTTGATATGGATATTTACTACCATGGGATCCTGTGCACAGCTATAATAGTTTCAGTCAGACTTTTTTGACAAGAGTTATACCCCCTTTAGTCTTAGACTGCCTAAATTGACTAGAATTTTATAGAGGTTTTCTCAGATATTGATGGGTCGATTCCTTTGAAACTTGGTATGGATGTTTACTACCATGGGAACCTGTGCACCTACGATTATAGTTTTGATTGGATTTTTTTTTTCCAGAGTTATACCTCTTTTCATCTTAGAATGTGCAAATTTTGTCCGGAGATTTTCTCAGATATTTATGGGTCGATTTTTTAAAAAATTTTGTCCGGAGATTTTCTCAGATGTTTTACTGGTTGATTCCTCTGAAACTTGGTATGGATGTTCACTACCATGGAAACCTGTGCACCTGCGATTATAGGATTATAGTTTTAATCACATTTTTTTGCCCCATTTCGTCTTAGAGTAATGGCAGCGGGGTATGGACAGGAACCAGGCTTGTCATGTTGAGGCGGGCGATTGACCCGGGCCGCAGTTCAAATTCTGTGGATAGTAAATGCCTGCCTAACCCCGATTTTTACGGCTAATTCAGTCGAAGGCACCTCAAAATCGGTTGTCTCAAATGGCAATTTTTGCAGATTATAGGAGGTAACAAAGCACAATTTATGAAGTTTGTAGTGTGTCGTCGACGCAGTCACCCAGAGACAGTATGTAACTTTCCAAATACGAGCGAGAGGTTTGCCAATTACAAAGTTGTAATTAGTTATGACATTGTACAGAGTGTGACAATTCTTCTGTCACATGTGTTTATGGGACGTATCATCCCAAAGTCAGTTCAACCCCTGACGATTCACCTGGGACATATCGTCCCAAAATCACAGCCCACACGATTTGTCCCCCAAATGTGATTGATTCCAAGTTATCGGCTGCTGGCAGTGAGTACAGTGCACTGGCTTGTACAGTCATCATGTAATGTATAGATACAGGCTTGGTTATTTGGATGCAAGATAACTATAACACTCACTGTTAGTGAGTGTCATGGGTAACCTGGTATCTCCAAATATTCAAGCCTGCATCTATACATTATGTGATGACGTAAATCAAAATTACATCATAATTACACAAGCCATGTACCTTAAAATGATATTAGTTGTCTACCCAGCAGGCTGAAACAAAATTTCCCCCGCAAACCATAAATGGGTGATTTGAGGCGAAGCATAATGACCCTCCTGCAATTTTCAAAATGACAAGCCTGATGAACATTGGGGCATTTTCATTTCTTTACTGTGCTTTGGGTGAGGTTGTTGGTTAAATAAAACACACCTATAAACAACATATAATATTTGAATGTGAGTAAATTCAGAGAATAAAATTGTAGTGAAATTACGACATTAAAACAAGACCCAGCAAGCTCACACAATGCAATAAATAATGAATTTTATGTTTGATTTTTAGCTCAACTTGACAAAGTCAAGCTGAGCTATTGCCATCACTTTTTGTTCGTCGGCGTACGTACGTACGTACGTACGTACGTCCACAGTTTCCTTTGGCACACCTCACAGGTCGCATTTATGATCAGATCACTTTGAAACTTGGTATGCTTGTTTGGAGTGACCTCTAGATGGGAGCTATCGATTTTCTTCAATTTCCGTCAAAAAATGTTGCTGCGGCCAACGTTCTTAGAACTTAGTTTAGTCAAACCACAATATTTCCCTTTGGCACACCCTACAGGGCACATTTATGATCGGATTGCTTTGAAACCTGGTATGCTTGTTTAGGGTGACCTCTAGATGGGAGCTATCGATTTTCTTCATTTCTGTCAAAAAATGTTGCCACGGCCAACGTTCTTAGAACTTAGTTTAGTCAGACCTCAATATTTCCCTTTGGCACACCCTACAGGGCACATTTATGATCGGATTGCTTTGAAACCTGGTATGCTTGTTTGGGGTGACCTCTAGATGGGAGCTATCGATTTTCTTCAATTTTTGTCAAAAAATGTTGCCGCGGTCAACGTTCTTAGAACTTAGTTTAGTCAGAAGACCTCAATATTTCTCTTTGGCACACCCTACAGGGCACATTTATGATCGGATTGCTTTGAAACATGGCATGCTTGTTTGGGGTGACCTCTAGATGGGAGCTATCGATTTTAAACAATTTCCGTCAAAAAATGTTGCTGCGGCCAACGTTCTTGGAACTTAGTTTAGTCAAACCACAATATTTCCCTTTGGCACACCCTACAGGGCACATTTATGATTGGATTGCTTTGAAACCTGGTATGCTTGTTTAGGGTGACCTCTAGATGGGAGCTTTCGATTTTCTTCAATTTCCGTCAAAAAATGTTGCCACGGCCAACGTTCTTAGCACTTAGTTCAGTCAGAAGATCTCGATATTTCTCTTTGGCACACCCTACAGGGAACATTTATGATCAGATTGCTTTGAAACCTGGTATGCTTGTTTGGGGAGACCTCTAGGTGAGAGCTATCGATTTTCTTCCATTTCCATCGAAAAATGTTGCCGCTGCCAACGTTCTTAGAACTTAGTTTAGTCAGACCTCAATATTTCTCTTTGGCACACCCTACAGGGAACATTTATGATCGGATTGCTTTGAAACCTGGTATGCTTGTTTGGGGAGACCTCTAGATGGGAGCTATCGATTTTCTTCCATTTCCATCGAAAAATGTTGCCGCTGCCAACGTTCTTATAACTTAGTTTAGTCAGACCTCAATATTTCCCTTTGGCACACCCTACAGGGCACACTTATGATTGGATTGCTTTGAAACTTGGTATGCTTGTTTGGAGTGACCTCTAGATGGGAGCTATCGATTTTCTTCAATTTCCGTCAAAAAATGTTGCCGCGGCCAACGTTCTTAGAACTTAGTTTAGTCAAACCACAATATTTCCCTTTGGCACACCCTACAGGGCACATTTATGATCGGATTGCTTTGAAACCTGGTATGCTTGTTTAGGGTGACCTCTAGATGGGAGCTATCGATTTTCTTCATTTCTGTCAAAAAATGTTGCCACGGCCAACGTTCTTAGAACTTAGTTTAGTCAGACCTCAATATTTCCCTTTGGCACACCCTACAGGGCACATTTATGATCGGATTGCTTTGAAACCTGGTATGCTTGTTTGGGGTGACCTCTAGATGGGAGCTATCGATTTTCTTCAATTTTTGTCAAAAAATGTTGCCGCGGTCAACATTCTTAGAACTTAGTTTAGTCAGAAGACCTCAATATTTCTCTTTGGCACACCCTACAGGGCACATTATGATCGGATTGCTTTGAAACATGGCATGCTTGTTTGGGGTGACCTCTAGATGGGAGCTATCGATTTTAAACAATTTCCGTCAAAAAATGTTGCTGCGGCCAGCGTTCTTGGAACTTAGTTTAGTCAAACCACAATATTTCCCTTTGGCACACCCTACAGGGCACATTTATGATTGGATTGCTTTGAAACCTGGTATGCTTGTTTAGGGTGACCTCTAGATGGGAGCTTTCGATTTTCTTCAATTTCCGTCAAAAAATGTTGCCACGGCCAACGTTCTTAGCACTTAGTTCAGTCAGAAGATCTCGATATTTCTCTTTGGCACACCCTACAGGGAACATTTATGATCAGATTGCTTTGAAACCTGGTATGCTTGTTTGGGGAGACCTCTAGATGAGAGCTATCGATTTTCTTCCATTTCCATCGAAAAATGTTGCCGCTGCCAACGTTCTTAGAACTTAGTTTAGTCAGACCTCAATATTTCTCTTTGGCACACCCTACAGGGAACATTTATGATCGGATTGCTTTGAAACCTGGTATGCTTGTTTGGGGAGACCTCTAGATGGGAGCTATCGATTTTCTTCCATTTCCATCGAAAAATGTTGCCGCTGCCAACGTTCTTAGAACTTAGTTTAGTCAGACCTCAATATTTCCCTTTGGCACACCCTACAGGGCACACTTATGATTGGATTGCTTTAAAACCTGGCATGCTTGTTTGGGGTGACCTCTAGATGGGAGCTATCGATTTTCTTCAATTTCAGTAAGAAAATGTTGCTGTGGCCAACGTTCTTAGAACTTAGTTTAGTCAGACCTCAATATTTCTCTTTGGCACACCCTACAGGGCACATTTATGATTGGATTGCTTTGAAACCTGGTATGCTTGTTTAACTTGGTGTGCTCATTAGACAAGACCTTTCGATAAGAACTATTGATTAGCATTCATTTCTGTGAAAAAAGTTGCCATTCACAGTAACCTCTGAACATACTGCATTTGTGTATCAACATTCTTCCTTTAGCCAGTCTTACAGTTTACATTTAAAAATTGATGGATTACTCTGTTCTTCAATTTTGCCATTTCATTTATAACTTACCAAGTTCAAGTTTGTCGAGTTGAGCTACAGTGTCATTGACACTTTCATTTTATTTACAATCATTGGAACTTTACCAGGAGGTAAAAATAGCAAATCAAAGTTTGTACTTTGGGGAATAGGTCCACTAGTTTTGACTACTAGTAGTAGTATGATAGTATTGAGCGAACAACATTGTTGTCACTATTGACAAAGTAACATTTTGATCTGATAACTCGGAATAAATCTGTAGTCAAGTTATCCCCTGTTGAAGTGATTATAATTTATGCCCCCCATCCCCCTTCCTTTCGAACTTTGCATTAATTTTTACAGGTGCGGTTTCTGGCTCCCGGAAAAAGGAAAATCTGAGCACTGACGCATGCAATATATAACACAAAGAAAATCGTCGGTCAAACATTCATTTTGACAAACTCACGTAGCATGTGCAATTTTGAAATCCGTAGCAAAATTGTATACGGTTGGGTGGACAATAACAACATGTCATTGAACTCTTTGCTCGACTTTTTGTCCACAAACATGCAACATTAGAACTATTATATTTCATCCTTTATGCTATTTTTCACATTTGTTTCTATTATACTTTCTTTTTTGACTCAGTTTTTAATAGCAATTTGTTTATATTTTTATCACTGCGAGTTTATTCTTTTAACAGCTGAAATAATATTCACAGTTAACAAATAATTTTATTAGGGGAAGCCGAGAACACACAGTACATTTGTACTAATAACTGATTTTCTGATACACCCGTCTTAGGACATGGACTGTCACTAATATTAATTGTCAGACTCTGCAAAATTGAATTTTTTTCAATGCCTCGATGATTGAATGTGATTTTTCTTGATCTTACATTTCAGAGTTATCTTCATGAGTTATTACAAGGGATTGCTTATTGTCATGCACAGAGTCTTCTGGCCTGCTATGAACTGCTGTGTTGATCTGCAGTGAAATCCTTGAAAAAAAACAATGAATAGTTAGGGTATACTTGGTGTGGTAAAAAAAAAAAAAATGCCTTCCCTCACTGAATTTTTTTTTTTTTTAGCCTAAGTAATGAATTTTATGTTTGATTTTTTTTTTATTTACAATCGTTGAATAAATCTCCAGTCAAGTTATCCCCAGTTGAAGTGATTATAATTTATGCCCCCCTCCTTTCGAACTTTGCACTAATTTTTACAGGTGCAGTTTCTAGCACCCGAAAAAATCAAAATCTGAGTGCTGGCGAGTGCAATTTTGCTTATTCCCGTCATAGAACATGGACTGTTAATTGTCAGACTCTGCAGTATTGAATTTCTTCCAATGCCTTTGATGATTGAATTTGACTTTTCTTTACCTTACATTTCAGAGTTATCTTCATCAGTTATTACAAGGGATTGCTTATTGTCATGCACACAGAGTCTTACATAGAGACTTGAAACCACAGAACTTACTGATAGATATTGATGGTAATATTAAATTAGCTGATTTTGGATTGGCAAGAGCTTTTGGCATGCCAGTGAGAACATATACTCATGAGGTAAGACTGCTGTACGATTTCTGGTAACCTCACCAACCTTTGAACTCTGCTAGTGTAATTATTATTTAACCCTTTACCCAACACATCGGTCACATCTACACAAGTACAGTAGAACCTGTCTTGAGAGACCGCCCTTTGGGCCACACAAAAGTGGTCTCTCAAGACAGGTGGTCTCTCATAACAGGTTTCAGATTTTCTCAAGTCAGTGAATAACCAACCACAAAATTCAGAAATGGAGAAGAATGGATTTTTGTAATTACTTTGTTGTAGTTGTTCTTTTTTATGAAGTTTTTGTAACAAATTGAAATGGACTGTTATAAAAATTAGAAAAATAAATTTGTGTTGAAAATCTTCAATGACGATTTTGAAAGGAATGGTTTCACGCGCCGAAGGCGTGCAGGGACAGTATGGGGAACAAACCCCTTTCGACCCTAAATGACTGTAGATGATCAATCCTCGCATGTCTAGGCGTGTTGAAGGAGGAACGGGCTCAGGTACTTGGCAGGTGCCAACGGTTGCAGCGGGATGGTCTCTGTGGCTGATGTCGGTTGAACCCTCGGGTGAGGACCAGTGTGAGAGGTTGGGTCCTCTCACAAAAGTACTACCTCTCCCAATGACGATTTTCAACACAAATTTATTTTTATAGTCCTGGCTGTCACATTTCAGGTATGTATGAAATTGTTTATTCAATAATCCTAATCTTTTCACAGGGGTCTTATAAAAACATTTCAATCTTTGATGAGTTATGTAACTAAATAGCAATTGAAACCCAATTAAGAGCTTTTAATACTTTTAATTCTGTTAGTATAACCACAATGGATTTTCCAATTCCAGAACAGGTAAAGAGTTTTTGTCATTTTTTCAGTCTTCAAAGGAGCGGTCTCTCAAGACAGGTCCATTATGGCATAAAAATACAAGTTGGTACCAGGTCACAGTGGTCTCTCAAGACAGGTGGTCTCCCATAGCAGGTCCATTATAGAGTAAAACCAATCAGTGCCTGACAGATGTGGTCTCTCAAGACAGGTTTTACTGTAATATGCAAATTCAGCAACTGGAAAAATATTATTTTTCTTAAAATTTCAACGAAACCTAATCATGAGACCCCTCCGTGGAACGAGCTCTTCGAGCTCGTTCCAATGAGGGGTCACATGATATAGTTTGGTTGAAATTTTTATAAAATTATATTTAAAATAATACATTTTTGATATCATCTGATTAAAGGGTTAATGGTCAGACAGAAGTTTGAGTAAATTTTAAAAGTACCTAAATAAATATTTAAAATACAAAGTAAATTCTTGAAGGCAAAATTTCTTGTCATTATGGTGCTGAATTTCAATAATCATATTCAGTTCTGTTTGCATGTGTTAATCTCATTGGCTGACAAATAGAAATTGTAATTTACAATAACAATTTATTGTCCTCAAGTTTCAAGAATGACATGATCAGTGGAAACATGATCAGTGGAAACCTGAGATTGTATACAATCAAAATGTTCATGTTGAATACCCCTCAATTTATAGCCAATGAATAAGTTTTTAAAAATAGGTTTTCCACCTTGTTTGTCCACCTGTTCTTCGACTGAAATGATTATGTGAATATTTGAATATCCTTTCGTAGAAGGTATTTGAATATCAGTGCACATGCTCACATCCTGTAAAATAAACTTGCTGCTTGTGAGCATGTATATGTGTATCTATGTGATTCAGTTTGTAAATTTTATTGAACTTGCTGTCAGTCCTTTGATTTTGAGGTGTGCTATGGCGCATGCACATTTCAAAACCAGTGAACAGTTAAGAGCACATCTCGAAAATTCTGCTTAAGTCAATGTGTTAATTTCTTCTACATTGCATAAAACGTCAAATGGTTACATTATTAACACTTCACAAATTTTCCGAGAGACGATCCCTCAACTGTGTACGTTGATCCAAAAACATTAAAGCATCACTAACCCCTTTGTTGGCTTTGGAGAGAGTGTCAGTGTCTGTATAGCACATGCATATTGTACAACAGTACATTTTACATGTGGGAAGAATTACTATGTCAATTTCATTTTTCTTCTGCATCAGATTCATTTAACTAACATATTTATGTTGCATTGTATTAGTCCAAACCGGTCATCATCTCATGTTTCATCTGAATAGTAATTGACATGTTCATATTTCAACAATATTAATTTAAATTATAATTAAATAGCATAATACATGATGCCGAAGATGTTCGATTGTGTTTTTTGTTAATTTGATTCAATAATGGTATACATCATCTATAGGAAGGGGTGTGGGAGGGAAGACAGATTCAAGTTCGTTCAAATCGTGCTCCTCGGTTAATATTTGCACTCCCTATGGGAATTTTAACTTAGTGCAATATGAGGAAATTTCTTTGCACATCTTCTCCAGATCCACCAGTCAGAATCCTTTAACATTTGGTATACGTCATCTCTGGAGGGTGGGTGGGGGGGGGGGGGGGGGGGGGGGGGCAGATTCAAGTTTGTTCAAATCAGGTCCCTGGGTTGAACAGTTTTTGGTCTGTTTGGGATTTAGAAATGTTTTCAATTTTTTATGCGTTTTGTTAAATTTTGATGCGAAAAACAAAAAAATTTTAGCCTGAAAATTTGAGTCTCGTTCCGACTTGTTTTTTAAATCTTCATTAGACCCTGTAGTCAGAATGCTTTCATATTTGGTAGACAACATCTCTAGGCTGGTTAGAGTCAAGTTTGTTCAATCCTAGTCCCTGGGTTGATATTTTGGCTCCATATGGGAGCTGGAATTTTAACTTAGTGCAATATAAGGAAATTTCTTTAAAATTGGGCTCCTTGGTTAATATTAGCGCTCCCTATGGGAGCACAAATTTTAACTTAGTGCAATATGAGGGAAATTTCTTTAAAAATCTTCTTCTTCAGACCCACCAGTCAGAATCCTTTAATTTAGGTGGGTCAGATTCAAGTTTTTAGCTCAACTTTGGCGAAGCCAAATTTGAGCTTTTGTCGTGGCCTGTCGTCCGTCTGGACGTCTGTCCGTACGTCAGCAATTGGATACGGCTCGGGCTAGAGGCCGTATTTATGAACCGATCTTTACGAAACTTCTTGGGTACCTTTGTTATGACAGTGGGACGAGAACGAGTGTTTTGGGTGCGGTCAGAAATTCAAGATGGCTGCCAGCCACCATTTTGTACCTACGATGCAGAAATCTGTTTTTTGTACAGAACTTCCATATGAAAGCTCTGATTTGAATAATTTTTTGTATGAACGTTTAGTACCATGGGATACATCACATATAATACAGGGTTTTTTCTTGTGCGTAAATTGTGCAAACTAGACTAATTTTGATGTTTTTTGGAGTTACTTTCAGCACTGTAAGTGCAAATGCCAATATGGCTCGGGCTAGAGGCCGTATTTATGAACCGATCTTTACGAAACTTCTTGGGTACCTTTGGTATCACCGTGGGACGAGAACGAGTGTTTTTAGGTCCGGTCCGAAATTCAAGATGGCCGATGGCAGCCATTTTGTACAAAATTAGGTGCAATCGGATTTTTGCACAGAACTTCCATATGAAAGCGCTGATTTGAATAATTTTTTGTGTGAATGTTTAGTACCATGGGATACATCACATATAATACGGGTTTTTTTCTCATGCAGAAATTATGCAAATTAGATGAACTTTGATTTTTTCAGTGCGACTTACACACAGTAAGTACACATGTCAATACGGCTCAGACTAGAGTCTGTATTTATGAACTGATCTTCACGAAATGTCTTGGGTACCTTTGTTATCACCTTGGGACGAGAACGAGTGTTTCTGTGTGCGGTCTAAATTTCAAGATGGCTGCCAGTGGCCATTTTGTACCAAAATTGGGTCTAATCAGTTTTTTGTACACAACTTCTATACAGCTCAGACTAGAGGCCATATTTATGAACCAATCTTTACGAAACTTCTTGGGTACCTTTGTTATCACCGTGGGATGAGAGCGAGTGTTTTTGGGTGTGGTCCGAAATTCAAGATGGCCACCAGCAGCCATTTTGTACCAAAATTAGTGCAATCAGTCTTTTGTACAGAACTTCTGTATGAAAGTTCTGATTTGAATAAATTTTTGTATGAATGTTTAGTAACATGGAATACATCACATATTGTAAGGGGTTTTTTTTCGTGCAGAAATTATGCAAATTAGATGAACTTTGATTTATTCAGTGCTACTTACACAATGTAAGCACACATGTCAATACGGCTCAGGGTAGAGGCTGTATTTATGAACCGATCTTTACAAAACTTCTTGGGTACCTTTGTTATCACCTTGGGATGAGAATGAGTGTTTCTGGGTATGGTCCAAAATTCAAGATGGCTGCCAGTGGCCATTTTGTACCAAAATTAGGTCCAATCAGTTTTTTGTCACAAGTTCTATACAGCTCGTATTTATGAACTGATCTTCACAAAACTTCTTGGGTACCTTTGTTTTCACCTTGGGACAGGAACGAGTGTGTTTTGGGGTGCCTTTGTTATCACTGTGCTATGAGAACAAATATTTTGGGGTTCAGTCAGACCCACTCTGGGACTCAAAGATTTTTTTCTAGTTTAGCATCTAACTGTCACCCACCTTTACAATACTTTACCTATACATTTGTTACAGGCAACGGTCAGTATTTATGTACAGACCGTTACAATACTTTACATGTACCTTTGTTATCAGGTCATTACCTGGATGTTTGTCATTGCTGTATCACATACTATACATGTACATGTCTTTGTCTTGACAAGTTGAGCTACAGTGTCATTGACACTTTCATTTCAAATTGGGTCCCAGGGTTAATATTTTGGCTCCCTATTTGAGCCCAAATTTTAACTTAGTGCAAAATGAGGAAATTTCTTGAAAAGTTTTATTCTTCAGATTCACCAGTCAGATTTCTTTCGCATTTGGTATATGACATCTCAAGGGGGATCAGATTCAAGTTTGTTCAATTTGAGTCCCTGGTGTGGGGGGTGGGGGGCATGTTAGGTTCAGGTTTGTTCAAATCCATTCCTTGGTGTTTTTCCATCAAATTTGCCTTTCATGACTTCATTCCTTTGTAGAGTTGATGAACCATGTATAACTGAATGTGACCCCAAATACTTCTTTCAACCACTTTGGCAGGTGAGCGATTACAGCCCCTTCGGGCCTCTTGTTTATTTAATGTTCACTTTGTTGTTTTTTTTCAAATTTGAATTTTAGGTGGTCACTTTGTGGTATAGAGCACCAGAAATTCTACTTGGTAGTCGATTTTATTCAACGCCTGTTGATGTGTGGAGTTTGGGCTGTATATTTGCTGAGATGGTCTGTATTTATCTCATTTTTTCAGAATTTTGATTATTATTAATTGGATTCAGAGTTTGCATCTACGCTTGAAAACTGGAAAATGCTAATGCGAAATTCTAGTCCTGGAAATATTCTGAAAAACAAGAGCCAGGTAGTCAGTACACCAGAAATATACTGGATTTCTGGGCTTTATTTTTGTAGCACCGGTTACATGTTTAAAGCACCATTTCCAGTTTACAGCAAACGATTTATGTCATCAGATTTTTTGGTTTTAAAATTAAATTGTTTGAAATTAGTGAAATGCGAGGAAATTGCAAATTCAACGATAATAGGGTGGAAAACACTGCATACAAAGACGGCTTAGAACTGGTGTAGAAGATTTACGTCTGGCAAGATGCATTTTTTGTTAAAAAACTTTTGATATAAGCAACATGTGCCAGCATGCATTGAAAAGTCATGCCAAGGGGAAAAAACATGTCAAGGTGGGACAACGGAGAAGTTTGTCTTCCTTTTCCTTGAATTTATGTTGAAAAAATTATGTTTCTGTATTTGGGTAAGTTCCTGGTTCGATTCATTCAGAGCATTCCGAATTTTGCTGCTGTTCAAATTCTGATTTGGTGCCAAATTATTTGTGTTGCGTGATTTGATTGGTTGGATGAGTCTTCGTGGGATACATCTAGCCAATGTAATTGAGCAATACATGTAAAGCGTGTACAGTTTAACCCTTTATCCAACAAATCTCCCACATACGCCTGCGTAATATGCAAATTCAGCAGTTGAAAAAATATTATTTTTCAAAAAATTTTAACAAAACCATATCATGTGACCCCTCGTTGGAATGAGCTTGTCGAGCTCGTTGCAACGAGGGGTCACATGATATGGTTTTGTTGAAATTTTTTTAAAAATTTAAAAAAATGATATTTAAAATAATAAACTTTGATATCGTCTGCGTTGGGTAAAGGGTTAAATAATGTGCTTTTAGCTTCGAAATTTGTTTTTTTGTAAATTCAATTGTGTTGAAGAAAGCACAACATAAAATGAATACACCTATTGTTGATCGAGGAGTTGATACGAAAGAGATTGACAAAGGTGTGAAAAATATCATGAAGTGGTCATGGACAGAGAGAAAGTGTGACGATATATTACTGGGACAATTTATAAGAAAATTTAAAGTCGTCCAGACAGTCACTGTGCATTTGGTGAAATATGTAATTTACTGTGTTGGTGAGTGGAAATATTTTAATGGCAGCGATGCTTCCATGGTTGATAGGACCTACTGAAGTTTCTGATAATTCTCCCCAGCTGAAATGGCACTATGCATTGATCTGTGGGGGGGGGGAGGGGGCAAATATCATTTTTTCAATGAGAGGCATTTATCACAGTATTTGAGTCTGAAACCCCCCTTAATATGTTCCACAGAGCTTGTGTATTTCAAAGTTCTGCCCCCCCCCCCCCACCCCCCCCCCCCCAATGAGAGGGGTCGACCCCCCTCTCATACTCTCTCCAGCTTGTGCCTTTGGCATTCAGCCATAGCCTGTGGCTCTTGGAGTTCAATTCTCAAAAAAAAAAAAAAATTCAGTTACATTTTTCTTTCTCCAATCACACCACTGTATATAGTTTTATGCGCCAAAGTTCGTGAAGGCATAGTCCTAACTAGGACCCCAAGTCATTACCCTCCTCCTGGGAGGAGGGGGTAATGACCGGAGGTTCTAGTTGAGCTGAGTGTAGGCAGTGCCCTGGAAATCGTTGAGTTTGGCTTTTGTAAGGCCTTGAAAAATGCTGGAATATATCAAGAAACTGCTTTGAATAGCTGAAATTTTATAAGTCTGTGCCTGCAGGACTCTGTTCATTAACTTGACCCATAAAAATTAAGATGACATTGCAATCAAATTTATGTGTGAACAAGCCCTAAATTTGTGTTGTGAAGTTATATAGTTTTCACTATTTGTTATTTTCAAGATAGCTGACTTGCTAGTTGCTCTAAGTTGAGGGTCATCACATGTACCAGTATCCAACCCATGCCAAGCATAGTACTTCAAGGTAAAAGATCTGTCCAAAAAATAAGATTCTCATGCTCCTGTATGAAATGTGAATTAAGGGGCATTAAGTATTACCTTTTTCTGTCCACACGAGTTTTGGTTTCCAATGATAACTTGAGTATGCGTTCAGATATTTTTTTTAAAACTTTCTCGTATTGTCTGTAATGACCAGGTGCAGGTCATGTTCTTATTTGGCCATAATTGCATTCTCCATTCTAGAGTTATTCCCCTTTTAATTAATGAAAAATAACACATTTCATGGTTTCTGGATACTTTAAGTACCGGTATGCATTCAGATATTTTTTTTTAAACTTTCACATATTGTCTAGAATAACAAAATACAGGTAAAGTCGCATTTAAGCATATTCACATGCTGCATTGTCAAGTTATTCTCCTTGACTTAGTGAAAAGTACTATATTTTACTAGATACTATATTTTATCGTTTCCGAATGTTATCTTGAGTATGAATTCCGATATTGTTTCGAAATTTTCACATATTGTTTAGAATGACAAAATACAGGTAAAGTTTGCCAACTTGCATTTTGTATTCTAGAGTTATTCCCCTTGACTTAGTGGAAAATAACACATCTGTGGTTTCAGGATTCTAAATTGGCGTTATTTTTTGGCTTCAAAATAATTTTTGAGTGATTTTATGCAAAGAAAAAAAAATTCACCCAATTTACTTTCAAGTTTAATTTCTGTGAATTTGCCCATTGGGTGATTTTTTAACTTTTAGTTTGCCATACAAAGGTTTCTAGTAAAAGGGGACATTAATTTCCTATGTGGGAGGGTATTTGATGACTGGATTTGCATCGCAAAATTCTATACAAAAATGTTCCAATGCTAACCATTTTTCTTTCATATTGGCCTTATATTCATTATTTATCATCACTCTTTGAAACCAAGATGGAAATTGCTAATCAAATTTTTAGAAACCAAAAATACCCTGTGAGGTGGGCTGTTGTACTGGTGGGTGAATTTGGGGGAAGGGCATCTAGGACATGGGGGGCATTGCCATCCTAGGCATTACTCCAGTTTTTTATATCGCGAAAGTAATTATGCATGAATGATCAAGGCTGAGGGCATGGTGTTTCCCTTTCCTGAACCAAATAGGCTATAAAATCGGTATGTAGGTGAATAGAAACAAAATAATTTTAGGTTAGCACAATACGTTCAGTGATAAATGTTCTTGTCATTAAAACAGTGTTTTAATGATACTTGTGTACTATATTAGCTACTATAATTTTCTATTGGTTTATTTCAAACAAGCCTGAAAATAATTTTCCTTGCGCTTCCAGACAAAATGTCGGACACCAAATGAATCATGTCTGTCATTAAGAATGATACCTGACATTTTTCAAAGTTTGAGACTTTGAAATAGTGTGTTTTGGGTGTACATGTACCTTCATCTTAAAGCTGCTCAGAATTCATCCAACCATACCTTGTTTGGCAGGGCTCAATGAGCCCTGCCAAACAAGGTATGACTGGTTTCATTCTGAATTGGAACTGAAGATTGGTTTCATTCTGAGTTAGAACTGAATTACCCTTCAGACATAATTTAGATACATATATGGCTATATCAGATCGTATTCCCTCATGTGCTGTTAATACTGATGGGCTGTACAGTCACTTTCTTCACACTTCCCAACTTGCCAGGACCAGAAATCACAATCATCATTAGTTTTAGGCTTGCTAGTTATGTACATGATTTCCAGCATGCATGATGTTCTGATCACTGAACATCATTGATAGTTTTGGCATCAGACATTTTGACTGATGATTTCAAACCTCAGTCTGACATAGGCCTTTTTGTACCGGACATTGTCCTTGTCTGACCACTTATTTTCTGGTATGATTTCACGGTAAACACTTTGAAGTTTATTGTAGAAAAATGATACTGAACTGATCCAAAGATAAAAATGAAAAATGAAAGAAAAAAAGATATGGATGGATATATGTGTACCATTGCCTGGCAGGCATATCTTCAAATGTTGTCAACCTGAATTCCCTTTTCAGACTAATTATACCCCCACAAAATGGAGGGGGGGGGGGGGGGGGGTATATAGGAGTCAACTTGTCCATCGGTCAGTCGTTGGTCCGTTGCACATGTAAACTTGTGGAGCAAACTCCTTCCACAATCTTACCCGCATTTTCATGAAACTTCACAAAAATGATCATCATCATGAGGAGCAGTGTGCAACATAATTCTTTTCCTGATTGGATTCAAGATGGCCGACTGGTGGCCATATTGGATTTTTTTTAAAGTAAACTTGTGGAGCGAACTACTTCCACTGTTTTAGCTGTATTTTCATGAAACTTCACAAAAATGATCAACATGATGAGGGAAAAGCACCAAAATATCAGTTTTCCAGAGTTTTTTTTGGAAACGCTTCAACGAAATGATTTCATTTTTGGTAACCTACTATAGAATGATGACTTACAGATCAAATTTGAGTTTCATGCTGATTGCCTTATTCTTGTGTGAGTTATTGCCCTTGGAAATATGGAAAAGCGCCAAAATATCAGTTTTCCGGACTTTTTCTGGAAACACTTCAACGGAATGATTTCATTTTTGTTAACCTACTATAGAACGATGACTTACAGATGAAGTTTCATTTGCACTCTGTCCATCCGTCAGTCTATCAGTCACACTTTAGTTTTCCAGACTTTTTTTTGGAAACACTTCAACGGAATGATTTCATTTTTGGTAACCTACTATAGAACGATGACTTACAGATCAAGTTTCATTTACACTCTGGCCATCCATCCGTCAGTCAGTCTGTCGGTCATACTTTAGTTTTCCGGACTTTTTTTGGAAACGCTTCAACGGAATGATTTCATTTTTGGTAACCTACAATAGAACGATGACTTACAGATCAAGTTTCATTTGTACTCTGTCCATCTGTCAGTCTGTCAATCAGTCTGTCAGTCATACTTTAGTTTTCCGGACTTTTTTTGGAAATGCTTCAACCGAATGATTTCATTCTTGGTAACCTAAGTATAGAACGATGACTTACAGATCAAGTTTGAGTTTCATGCTGATTGCATTATTCTTGTGTGAGTTATGGCCCTTGGAAATATGGAAAAGTGCCAAAATATCAGTTTCTGGACTTTTTTTGGAGATGCTTCAGCGGAATTCATGCTGATGACATCTAGATTATAACATTTGTCATTATTAGTGCTCATTAGTCCGGTAGGGGACATTGTATTGCTTCAGCGATACGTGCACTCTTGTTTGTATCTGAATTGCTCCAACACAGCATCATTATTGTTCCTAAGGATTCATCTTTATTCATCAGAATATTGCCCAGAGGAGCAAGAACTTGTAATGATACAACAGTTCATATATCAGAATAGTTGCAATACAATATATATTTAGATTACATAATGGGTTACCTGAATCAAATACAGGGGAACAAACAGTAAGTTACCAAAGTTCAGACCAGGTGAACGATAAATGGGTTCCGTAAAATTTTGAAAACAGCAGGCCTGTCTCTGGACAAGTAACGAATAGGTAGTCACCTGGTAGACTAAGGTAGTTGATTGCAATTGTGAAACGGTTATTTATGTTTATTTATTTATTGATGTTTAGGGTCACATATTTATGCTCAATGGCTAATCATGACCGTGACAGTTTTACGGGTGGAGGAAGCCGGAGTACCCGGAGAGAACCACCGAGCAACGACGAGCAGCTGCCAACTCCCCAACATCTTAACTCCGCACTGCAGCACAGGCAGGGTTAGATTGGTTGAAGACATGCGTACCATTGACGTGCAGTACGCCTTAGTACACAGCGTCATCATGCCCCCACATGGGCAATGGGGGTGAAGTGTTTTGCCCCAGGACACAACGCAGTTGCCGCAGATGGGATTCGAACCGAGGACCTCTCGGCTTGCAGCCTGCACCTCTACCTACTGAGCCACTGCGCCCCCTTGTGAAACGGTAACAGATTTTTAGTTCACCGAAGGGAGCTTAACTTATCACTTGCCATCCGTCATCATCCGGCATCTGTCATGAACTTTACATTATCGACTTCTTCCAAACTGCTGGACCAAATTGAACCAAATTTGGTGTGCATGTTTCTTATCATGTCAATTCAAGTTTGTACAAATAAACTTTCTGCGTCCACAAGGGGCATTACTTTAATACGGATCACCCATAAATCTTTTTTTAAAATTAAAAAAGTCTTTTTCTCCAGAACCATCATTTAAAATCTTTTGATATTTGGAATATAACATCTCTATTGGGGTCAGATTCAAGTTTATACAAATCGAGTCCCTAGGTTAATAATTGGGCTCCCTGTAGGAGCCCGATTTTTAACTTAGTGAAATATGAGGAAATTTCTTTAAAAATCTTCTTCAGATCCACCAATCAGAATGCTTTCATATTTGGTATACAACACCTATAGGGGGGGGGGGGGGGGGGTGGGGGGGGGAGGGGGGGCAGATTCAGGCTTGTACAAATGGGGTTCCTGAGTGAGTATTTGGGCTCTCTATTGGAGCCCAAAGTTTAACTTCGTGCAGTTTGAGGAAATTTCTTTGAAAATCTTCTTCTTCAGATCCACCAGTCAAAATCCTTTCATATTTCGTATACAACATCTGTAGAAGGGTCAGATTCAAGTTTGTACAAATCGGGTCCCTGAGTTAGTATTTGGGCTCTCTGTTGTAGCCCAAAGTTCAACTTCGTACAATTTGTCAAATTGAGGAAATTTCTTTAAAAATCTTCGTCTTCAGCTCCACCAGTCAGAATCCTTTCATGTTTGATATACAACATCTATGGGGGGGGGGGGGGGGGGGTGGGGAGGGAGGGGTCAGAATCAAGTTTGTTCAAATCGAGTCCCTGGGTTTATATTTGGACTCCCTATGAGAGCCTGAATTTTAACTTAGTGAAATATGAGGAAATTTCTTTTAAAAATCTTCTTCTTCAGATCCACCAATCATTCACATTTGGTATACAACATCTTGAGGTGGGTCAGTTTCAGGTTTGTTCAAATTGCTTACCTTGATAAATTTTTGGGCTCCCTATGGGAGCCTAATATCAACTAGTGCAATATAGGGAATTTTAAAAAAAAAATCAAATCCTCTTCTTTAGACCATGTAGTCAGAATATTTTCATATTTGGTATACAACATCTCTAGGAGGGTCTGATTCAAGTTTGTTCAAATCTGGTCTCTGGGTTGATATTTGGCTTCCTATGGGAGCCCGAATTTTGACTTAGTGCAATATGAGGAAATTTCTTTTAAAAGTCTTCTTCAGATCCACCAACACTAATCAGAATCTTTTCATATTTGGTATACAACATCTCTAGGTGGGTCAGGTTCAAGTTTGTTCAAATCGGGTACCTGGGTTAATATTTTGGCTCCCTCTTTGGGCCCAAAGTTTAACTTAATGCAATGTGAGGACATTTCTTTACAAGCCTCCTTGTTCAGATCCATCAGTCAGAATTCTTTCATATTTGGTATATACATTTGTAACATTTCAAGAGGGATCAGATTCAAGTTTGTTCAATTTGAGTCCCTGGCTTATTATTTGAGCTCTCTATGGGGAGGGTTGGGGAGGGGGGTGCAGGGAGAGCATGTTAGGTTCAGGTTTGTTCAGATCCATTTCCATAAAATTTGCCTTTGCATGGCTTCATTCCTTTGTAGTGTTGATGAACCATGTCTAACTGAATGTGACCCCAAACACTTCTTTGAACTACTTTGGCCGGTGACCGATTAAGGCCCCTTAGGGCCTCTTGTTTTCTCATTTCTTACAATTTCTTCTTTGTTATTTCAGATGGTAAGAAAAGCTTTATTTCCAGGAGATTCAGAAATAGACCAACTGTACAGAATATTCAGAACACTTGGTAATTTGTTAATTTTGTACCACAAGTACCACAGCAATAGATATAACTGAACATGTGCCACCTTTATGTTCCCCAATACTAGGTCCAACCAGAAATTGTCTGAAGTCTTTACAATATAATTTAGAAATGTTTATACTGTAACCAGTGGCCAAGTCTTAGCTGGTGCTAACTCGAAAATATTCAGGGCCAAACACAAATTTTGCCCTCCAATCCCCAAAATTTGCATCCAAAATAAAAAAAAACTGATGTCCTATATGTTCCTCCATACTTTGCCTATTGCACATGCGCAGTGTCAAGGAAGTACCGAAATTGGTGCCAAGTCTCATTCTTTGTTTGGCCCTTCTGTCAGATAACATCTCTCTGACTTCTGTGCTTATAAATCTCAGTCAAAATGATGCCAGACACAAAGTATTGATGAATATGGTGGATCCAAGGTTGCATTAAGAGGATGAGAGGAAGAAACAGTGGTTGGATGTGTTCAGGGCTGTAACTTACAATTAGCTCAACTTTGAGCTTATGCCATGACCAGTGGTCCAGCGGCCGTCTGTCCGTCAACAATTCAATATAGCTCTGGCCAGAGGCCATATTTATGAACCAATCTTTGCGAAACTTCTTGGGTACCTTTGTTATCACCGTGGGACGAGAACAAGTGTTTTGGGGTCCGGTCCAAAATTCAAGACAGCCACTGGCAGCCATTTTGTTCAAAATTAGGTCAATCAGATTTTTGCGCAGAACTTCCATATGAAAGCTCTGATTTGAATAATTTTTTGTATGAATGTTTAGTACCATGGGATACATCACTTATAATTCAGGTTTTTTTCTTGTGCATAAATTGTGCAAATTAGACTAACTTTGATTTATTTAGTGTTACTTTCAGCAGCACTGTAAGTGCAAATGCCAATACGGCGCGGGCAAGAGGCTGTATTTATGAATTCATCTTTACGAAACTTCTTGGGTACTTTTGTTATCACCGTGGGACGAGAACGAGTGTTTTGGGGTCCAGTCTGAAATTCAAGATGGCCGCTGACAGCCATTTTGTTCAAAATTAGGTGCAATCAGATTTTTGCGAAAGTGCTGATGTGAATAATTTTTAGCTCAACTTTGGCGAAGCCAAATTTGAGCTTATGCCATGGCCCGTCGTCTGTCATCCGTCTGTCCGTCAACATTTGGATATGGCTCGGGCTAGAGGCCGTATTTATGAACCGATCTTTACGAAACTTCTTGGGTACCTTTGCTATGACTGTGGGATGAGAACGAGTGTTTTGGGGGTGAGGTCCGAAATTCAAGATGGCTGCCAGCCACCATTTTGTACCGACGATGCAGAAATCTGTTTTTTGTACAGAACTTCCATATGAAAGCTCTGATTTGAATAATTTTTTGTATAAATGTTTAGTACCATGGGATACATCACATATAATACGGGTTTTTTTCTCGTGCGTAAATTATGCAATTTTGACTAACTTTGATGTTTTTTGGTGTTACTTTCAGCACTGTAAGCGCAAATGCCAATACGGCTCGGGCTAGAGGCCGTATTTATGAACCAATCTTTACGAAACTCCTTGGGTACCTTTGTTATCACCGTGGGACGAGAACGAGTGTTTTGGGGTCCGGTCCGAAATTCAAGATGGCCGATGGCAGCCATTTTGTACAAAATTTGGTGCAATCAGATTTTTGCACAGAACTTCCATATGAAAGCGCTGATTTGAATAATTTTTTGTGTGAATGTTTAGTACCATGGGATACATAACATATAATACGGGTTTTTTTCTCGTGCAGAAATTATGCAAATTAGATGAACTTTGATTTTTTCAGTGCTACTTACACACAGTAAGTACACATGTCAATACGGCTCGGACTAGAGTCTGTATTTATGAACCGATCTTCACAAAACGTCTTGGGTACCTTTGTTGTCACCTTGGGACGAGAACAAGTGTTTCTGGGTGCGGCCCAAAATTCAAGATGGCTGCCAGTGGTCATTTTGTACTGAAATTAGGTCTAATCAGTTTTTTGTACACAACTTCTATACGGCTCAGACTAGAGGCCGTATTTATGAACTGATCTTTACGAAACTTCTTGGGTACCTTTGTTATCACCGTGGGATGAGAACGAGTGTTTTTGGGTGTGGTCCGAAATTCAAGATGGCCACCAGCAGCCATTTTGTACCAAAATTAGTGCAATCAGTCTTTTGTACAGAACTTCTGTATGAAAGTTCTGATTTGAATAAATTTTTGTATGAATGTTTAGTAGCATGGAATACATCACATATAGTACAGGTTTTTTTCTCATGCAGAAATTATGCAAATTAGATGAACTTTGATTTATTCAGTGCTACTTACACACTGTAAGTGCACATGTCAATACGGCTCGGGCTAGAAGCTGTATTTATGAACCGATCTTCACAAAACTTCTTGGGTACCTTTGTTATCACCTTGGGACGAGAACGAGTGTTTCTGGGTGCAGTCCAAAATTCAAGATGGCTGCCAGATGCCATTTTGTACCAAAATTAGGTCCAATCAGTTTTTTGTCACAACTTCTACACAGCTCATATTTGTGAACTGATCTTCACGAAACTTCTTGGGTACCTTTGTTTTCACCTTGGGACAGGAATGAGTGTGTTTTGGGGTGCCTTTGTTATCACTGTGCTATGAGAACAAATATTTTGGGGTTCAGTCAGACCCACTCTGGGACTCAAAGATTTTTTTCTAGTTTAGCATCTGACTGTCACCCACCTTTACAATACTTTACCTATACATTTGTTACAGGCAACGGTCAGTTTTATGTACAGACCGTTACAATACTTTATATGTACCTTTGTTATCAGGTCATTACCTAGATGTTTGTCATTGCTGTGTCACATACTATACATGTACATGTCTCTGTCTTGACAAGTTGAGCTACAGTGTCATTGACACTTTCATTTGTGTGAATGTTTAGTACCATGGGATACATCACATATAATATAGGTTTTTTTCTCATGCATAAATTATGCCAATTAGACTAACTTTGATCTATTTAGTGTTACTTTCAGCACTGTAACTGAAAATGCAAATATGGCTCGGGCTAGAGGCCGTATTTATGACCCGATCTTTACGAAACTTCTTGAGTACCATTGTTATCACCGTGAGATGAGAACAAGTGGTTTTGGGTGCAGTCCAAAATTCAAGATGGCCACCTGCAGCCATTTTGTACTTTAGTTAGTGTAATCAGTTTTTTGTACAAAACTTCTGTATGAAAGTTCTGATTGGAATAAATTTTTGTATGAATGTTTAGTAACATGGAATACATCAAATATAATGCAGTTTTTTTCTCAGGCAGAAATTATGCAAATTAGATGAACTTTGATTTATTCAGTGCTACTTATACACTGTAAGTGCACATGTCAATACGGCTCTGGCTAGAGTCTGTATTTATGAACCAATCTTCACGAAACTTCTTGGGTACCTTTGTTATCACCTTGGGACGAGAACGAGTGTTTCTGGGTGCGGTCCAAAATTCGAGATGGCTGCCAGTTGCCATTTCGTACCGAAATTGGGTCCAATCAATTTTTTGTACTTAACTTCTATACGGCTCAGGCTTGAGGCTGTATTTATGAACCAATCTTTACAAAACTTCTTGGGTATCTTTGTTATCACCGTGGATGAGAATGAGTGTTTTGGGGTGCAGTTTAAAATGCAAGATGGCTGCCAGCAGCCATTTTGTACCAAAATTAGTGCAATCAGTTTTTTGTACAGACCTTCTGTATGAAAGCTCTAATTTGAATAAATTTTTACCTGCGTCACCAGCGGCAGAGCAGGTCTAATAACCGCTCGACTCCGTCCTTCAGTCCATCTGTCAGTCTGTCAGTCTGTCCGTCCATCACTCCATCCGAAACACTTCTTCCGTCAAAGTTTTCTTGGCTTCTATGAAAGGGAATGATTTTATATTTGGTCTGCTGCTTCATAATGATGAGTTGTATCATGTATCTAATTTTCACATCTGCCGTGCAGCCACTTCCTGTTTGCCGATACTTTGAAATTTGACTGTACTCACTGAACATTGAAATTTTTCGTCACACTTTTCTCGGCTTTTATGCGACGGATTCATTCAGTATTTCACCTGGAGCTTAATAATGTTGAGTTGTATCGTGTATGCAATTTTCAGACCTGCCGTGAAGCCACTTCCTCTTTGGCGATACTTTAATCAATTGCATGCAGCGATGCAGGTCCAGACCCGGTATTCGTCTTGTTGTATGAGTGTTTAGTAACATGGAATACATCACATATAATATGGGTTTTTTTCTCATGCAGAAATTATGCAAATTAGATGAACTTTGATTTTTTCAGTGCTACTTATACACTGTAAGTGCATATTTCAATATGGCTAGGGCTGGAGGCTGTATTTATGAACCAATCTTCATGAAACTTCTTGGGTACCTTTGTTATCACCGTGGGACGAGAACGAGTGTTTTTGGGTGCAGTCCAAAATTCAAGATGGCCACCAGCAGCCATTTAGTACCAAAATTAGTGCAATCAGTTTTTTGTACAGAACTTCTATATGAAAGTTCTGATTTAAATAAATTTTTGTAGGAATGTTTAGTAACATGGAATACATCACATATAATACGTGTTTTTTTCTCGTGCAGAAATTATGCAAATTAGATAAACTTTGATTTATTCAGTGCTACTTATACACTGTAAGTGCACATGTCAATATGGCTAGGGCTGGGGGCTGTATTTATGAACCGATCTTCACTAAACTTCTTAGGTACCTTTGTTATCATCTTGGGACGAGAATGAGTGTTTTTGGGTGTGGTCCGAAATTCAGGATCGCTGCCGGTGGCCATTTTATACCAAAATTAGTGCAATAAGTTTTTTGTACAGAACTTCTGTCTGAAAGTTTTGATTTGAATAAATTTTTGTATGAATGTTTAGTAACATGGAATACATCACATATAATACAGGTCTTTTTCTCGAGCAGAAATTATGCAAATTAGATGAACTTTGATTTATTCAGTGCTACTTATACACAGTAAGTGCTCGTGTCAATACGGCTCGGGCTGGAGTCTGTATTTATGAACTGATCTTCCCAAAACTTCTTTGGGTTCCTTTGTTATCATCTTGTGACAGGAACGAGTGTTTTTGTGTGCCTTTGTTATCACTGTGCTAAGAGAACAAATATTTTTGGGTTCACTCAGACCCACTCGGGGACTGAAAGATTTCTCTTCTAGTTTAGCATCTAACTGTCACCTCATCTTTACAGTACTTTACCTATATATTTGTTACAGGCTACAGTCAGCATTTATGTACAGACTGTTACAATACTTTACACGTACCTTTGTTATTAGGTCATTACGTCGATGTTTGTCATTGCTGTGTCACATACTTTACATGTACATGTCTTAAACAAGTTGAGTCACAGTGTCATTGACACTTTCATTTTTATTATAAATTATTTCATGTTCCCTAATTTTGGGACCTGGACCTGATGTTTTCATTCTTGCTATGAAAATTCCACTGTTTGTTAAGTGTTTCCTCCCTCTCCTTCCTTGAAACGCCCCTAGTTAAGCTCCTATGCTTTTTGAACCTTTTTTGAAATTTTTTTATTCAAAATTTCTTGGGAGTTTAACTTTGTAACAGAATGTTTATTCTGTTTGTCCCCATGGTTACGTACTCACCCTTGGGGTGTTTAGGCATATTTGGTCTTGCATCTACTATCTGATGTATCACAGTTTCTTCTGATAAGATTCTGCCTTACATCGGATAGTTATCTAAGAATCTGTTACTGACTTCAGGCTGTGTTGTATTAGTGCCTGGAGTCTTGTTTCTGGTTTTTATAGATTTTTTGTTTCCATTGACAACGGTTACTTTCTGTTAGTAATTCCTTGTCTCCTGTAATGTTAGGTATGTAATTAGATACATTATTATTCTCCAGAAGTATTACATTAATTTTCTAGTTTCAAGAAAACTTTTTGTCCACATTTAGGCTTTTTTGGGATACATTTGGGCTCATCGTTCCCTTTGGGAACTTGGGCTCATGTCAAAATTTTTCCAATTTTTTTCTTCTTTTTTTTTATGAATTATTTTTCGAAAATTTGTTTAATGGATTGTATTATTATGTATCTTTGTATTTTTATGATGTTTAGTGTGAGGACTGCGGCTTGAATATTTCTTATAAAATGAAAGAATATTGTTCAAATTGTAAATTGAGGAAGTCTTCTGCAGATTGTCATGATCATTGTGTTTGCTGTAGTCATTGTACTCACACAAACTCTTGTTCTGGTTGTGCCAATTGGGATGACAAACGGAGACTATGTGTCATGGTACATTGTTAGTGGTGAGAGATTGATGCCTGTTCTCTCACCACAAGGTCACTCTAGTTTTTCAGTTTCTTTTTCAGAAGAACAAGAACATGGTGATGTTTATGTGATATCATCTGGAAGTGTGCTACTGTCGTCGCAAATTAATGATGAGCTGGCGGCAAATGTGCTCAATGAAATTAGACAAGCGCCTAGATCTCAGAATATGGGATTTAGGTCCTTGTCGCCAGCTAGCTCAGCCAGTTGTCATATGCAGAATATGGGTGGTATGATGCCGGGTATGTCCATAGCGTCAAGGAAAGGAAAAAGGGTGTTGCGAGCACTATAATCTTGAATCACACACACCCTGCGACGATGGAACAGAGAGCCAGTCAGTTCGACGGTCTGCTCGTTCAGGTCATCCCAGAACGCGAGCGAGAGAGGTTCCTCTCTCTTACAACAACATCTGGGGCCAGAGGTTGTTGTTCATAACATTCGTCAGTCGGAGCATACGTCTGCACCTCCTTCTGGGACTCTCCATCACATAGACTACCGAGTGCACCTTGACTATGTGACCACAGAGATCCAGCCTGCATCGCCGACGAGGGATTTGATGTCATCAAGGTTACTCCATCCAATAGCCAGGGACACTAACTAGGCCTCATCAGTCTGGACGTTCGCCTAAGAGGATTATGTCAGATACGCCATCCCAGGAGCTACCAGCGGCTAAACATAAGAGATCCGCAGCTCCATAGGGATCTGTGACGGAATTACTGTCACAGATTTTGGGGGGGGGGGGGGGGGGCAAAATTTGTGTTTGGCCCTGAATATTTTAGAGTTAGCACCAGCTACGTATGGGCCATTGGTAAGTATAAAAAGGAATAGTCGAAACCTTTATGTTTTTTTGTTTACTCTGTTTTACACTTCTGTTTACACTTCTATAAGGAGAGATTCTATAAGTGGCAATGTCGGTCTGTCTGTCTGTCTGTCGGTCTGTCTGTCGGTCGGTCTGTCTGTGACCAACGAGTTTCAAAACTCAATAACTTTTAAAATACTTGATGGAATGTCTTTATATTTGGCATGTAAGTGTATCTTATTGATGTCTAGCCACTGTTCAATGCACGTGTTGTTCCCAATATTTTTCTTGGAGTTATGGCCCTTGATGAACTTAGAATTTTGTGAAATTGCACCACCCGTCGCAGATACGGCATCGATGTCGCGATTTTTAAACAACATGATTAATTTTACTGTTCTGATCTTTCCTAAAAATATTTTTGTGTCTTCTCATTTAACATGCATGAGCATTTGGAGTATCTCAATCTTGAAAATATGTTGATGTTTATAATGATTACACTGATATGAGAAGCAAATATGGTTGTTTTCAGCTATTTTATAAAAAATGTGTTGGAAGGCTTTAACCCTGTTCACGCTGATGTTAAAATTCCAGAATTTCAAATAGAACATTTTTCACATGAAGCAAGTAGGAATTTTCCCAATTCAGTCTTGTTTGACAGAGCTGAATGTGCTTTGTCAGACAAGGGTTGAGTTGGTCCAATTTCAGGTTGCATTATGGGAGAAACTTGTGGCTTGAAATTTTAATATTTCAAAACTTTTGTGTAAGGGGTGTTAAGCAATACTCGTAAGTTGTTCATCTTTCGATTCCACCATACAGTAACCTTGGATTTTCTGGCTTCTGCTGAACCATTAGTTTTGAAGTCTACTCTAAGTGCTACTTGACCTGATCTAGAGAGCATACAATTTAATGTTACTGGTCATCCAGTATGTGAACATTTATAGATACCGTATTTACTCTATATACTGGGACATTCTATAATTTGGGACACACATTTTTTCCAGAAAATTTTTTTTTTCTTTATGCTCCAATGTTTGGGACACTCAGCAGACTTGTTTCCAGTTGGCCCAGACACCTGAAAACGGTGCAAAATGCTCAATATTAAAGCTAAGTTTGTGTTTAATTTTCCTTTTTAAACAAAATAAAAAGAATTCTTGTGTAACTAAAAATTTTCATTTTTTGCTTCCAAAACATAGCTTATGACCCCTCATTAGAACGAGTGCATTGCACTCGTTCTAATGAGGGGTCATAAGCTATGTTTTGGAAGCAAAAAATGAAAATCTAAAAAAAAATTGGATTGCGATTTTCGTATATAGTGATGGAAAACGAATCACACATAACTTGATACAGCATTAAAACAAGACCAGGTTGTGTTTTTTCCCCATTTTCTAAGATGTGGGTCATCTGTGAAAATATTTATTTTTAGCTGTCCTAATACATAGAGTAAACACGTTAACTGTTAATTTGTAGTGCCATATAAGCTGAGGTGCCAATAATATGAGTGAATTTGCTTTTCACAGACCTTGAATAATACTCCCCAGTGATTCATCAACTTTAACTCTCTGCACACTGATATCTAAATTTTAGGGTGAAAATTTCCTCATAATGCAACTAGAAATTCAACCAATTCAATCTTGTTTGATACTCTGTCGAAACAGATTGAATTGGGTTGGTTAAATAATTTAACCCTCGGCACTATGATGTCAAAATGGCAACGTTTTCAGCAATAAATATTTCCCGTAATGCAAAGTGATATTATTTTTTTAGGGTGAAAATTTCCTCATAATGCAACTAGAAATTCAATCAATTCAATCTTGTTTGATAATCTGTCGAAACAGATTCATTTGGATTGGTTAAATAATTTAACCCTCAGCACTCTGATGTCAAAATGCCAACGTTTTCAGCAATAAATATTTCCCATAATGCAAAGTGATATTAACCAAATATAGTTTGTTTGACAGAGCGCAATGAGCTCTCTCAAACAAGATATAATTGGTTAAATTCATAGTTAAACAAGAGAAAAAACGGAGTGATTGGAGAAAATTCTGTGGCACAACCAGAGTGCTAAGGGTTTTAAATTCCAGATGCATTATTGGAAATATAGCCACTTGAAAGGTATTTTGACATCATGTGCAGTGTACTAAACTCACATGTTGAGTTATCAGATTTCAAGTGAGCAGTCAGTACATGTTTGCACAGTTACTTGTCAGGGTGCAGAGTGTGTTTTGCAACAAGTAGTTCTAGATAATAGTTTTAATGTGAAGAAAAGAAAAATTAGTTTCTATACACCTGTTTAAAAAAAATGGTCATATTATGTAAATGGGTTGTTTGTCTGGCATCCTCCGTCATCCATCCATCCCTCCATTTTTTTCTGTCCCGTGTTTTTTTCAGCTGTTCGATGTCCATTCCCTTTGAAACTTGGTATGCATGTTCACCAACATGGGAGCCTGTGCGATTATAGTTTTGTTCGGACTATTTTTGCCAGAGTTATGCCCCTGTTCAACTTGGAATAATTTGCCTCATCGATCTGAATTTTTGTCTGGAGATTTTCTCGGAATTTATGAACCAGTTCTTTGTAAACATGGTATGTATATTCACCACTATGTGAACCTGTGCACTTGCGATTATAGTTCCAATTGGACTATTATGGCCAGAGTTTTGCCCCGTTTCGACTTAGAATAATTTACCACATAGGTTGTATTTTGTACAGAGATTTCCTCTGAGGTTGACTTAATTCTTTTGAAACTTGGTCTGCATGATCACAGGGGTGAGAACCCTTGCACCTGTGATTATAGTTCTGGTTAAACTACTTTTTATACACCCTGCAGTGAGTTGTGTGTGGGGGAGGGGGGTGGGTAAACTGGAATCACTTTGCCCATCTGTCTGTCTGTCTGTAGACATAATTTTGTCCAGAGCTTTTCTCGGATGTTTATGGACCAATCTGCTCGAAACTTGGTATATAAATGTTCCAACGCCATGGGAACCTGTGCATCTCTGATTATAGTTCTGGTCCGATTATTTTTGCCAAAATTATGCCACTTTTTGACTTGAAAAGGCAGACACTTAATCCTAATTGCCTATATGGGGTCATGGTAGTGCTGTGTTCTAAGGCGTAATGCATGTCGTAGGTACAGTTGTCTTCAACCATTGCTAACCCTGCTTGTGCATAGTTAGTATGTTGGGGAGTCAGTCAGTTGCTCACCACTGCTCATTGGTACTCTGCAGGTACTCAGCTTCCTCCACCCGTAAAACTCTCTGTCATGAGGTGACCCTAGCTGTCAAAAGAGTTATTCAACCTCCAAAAAAGAGAATCTGTGTAATATTAGAGCTTCACAGTATTTCAGTTTTTAACCAAAAGTCGTTGAATTTTTTTATACCGAGTAAATACCAAGCTCATTTTAGTTTAGTCGGTATACCGTGTCTCGCGTTATTTCGAACAATTCCAGCGGTAATCTGAGTAAAAATAACTAAAAAGTTCATATGTTCATAAAGAGTAATGCTCATAATCCTTATCGGTTGTGTATGTATACAACGGAAATCCAAAATTTCATTAGATCATGTAAAGCTTTCAAATTATGTAGGGAGATGTTTTGTTTCGAACACAATAGGTGCACTGCACACTCGACGACAAAAATGGATTAACAATACAGATAACCGAGTGGATCACAGTAAAATATTCTCCATTTAATTGTCAGTGGGGTACAGCCGGTACAGTTTAACTGCTGCACACTTGGAGAAAAATTGAATGGATCAAAGGAGGACCTCCACCATGAATGGCCGCCAGGGTGTTGTGTGTTGAACACTTACTAGCAAAAAAAGCCATGCGAGTTGGGATTGTTTTGACAGTTGTTATCAAGACAACTATTCATTAATAACTATTAATCAGTTGAAAAATAAATAAAAACAAAGCATACTATTTCTTTGTGTTTTATTTTTATACAGCGACTAATGGCATACATGTATATTAAGCATGGAATTAACACTTAACACATACTGCGGGTTCATGTATAAATTATTCATGAGTGATTTTTAATATGGGCGTGTTTAACCCTTTACCTAACGTGAAAAGCAGACGACACTTGCAAAAATAATTCTTGAATAACTAATATTTTTATACTGTACCAATGACCCAGACATAGCTGGTGCTAACTCTTAAAATATAGGGCCAAACACAAATTTTGCCCCCCAATCCCCAAAATTTGCATCTAAAACTAAAGAAAACATGTCCTGAAAGGCCCTCCACACTTCGCCCCTACTGCGCATGCGCAGTGTCAAGGACGTTCCGAAATTGGCGCCATTTATCATTCTAAGTTTGGCCCTTCATCAGTTAACATCTGACTGATCTTTGTGCTTTTAAATCTCAGTTTAAATGATGCCAGACACATAAATATTAGTGAAATGGTGATTCTAAGGAGGATAGAAAAGGAGGAGAGGAAAAGATTGTGTGACAGAATTTTATCAGGGCTGTAACTTAAAATTTTTTAATGAAATTATGTTAAGTTACCTATTTTCAAGGCAGCAGCCATTTTGTTGTCATTCTGATTATTTAGTTACACTGTTTTTCAAGTGTTTTTCCTCTCTCCCTGTCCTTTAAGTTCCCCCTTGCTATTCTCCCATGCTTTTGGCATAGTTTCTGTAATTATTATTACTAAAATTTCTTGGGAGTTTTAGCTGTATAACAGAATGAATTCTGTTCTTTCCCCATATTTACGTCTTCACCTACGGGTGGTTAGGCGTTGTGTTCTGCATCTACCATCTGATGTTCTGCAGTTTCTTCCCTGGAAGTCTCTGTTTTGCATCAGATGGTGTATTTTTGGTAACTGATTTCGGGCCTGGGTGCCTGGAGTCTTATTTTAGTGTTTTTACACTCATTGTTTACATTTACAACAGCCCTCTGTGTGAGGGGGGGATTTCTAAATAATAATATCTTTATGTTATTTTAATCATAACTAGATACATTATTATTGTTCGTAAGTGTTGAAAAAATTGTTTAAAATATTTTTAAAATTTTTGTCCACACTTAGGCTTGGGATCCATTGGGGCTCAACGTTACTTTTCAGAAACTTGGGCTGTTCCAAAAAAAATATTTTTTCAAAATATTTTGATTTCAATTATTTTTTCTATATTAATGGATCATATTATTATTATGTATTTTGATTGCCAGGGGTTAGTGCGAGTACCAGGACTTGTTTTCTTTTCACATTGAAAGGATATTGATCAATTGCTTTAAGAGGAAGTCTTCCTCTGACCTTATTATCATTCTATATGTGGTCAGTGTACTCGCATTAACTCCTGTTCTGTATCGTATGATTTCGATGACAATATGGGAAGCGTATGTCACGGTATGTTGTTGGGGATTTGGACACTCCGGTCCTTTCCCCGCAGGGTCACTCTACTTTATCAATTTCTATTTCAGACGATCAAGATTAGGGTGATGTATCTGTGATGTCTTCCAACAGTGTGCCTCCGTCGTCACAATTAATGAAGGGCTAGCGGAAAAGTGCTCATGTAATACGCCAATTGCCTAAGAGGACCCTAGTAGGTTCGACGGCCTTTGACGTCCGCTAGCTCGCCCGGTGTAGCGTCCATTCACCGAATGGTTCGGCAGCCGGGTTCGTCCGTTGCGGTCTAGAAGGAATTTTGGGGTGATGCGAGCACTATAAAATTAACTTAATGCACACCCAGTGACGGCGGATCGGAGGGAGAACGGAGGAAGCCTTTTAGTCCGGTTCATAGCTCGTTCCGGTCCATCCGGACGGCAAGCGAGAGAGGCCCCTCTCTCGTTCAACAACATCTGGCCCCAGATGTTGTGGTACTAATGTGTAGTTAGCGGAGCATACGTCCGTCGCTCGGGACGCTCCGTTGTATAGGCAGTCCGCTGAGACTGCTAAGGCTTCCTCTTCTCGTCAGCGCACACGACCGCACCTTGGCTGCGTGACCGCCGATATATTACCAGCTTCGCCGATCAAGGATTCTTCGGCGACCAGGTCACACCATCCGGCAGCCAGGGATTCGAGACCGATGGACTCCGGACGTTCGCATAGAAAAAGTATGCGGGAGCCATCTGATGCGGAGCTGCCCTCGGCGAAGCAGCGATAGACTGCGCCTCCGCAGGTCTCGACGCCGGACATTCTTGTGCACATAGCACAGCTTATCGCAGCATCCCAGCAGCCGACAGAAACGGTGTCGGATCGAGAATTATCCGACAGCGCTGGGTCGGTAGCCGGGGACTCGAGGCCTGCAGACTCCGGACGTTCGCATAGGAAGTGTGCGGGAGTCAACGTACACGGAGCTTCCAGCGGCAATGCATCGTAAGTCCGCTACTGCACAGGCCTCGGGAACGGATGTGCTTTCCTTAATAGCACAGTTTATCGCAGCATCCCAGCATCAACTGAATCTGTCGCATATATTTTATCCGACGATGCTGGGTCGGGACGCTCCGCGGAAGCGGGTACGGACGTCCGAAAGTTTCATCCGGTCCGATGGGATACCGAAAGGGATTCGGTGGATTTCAAGCTTTCCCTTTCGGAACAACATATGCTGCGATGCCGGATAAGAAACTGATAGCGTCGGTGGACTTAGAAATTTTTGGTTCGGTTCAGGGACATCATCCCTCAGTTCCGACATAGTCCAATAATGTCACACAAACTTTCGAATTATTGAATGACGCTACATATATTATTATTTTATGCTTGCTATCCAAGCATTTCTGGTTTCTTGTTCGAAGAGTTATGGAGATGTCTTTCAAAAGTGTGCCTCTGTCGTCATAGTTAATGAAGAGTTAGCGGCAATAAGTGCTCATGGAATATGTCTATCGCTTACGGAGTGACATTCGCTAGCTCACCCGGTGTAGCGTACATTCATCGAATGGTTCGGCTGCCGGGTTCGTCCGTTGCGGTCTAGGAAGGAGATTTGGGTGATGCGAGCACTTTAATTACTTTAGTACTCACCCAGTGACGGCAGATTGAGGACAGATCGGAGGAAGCCGACAACATAGGGGACCGCATGTTGTTCAGATATTTTACATTCGGAGCATATGTCCGTTGCTTGGGACGCTCCGTTATATTGACAGTCCGAGAGACTGTCTTTAATGCTTCCTCATCCTCACAGCAGGGCACACGACCGCTCTTTGGCTACGTGACCTCGAGTATCCGATCAGTTTCGGCATTCAGTGATTCCACAGCGAATAGGTCGCGCCATCCGGTAGCCAAGGGACACGAGGCTTATACACTCCGTTCGCTCGCATATTGGAAGTATGCACGGGGTAACGATCTCGGAGCTTCCTGCGGCAATGCATCGTAAGACCGCTGCTCCTCAGGCCTCAGTGACGGATGTGCTATCCGAGTTAGCACAGTTGTTTCGCAGCATCCCAGCAATTGACGGTTTCTCGGTCGAATCAGGAATTATCCGACGGCGCTGGGTCGGTGCGGTCCGCGGTTGCATCAAGCTACGGACGACCGAACGCTTTATAGGGTCCGACAGGATGGCGAAAGGGATTCGAAAGATTTCGAGTTTTCCCTTTAGTAGTATCGGAAGATGCCTTTCATATCTTCTGGCATTTTTTCCAGTGATTTTTTTTCGGACTTCATTGCTGCGATCTTGGATAAGAGACTTATAGCGTCATTGGACTCGGATTTTTCGATCGGTACAGGGACTTTGTCCCTGACTTACCGACGCAGTCCAATATTGTCTTTACAACATGTGTTTTATTTTTCGACGCTATATATTTATATATATATATACAAGCCTGCTACTAAGCATGATAGTTTAGTTTCTTGTCCGCGTGGCTCATTTCTGCCATTTTATCTTTTTTACATATAGTTTATTTTGGCAGAGCAGGGCATACCGAGAGTTCATATGCGTCTAGACGGTGTGATTAAAGACTGCATATATTCTTTTCGCCGTTATGTCTTTTCCAATTTCAATGTTGGGAACGACATTATGTATAGTAGACTTAACTTAGACGCTTTATTATACGTAATCCGCCTTACTGAGGCGTTATCATTACGTCTTCAAGAAAAGATTTACGGGATATTATTCTCAATGTAATTTCTTTTGAGGGCAGTAGTTTGTTCACGTATAACTCCGCCCTTCAGTGGCTGATTGGAGTTGGTTAGACGTGATGCAGCCCTAGCTACATCCACGCGTGGATAGTAGGTTAAGAACTCTCTCAGAGTCGCTTCGTTCTCGGAGGAGCTTCTCTTCGACGGCAACTTTCCGGCAATCCATGAATTGCTTGATTTATACATTCTCTTGTCTATCTAGTATTACAGGAGATTCAGACTGGGGCAAACATTCGGTGGTTGACTCAGAGAGTGCCGCCGCAGTTGCCGGACCCGAGTGTGGCTGTTATGACGGTTGCCAGTCAAACAGATTGGGATATATACTGATCCCTACGGATTCGAAGTGCCAGGGTCTTTGGGTTCCGCAGTCTTTTAACTATCAGTTTAACTTCCGCGGAATAATGTTTTTTAGGCTTGCTTTATGTCATTGCATGAACATTATTCAGAAACGCATGCCCAAATTCCTGTCCTTTAATTCGACAGTAGTGGCGTATCTCCGGAACCAGGGAGGCACTCTTTCGTTTCCGTTAGCCAATTTAATGGAAAGAATCCGTCTGTTGGTTATACTACACCAAGTTCAGTTTTGGTCCGTCATATTCTGGGTCGTCTGATTGTTTTATTGCACTCCCGTTCTCTTACGGGTCGCTTGTTGCTGTCAGAATGGACTCTCAACAAACAAGTATTTAATCAGATTTGCTATCTATGGGAGCGCCCAATGATGTTTTATTTATGACACAGCTTGCTAATCAATTGCAGACGTATGTGTTGGCTTGTCCAGATCTCTGAGCTAATACTGTTAACGCTCTATTGATCTATAGGACGGAATGATAGGATACGCGTATCCTCCGGCGCTGTTGTTTTAGCAGGTATTGCTAAGATAAACAACCACAATACATTTCTGTTGATAGCATCTCTATCTTCACAGAGATCATGAGTAATTTACTCTCTTGTCTACTGTGGATCTTAACGTGAAATCTTCCTCTATGTGAGGATCTTTTTTCACTGGGTAAATCGTGCCATCTTTATCACAACCAGCAAGGTCGCAACCTTCATGTATTCCGTTGTGTGGTCCATATTGCATTGTAAGCACTGTACTGGACGAGCTTTGGACGCGATTTCTTACTATAGGAGATCCTCTTCTTCGCTATTCTATGCGACTAAAGTGGAGGCTCTTCCGTCGTGGTGTAGGGATCATTATGTTCATATGGTTGATCCCTCCATACTACTCATTGCTATTTTTTAGTATACTTGTTTCACAAGATCTACTGCATCCTGTTGTTATTTAGGTTATAGGTTTATGTTACCTCATACCTATGCACTCTACGATAGTTTACATTTGAGTCTTTTGTCTCTTTATCTAAGTCAGTTAGTAACTTTTTGATAAATAGACTTAGAATCTTTAGATTAAATTCCTATACGGATTTTAACTTCGGTTCTTATTTAGCTAAGTAATCATTTGAGCCTCTGGAAACAGTAGTTTTCAAATTCTGACCTTTTAGACAGTAATCCTGTTGGTTTCTCTTTTACTGTAGAGTCAGTGAGTTTCATGCACTATCGATGGATGATTTTCACTTTCATAGTTTCGGAATCAATACTTCCGTTACTATTTAGGTTGGATTGTTGCATAAGAGTTAGGCTCCTATTATCCGGAACCTATTATTTTAAGGTCCTTCCGTCTTCGTATGGGCATAGGCCTTTACTCTTCCGGGTACAGTTTATGTATTTATAAACAGATATCTGTTTATTACAAGGGCGTAAGCTTCTTCTGTCTTTGATGTCTAGTAGAAGGACGTTACGCTCCATTTTATTGTTAATGGATTCTATTAACTAGCGTACTGCTTATGGTATATCATTGGCTTAGCAGTTGTGCTTAAGATTTCGGCTCATGAAGTAAGAGTTCTTCTACTTCTTGGGCTTACATTAATAGTGTTGCTATTATAGATTTTTGAAGGCTGCTCATTGCGCTCAGCCATCCATTCATGAATTTTATCTCAGAAATATCGAGTCCATTTCTGGAGGCCTCTATTGTTAGGTCTAGTCTCTACTGCTCAGAATGTCATTCACTTATCAGTTGCTACTATAGCTAGGTAGGCTGTCTGTTTCGGCAGTGTCTCCGTTCGGCTGCCCTCTTCGCTCTGGGCTATTTGACCCAGGGCAAGAAAAAGGGGGGGGGGGGAGGGTGTTCCCTTGGGTCACCTGTTTTTTACTATGAAAACAAGGGGATACCTCCTCCGGAGTTAGTAATTCTGAGCTGTTATTGGGATGGTTGTTTAGTGAGAAGTTTAAGTTATAAAATTCATTCAAGTCTTAGTTTTTAAAGTATAGCTTTTGTATATTGCATATGTCAACGGACATGATTATGCAATTCTCACACACTTTTAGGAGTATAAGAGTCTCTATTCTCTAGACTTACTTTATTATTGGCTTACTTTAAAAATTATTAGTATAAGGATTATTGGATATTAATAGAGTACATGGATGTATGAAGCTCAATTTTTGGAAGGTGTTGTATCTTTCTAAGTTATCATAAATAAGAAAGATACATGTAAGGCCTATTACTTCTTTCCCCTACAGGGGATGACTCTATTTTATTTTATTGAGCGTATTCCATTTTGCTCTATGTCCTTGGCCCTCCAGCCTTTTTACTATTCAGCTATGTCTGGGTCATTGGTACAGTATAAAAATGTTAAAAAATTTATAGTAATTTATATATTTTTTATACTTACCAATGACCCAGACGGGGATGGCCCTCCCAGGAGTTGGGAACTCTTGCCTCCCCGCTGAGTACATAGCGCTTACCAGGCACTGGTTATTAGAATGATAAATGGCGCCAATTTCGGAACGTCCTTGACACTGCGCATGCGCAGTAGGGGCGAAGTGTGGAGGGCCTTTCAGGACATGTTTTCTTTAGTTTTAGATGCAAATTTTGGGGATTGGGGGGCAAAATTTGTGTTTGGCCCTATATTTTAAGAGTTAGCACCAGCTATGTCTGGGTCATTGGTAAGTATAAAAAATATATAAATTACTATAAATTTTTTAACTTTTTTCATTTTTTGTCTCAAAAACATAGGTTATGACCCCTCGTTGGACCGAGCTCGACGAGCTCGCTCCAACGAGGGGTCATAACCTATGTTTTTGAGACAAAAAATGAAAAAAATAATGAAAATTAATTGGCGATTTTTGAGAATAGTGCTGGCCGGTTTTGGCCGTTACGTTGGGTAAAGGGTTAAGGAATAATTGACAAGTGAGAGTGCTTGTTGTCCAGTTTGTTCATCTTCAGCAAAGTGAATTTGTAAAAATAAAAACAACACCATTTTTGCTTCAGAATGAATTTTATTTTAATAAAATAAAACCACTTACCTCATTTTGACATATCAAGAAATGCAACAATCCATTTTTTGAACGTTAGATGGAAAAGGAAGTCTGCACTGTCTTACAGGTCTTCCAGGTAATGACAACACATTGCTACTCCCCTAATTTCATTTCAAATTCACCTGTGAACCGGCAAACTTTTAAAGTTTTCGAAATTGGGGCAGTGGGCTTGAACATTGAGAGAGGGCACCTTGTTTTAGACATGCCAAAGTTTTTAAAGAAAAATGGTCAAACATTTGTGCGTTCCGATGATATTCGGTATTCACTCATACCGAAGTATTTTTAAAATACCGAAATTCGGTATCAAAAATTGAATATACATGATATACAAGTTGATCAGTTGAATAAATGCTGTTTCAAAACTTTTTAAGAAAACCATATCAAGACCCCTCTCTCTCTTGGAACAAGCTCATTTTGATATTGTTGCCTGCATTGGGGAAGGATCAAACTGTACACTTTCCGTTGTCTACCTACCAAAGTGTCAATGGTTGATAGAGACTGGCAGGTAACTGAGGCCACAACTCTGTTTCGGTTGTGAAAAAAAAAATTGCGAGTTGCACCAAAATTGCAGTCATACAACCGATGTTACGTTTTTTTTTAATTAATCATTAATACAACGCATAATCTATGTATTCTGGAACAACGGTTAAGATAATTTGAAAACACAGGTGTTATTTCTTAGAACTAACCCATATCATCCACGATCGGGTGTGTGTGTGGAGGGGGACGGGGTGAAGGCGCCAAGCGCCACAAACAGATATCTACTGATTACAGAAACGAAAGTAGAACTTGGTAACCAACCCTGTGCACCACATGAGAATTACAAGTTTTCTTGAGGTAAAATGTTCGACTAAAGATCAGAGTCCCTTGTATGATAATCGAAATGACCCAAAATCAAAATTTTGTCCCTGCAGTATTTGCAAAAGAGAAATAGCTTCCGAACACATAAATATGACAAACACAATTTGACATATAGAGTTGAAGCATAAAATTTACCCGAAGCGTAAAAAGTTACTGAATGAGAGATCGTCTGCAAGAAATCGGATAAAATGATCATCTGCAGTAGTACTAAATTAAAGTTCACCTGAATGTATGCACACACAAAGTGTAAACCCAGATGTGCTAGCGATAGGACAGTTATATGAAATATATGAGTTTTAATGTAACATTCTACGCTAAAATCGTCTCCGAACCCCTTGTCATACATTGCATGTATATATTTATAGCACAAAAGCACATGGAGATATGTTTTGTGTATGCTCTGATCAAAGTGCTATTTAAAAACAAAAGTGTCAGCAGAAACAACGGAATCACACAAGACACTCATCGAGTTAATTAGAATTTTTTAAAGTTAACCACCATTTCAAAACCAAAAAAATGTGCAGGAAACAGTTCACCCATAAAAACGTCGAAATTGCTACTGCTAAACTCTGTTCCACTGAAAAATTGGTTGCATTGAAATTTGCCCGCAGTTTGCATTGAAAGTTTTTCTTTGAAAACTTGTGTTGGAAGGGGGTTAAATGTAATAGGGCTATGATAGAAATCACACATATTAGGATGGATAAGAATGGCAGGCCTTATAGCACCAATCGCACGTGTCAATGTAAGATGGTTGGCGGAAATGGTCATTTTTCTGAACAGAGTATTATCACCCAGTGCAGCAGGTAAGGGAGACAACTGAAATATTTTGTCATTTTCCTTAGAAATAAATTAACTAAAATTGTTAATGACGCTTAATTTACAAAGGATGTCGAAAACTTTTTTAACTGCGCCTTTCAATTCAGTTTGGACATTCAGAAACCATGAATGACCCAGCTTCTTATGTGAACATGAAATTTATTTTAAATACTTTCAATATTTTTTTTTAAAAGAATATACCTTCTATTATAGAGAAGAACACTCTCACCATGGGTAAAATTTCAAATCCACTGCATTGAGGCAAATACAAAATCCTGGCCCCTGACTTCTCCTTAAAGTCTGTAGAGGGAGAAGTCACTTCTCCCTAAAATCAGCTGCCAGGCTGACCCCTGATAAACACCTATGAAGTGATTGTTACAATACTGTAAATGATTTGCATTGGTGACGGTGTTAAAATTTTCCTGTCTCCGAATCTCATCCAGCTTTTAACAGTCCTTGAAAATCATGGTCAGAGGCCTGAAGGTGCTTAAATTTGATTTTCTGATACCAGGCAATAACAATTTTGAATTTTGAACAACCTGAATGAATTCAAGTTCATCTGGAAAAAAACTTTTTTAGACTATCACTTCATACTTAAATATGCGTTCACTGGCTCTTCACTTCCAAATTCCCAAAATTAGTTGAGAATGCATAAAGTAGAAAAAAAAAAAAACCAAAACCCGGGTCTTCACCCCCCATAAAACCAAAACCAAAGTGAAAAAATCGCTAATGCTTGAATCATCAGTATCTCTGTATAACACAGGGAATTTCTTGGTTCACAGTTTTTTATACATCTTTCCATTAGGCCTAAGAAAGTTAATCTTTTCTCAAGCCCTCTTGCGTGGTCATTTTGGCTGTCACATACTCACTTTTTATAACCAATGCAAACTTAAAAAAATAAAAATTAAATGGTTTATGTCGGATATTTATTTATTTATCACATATTTCTCCACAATCGCTAATCATGACCATGACAGTTTTTCGGGTGAAGGAAGCCGGAGAGAACCACTGAGCAACAGCAAGCAACTGTTGACTCCCCAACATACTAACTCCACACAAGCAGGGTAAGGATTGGTCGAAGCAGGTGCACCATTGATGTGCAGTATGCCTTTAGTATGCCTTAGTACACAACGTCACCGTGCCCCCACGTGTGCAATGGGGGTGAAGTGTCTTGCCCAAGGAGACAATGTAGTTGCCGCAGGTGGGATTCGAACCGAGGACCTCTCGGCTTACAGCCTGCACCTCTACCTACTGAGCCACCACGCCCTATCTGATATTTTACCCAAGTTAATAAAATTGATAATTTTTTCCCTGGAGTGGAACAAGACTTTGCAATGCTTCAGCATTGCGAAAGCCTTTTTGCACTCAAGAGCTGAAATACACCACCACCCATGCTATTCTGTAGTTTATGAGGCCCAAAACATAAAACCAACCAAGAATATTGACTTTTAGTGGCAAAGAAATAACAGAAATAAAATTTTAAAAAATGCCTGCATGCAATTTTACAAAAAAATGGCCTGAGAAACAGAAGATCTACTTTGTGGGGCCTTAACTTTGAGCTGTAAGATGTCACAGCGGTTGTTGACTGGTTAAACACTCAAAGCACTTGGACTTGAGTGCTGAAATAATTTTATCTGATTCCGCATATGTTAGAGAAAAGGTCTGGAATGGTGGAGGAACTATTTGGAATAAATTTGGTGTCTGTTTTTCTTAATTGTAGGTACACCAGATGAAAACAACTGGCCAGGTGTTTCACAACTTCCAGACTACAAAACAACCTTTCCCAAATGGCCAGTACAGAGTATTTGTAATGTAGTTCCGACATTGTCAGTTGAAGGACTAGATTTGTTAGCTGTAAGTGTGGAGATAAATTAATATTATCTATAGAATTTTCAGAAATGCATTGGTTATTCAGGGCTCGTTTTTCGACGGGAATCCGGGAATCCGATTCTCGTAATATTCCCGTAAACACAACCAGCGGGAATCCAAATGGATTCCCGTGTATCCCAATGTATAAATCTTATATTTTTGAGTTTTATTTTTACCTTTTTGACCTAAGTTGCATTCGCAAACTGAAAACTCTATCTCAATGACAATACCAGTTAGTAAGTTCGAATGTATTGTTTACAGAATTGTGACATATTTGGTTGAATACAACTGAACTGGAAGTGGAGTAGAACTGGTAGACTTTTAAAAACTGCACCATTCGTGCGCAATAGAATTTCGGCCATGTTTCCCAAGTCATTTCGTACCCCCGTTTATAGTAAAAAAAAAAACACACCACATGGCGAAATGACCATAAAAGTTCGAAACGACCAAAGAAGTACCGAATGCCTCGGTGATAAAGTAACCAGGTGTTGACGTGATCAGATGATGAAGTAACATCGAAATTGAAAGTGTAAACTTAATTTCAACAAGGGCGAGTTGGTGGGGTCACTTTTTTATCCGTTGTCTGTAGAAACTCTGGTTCACTGTTGCTATGACTACCAGTACGGTATTGTTATTGTTATTGTTTAGCACCTTCATATCACTTCACACTCAACATGACATCAAGTGAGGATAACGAGAAAAAGGGAAAGCCAATTTCAGCTGCTTCTTTTGAATTGTGGCCAAACGAAGTCAAAGAAAGTTTCATTTACACCAAAAATGAATCTGGGTCGAAAATTATAAAAGCCATCTGCCAATTATGCTCGAAGCATTGTAAGACCATCGTGACAACATGTCATGGTCGAATTGCATCTGATGTGAAAAGTTATGGTGAACTCGGGACTATGCATTTATTATTGCCAAATTTAAAAAGACATTTAACAAGTAATTGTCACAACAAGGCATTAGATCTTGAAAAAAAACCACAAAAAATCCCTGCTGATCAATCAACTTTAGAAAAAACGTTTAGTTTTGGGAAAGAGGCCGCAATCAAGCAGTGTGTGACCATTATGAATGTTGCATGGTATATTGCAGACAATGAATGACCTTTCACCGACTTCCCCAAGTTGTGTACGTTAATGGGTGAAAATGGTGTAAATATCTCAGGGGCGTACACAGACGACCATTCTGCTAGGGCTTTCTGTAATTTACTTGGAAATGAAATGAGGAATGACGTCCTATCCTCGGTTGAGAAATCAAACTTCATTTCCTTTCTTGTAGATGGTTCCTCTGTTTACAAGAAAAAAATTTCTCATGAAGGAGAACTTTTTTACATAAGAACTGCCAATGATCTCTGTCCTAAAATTGAACTGTTTGATTTTATTTCAATGAAAGACTACATCAGCGTGAATGCAAATAATCTTACACATGCCGTTTCAATTTGCTTGTTATCAGTTTTTGGTCATGATCCTGGCACACACAAGCCATGTGAACATAATGACGGTGATGGTCAGTGTGATTGTAATCAAACTGAGGCTATTATTTTGACATCTGAAACCCCAATGTCCAAAATTAATGAGGCATTAAAACTGTATAACCATAAAATTATAGGGGGGTCAGCTGATGGGGCGGCTGTCAATTTTGGATCACGCACTGGACTTATGTCACAAATGAAAAAGAAAATTCCATGGTTTGTTGCCATTCACTGTTTAAGTCACCGCCTTGAACTTGCGATTGCTGATGCACTAAAAGTGTCAAAATACTGTGAAATCGATGATTTTTTGGATAGTATTTTCCTGCATTTTCAGAATTCGCCCAAGGAGTGGGCTGGAGTTCATGCAGCATCAGAAACTCTAGCTTGTCGTGTTGTACAGCCACCCAGGTCAAGTGGGACGAGATTTATTTCATTTAGAGCCAGAGCACTGGAGTCCCTTATACTTAATTGGGCCGTTTATGTTTATTATTTCTCTGACCAAGCATCTCAAAGTGGTCCTCGTGACAATTCTGAAACTGCAAGAGGAATGCTAAAGCAACTCTTGGATGGTAAATTTCTCACCAGATGTTGGTCATATAAGGACATCCTTGATATCGCAGCTAAAACATGTCGCCTTATACAAGACTGCAAAACAATGAATATTACACACGCTTTAGTTGAGCTGCGGGCAATGAGAATTAGTCTGGAAGAACTTGTTGACAATGCCGGTGAAAATGAACTATCAATTCTTAAAATAATTGCAGAGGCCAAAACAGCAAGTAATCCAGTCATACCAACAATAATTACACGCCGAGAGACCTCCAGTGCCGGGGGCAGTGATGTAAATGAACAGAAAGAAGTTTACTTACCAGTTAAACAACTTCAGCGTGTAAAAAGAAAGAGAGATAAGGATGGGGTTCTAATAAGGGTCCAATCGGACACACAGTTGTGCAATCAGTCAATTTCCTTGAAATATTGTGAAGCAGCCGTTACTGCTATCCCCAAAGAGAGAACAGATGCAGTTAAACAAATTATTAATGCAACTGAAACTCGTTTTCAAGAATTTGAAAACAATGAACACATCCTTAGCCATCTTATGTGGATACATGTTTCATCTTGGTCCTTATCGTCTAACAAAAAAACATCTCCTGATGAGCTCAAACACATTCGTGAATTTCAAAATTCCGACTTAAATGCTATCATTGAACATTACAGTGACCCTTTGCATTCAGCCTCAGAAGGTTTTTCTGCTGAAAAAGCAGTAAAACAATTTCTAGATCTTAAATTAAAAAGGGCTTTATCTCCACCTCTTCAGGAGATGGAAACCAATGCATATTGGCCATATGTTTATAAACTAGAAAAAGAAAAACGAGATCTCTTTCTTGTTGTTGAATTGGTAATGGCACTCCCCTTCTCTGAGGCGGTTGTAGAAAGGGGTTTTTCTGCTAAGTGTCGGATTGTTGCTGACTGGAGAGCTTCACTCTCACATACAACCATAACTGACTTGCTGCATTTTAGTACTCGTAAGGATGGGTGTCATGGGACAAGGAAGCATACGATTGTCACAAGAGCGGCAAATAAATTTGTCAGTGGTACAGATGGTAAAGTGCCAGGAATTGGCTTGAATAAACGACGTGTAAGAAAACTGTGCAAGTCAATAAAAGATAAGCCTTCATCTCATTCTGCACCATCCAGTTCGGTTGCTTCTGTTGCATTAAGTGATGAGTCTTCTTTGTCTTGCAGCTCCTCAAGTGAAAGTGTTCATAGTAACACCCATGACTATGATGCTACGTTTTAAATATTAATCTGATTTGTAGGCCATGTCACACACTTGCTGACACTACTGCCTTCACATAAAGCACAGTGCCATAAAATATTACTTTAAATATTTAAATCTTAACCACCAATCCATGTTGTATTGGAGCTCGGAAGGCATGGCATTCTCATCACTTACTAATAGTCCAGGTCCAGGACCATTAGTATGTGATAAGGATGATGTGCCTCCCAACACATGAAGGTTAGGATTAAAATATTTTGTAGCAAAACCTAGGCTACAATAATTAAAATCATAACGACTCAGAACTTTAAAGTGGTTAAGATGAACAAGACTTTCTTTTATATTAATTTCGTTCAGACTTTAAAGTTAAAGTTTTACTTTACGTTGCAATTTTCAGATTCAAGGTTAAGCAATGACTTTTATCCTGCGTTTACTTTTAAGTCCTGTGACACGGGGAATGCCATAAAATAAGGTATCAAATAAGCAGAAAAAAATCACTTGAAAATGATTAAAACAGTGAAGAAGCCATACCTAATATTAAATCACTCCAGAGTTATTTTGTTATAATTAGAAAGTCTTAAGTGAAGACTAGTCCAAGAATTTACTTTTTCAGTTAAGCAATGGTGTCCGCAAACAAGTGAGCAGGCGACTGGACACAGACTGACATGTCATTGGTGCACATGGAGAATAATAAGGGGGCTAGCACTGTTCCACGGGGAACTCCTGGTGTCACGCTGTATCTATGTAATGTCACTCCAATGGAGAAACATTACCAAGATGCTGCGTGATGCCTGGAGCAGTCTTAGGCCCCCTACAATTCCCTGTGTACATCAACAACATGCCGGCCTGTGTCCAGTCTTCCCGTGAGAGTCCTCAGACCTGTGTTCGATCTGCCAGGAAATACCTGAGTCAGTCAATGATGATGCCTTTTACATGTCTACTGTAAGGACCTCACCACCATAATTGAGCATAAATTATGGAATAAAATGAACATAAAAAATCACTGACTTCAAGTTGATTTTCAGTAATTCATTGAGTATTTTATTGTATTAAAACAAACTCTTACGCCAGCAATGATTGGAAGGCATCATTAAAACTATCTTCTGCTAACACTGACAATATTGGTCTTCAGTTTTTTCATGATTTTTAAAGTTTATTTCAGAAAAAAATGGAATGGACCCACCATCCTGCATACTAACATATCTCCTTGCTCTGTAATGTTTGAGCACAGTCAGCAAGGTGAACCCCCCCCCCCCCCCCCCCTTCCCGTGGAGCAGTGCTGTGGGCAGCTTGGGCATTAATCATATCATAAATATTGTCACCAAGTACTGACTGAGCTCAAAGATTACAGAGCAAGGATTGTATTTTTAGAATCTACCAACCGGGCGCATGCCCCCTCCCACCATGCCCCCCCCCCCCCCCACACACACACACAAACACCCCAATCAAAGAGTCATTTTGACTTAATTGACGAATTGTCCACAAGAACTCGGAGCGAGTCGTCTGTGAGGGTAAATCGTCTTGTAACCCTTGGAAGACAAGTGTAGGCCACACGAGGATCCAGCGTGTTCTTTTGAATTCTTGGGAGTGGAAAATTGGGAGAAATTGAAAATAAAAACAACAAACAGACAGTAGTCAGGTACGTTTGGACTTTATTATTGTTTAACTGGGAATGCTGTGAAATTTATTGCTCGATAATAAAATATACTCTCACACTGCGCCGTTTTGAGCACTTTCCCATTTTCGATGCAAGCTGTGCACCCTGAACATTTTTCAACCTGTACGTATATGGCATTGGGTAAATTAGTCGGTTATGACTGTAAACAGTGTGTCCAAAATACAAATATTATGGTAAACGGATCTGAAGAGCATATTTCAAATTTTCAAATTCTGTCTTGAACGTATGACAAAATTCGAAATTCTGAAACATGCTGTTTAAAAAGTGTTAATTAGCCGTTCAAAAATTCAAGAGGATTTCCACCCCAGAAGCCACCAGAATGCTCATTTCCAAAAAATATCTGGGGGGAGAACCCCCCCAGCCCCCCCTACAAAAGCTCGTGCCTTCGGCACTCGCGGCAGATGCCTTTGGTATCTGCACGGATCCCCCCCCCCCCCCCCCTTTGAGAATTCCTGTATCCACCACTGGTACCCGGCGACTCTTGGTCGCCACACTGGATTCTGGTGGATTCCCGTCAAAATAATTTACGGGAATCTAATTGGATTCCCGAAAAATCGGATGAAAAACGAGCCCTGTTATTCATCAAGCATTCAAACTAGAGTAAAATGTAAACCTGTTACCAGTCTGAACTTTTTAGATGAGCTGACTAGTGATGAGCTGATATGGGTGTTATCGGTATTGGCGATATCCGATATTTCAATTCAATATCGGACCGATACCGATATTAGTTTTTGTGGCGACACAAGCTTGTGTATAAATATAATGACATTCAGACAGGACTAACGAGACATGGGGTTGTTCAGCAGTCACTGTGACTCGACACGCGCCCCGTGTAGATCTCAACGTAACGTACATCTGTGATGTATCAAATTCAATATCATTTCCGAACCGACTCATCAGTGAGCCCAGGCATGTGAAAAAAATGGGGGTGGGTTTATCCACGAATGAGACTGAATGTAAAATGAAAACTTGACAAAGTTTTATGTGTTTGTTTTATTCATTTTTTCCATTGGAATCATCAATCATTTGAAAATACATTTCAGTAGAAAAACATCAACAAAATCAGCACGAAATATCAACAAAACATCAATATTAACAAATGAGGTCAAAAACGCACTTGGTCAATTTGTTTTAATCTGAAACTTGTTCGTTCAGTCATTACATTTCCATTTTGAATTGTGTTTATTAAAATGTATTTGAACTGTGTTTTGTGTTACCCACACAGGAGAAGGTGCCCTCAGTATTCAAAACTCCCATCCATTGTGAAAAAAACAAACGAAATAATCCATTCACGTGTGAGCATTTACATGTACATGCATTGGTGGACCGCTTCTCAGCGAATTCTGTTACGTTCACTTTCTCCAAGTGCAGGATTAACAGGGGGCAGTTCGCCGCCGCCGGATAACTATCTGCACTTTCCATTTCCCAGTTATTGACGTATCAACACTGAACCTGGCTGTTATTGCCAGAGAAAAAAAAAATTGGCAGGGGGGGGGGGGGGGGGGTGGGGGAGGAAGTCAGACAGACAGGCAGGCAGACCTATCTGTACAGGCCAATACGTTGCAAGATAGTCACAAAGAATTTCCTCACATTTTTTCATCATTGATTCTTTCAAAAAGCATCAGTGATGGAAAATCCGGAGCAAATTTCCTTGTGGTATCATGGAACGTATTTGTATTTTCACTGGTAGTGAATTGACCAATTGTTGACGTTTTGACCAACTCTTGTGGACATTTTGAACAATTGACAATTGTTGGGGACGTTTTGACCAACTCTTGGGGACGTTTTGGTTTGGGGATGTTTAGACCAGCACCTGTAGCGGTAATGCCAAAGTGGTACTGCATTTACCAAAAAAAAAAAAAATCATGAATCATTGTCACTTCTCTGTGATCTGCTGCCTGTAGAGTGGGGGGGGGTTACTGAATTCTGCAATGCACAGGCCTGGTCGTTTGAAAAATTTGTGCGAGCAAAAAAATCGCTCTTGTAGCATATACCTGCGCGAGCGAATCGCTCCCGCTACATAATTCTGGATGGTAAAGGCCATCTGTTCATGGGTGGGTTTGTGTTTGGTGTTTACAGTTACCGGTACTGAAGTTGAACTTCAAACACGGGCCGGTGCACGATACAGAAACAGAAAAAAACAGGAAGTTGCTTCCAATATCATCATTCATGGCCAGAATTCCAATTAACAAAACGCTGACATACCTTGAATCCGTGTTGTATGAAGTTGTTTGTGCTGTATAATTAATAATCCGCATTCAAATAGAAGGCTTCCATCGTAACATTTGCAATATCAACATGTATTTATTTATCCACGTGAGACAACTGTCACATTTGTGTTGAAAATTAATGTGGCATTCTGGGTCTTGACACTATCACATGATTACTAAATCAAGTTACTGTCCAATCAGACAACACAGATTTAAATTATTCGGCCCCTGTTTGAAAGAAGCCGATTGATTAGTAGAATTGTTTTACTACAACCAATCACATTAGCGTAGTAGAAATTATGAGATTTTATCATTTATGAATAAAAAATTTGGTTCATTTATTCTGTGGAACGGACGGAACAGTGATTACAGTGTTAACACAGTACCAACAGGCTACAGCGATTTGAATAAGCACGTGCTTAAAACTGTTCAGAGACGCAAAGGAGAATTCTGAAATAATCCACGCACTTGACGTCAGACGATAAACTTGTCAATTGCAGACATTTTCGACTCCGACAGTCAGGAATCCTTTGATCTGCGTCATTATTTGACACTGGAATTCAATTGTTGTCCAAGTGTACAGACAGTGTTCCAGACAAAGAATATTATACTGACCCTGTTCAGTTCCATATGACTGATGCTGTGTTCCCTTCAACTCAATTATGGATACTTACCAGGATCGGGAATCGGCCATTTGCACGAGCGATTTTTTCGCTTGCGTGAAGTCGACTTTACGCGAGCGATACGCGAGCGATGTTACCGCTCGCGCCAGAATGCCAGGCCTGAATGCATTGATAAAAACGCGTGGGCACGTTTCATAAATAAAAAAATCTATATTTAAACTGTCCGCCCTGATGTACATAATGTGTCCCCATTGTTGTAGACAATATGGCTTTGGCTTTCCCTTGTTTTGTTTTCAAAACAGCCTTTCATGTAGCATGGATCAAACTGGATATTACAACTCAGGGTATTAACCCTTTACCCAACGAATCGACCGAATCCATGCGCGTAATATGCAAATTCAGCAGTTGAAAAAGTAGTATTTTTCCAAAAATTTCAACAAAACCATATCGTGACCCCTCGTTGTTTTAGTTGGACGTCCGACTGGTCTCTTTTCTGAAGGCTTGTAGGGTGTCAGTTGTACTGTTGGTCTGGCTTCTTTTGCTGTTTTATATTTCACTAGGAATTTTTCCATCTCGAGTTCTTGTGATATCAAATGCTGGTGATTGAATGCTGACTACAGTATTCACCCTGTATTTATGTATTAGCAGCACCACATGAAGATAATGCCATTTCTTTAAAGTTTACCGGCACACTTTTCCATCAATAGTGAACAGTTTCAACTGAACAAACAATTAAGCCAGTATACACACCACTCAAAAATTGTTTGCACGTCATTGCCTTTGAATGGCTACATTGGTCCATTTTGAAAACACTGAAGCCCGCGCAGGTTTTTTATCCAACAGTAACAACACAAGCACATGGCTTAATTACTGTTCAATATAATTTGTGGAAACATCAAAATTTTTCAAGTACAGGTAGATCAAACGTGATTTCTTCTCAGGGATTTATTGGGAAAGTAAATAAAAACACAACAAACAATCGGAAATTTTTAATTCATTTGGTATGTTCATTTTATTCATTTATGCTGATGATTAAAGTCCCCGTATTGAACAGCTATTTTATCTTTCCCATTTCCGAGGTACCCCCGGTAGTTTGTGCACAATAAATTTATTAACCGGTGCAGTGTGTTTTTTCAAAATTTCCACCCACATTTGCTGTCCACATGTATTTTGGCCATTTTCGAAGTTTTCGGACGCTGGAAAATTTAATTATTTTTTGGCATCCGAAAATTTAGATGAAATACGGTATAACAAGCACCAACAGATTTCCTTCAGTGTCCTACTTCAACCATCGGAATCTGCAGAGAAATAACCGATAATCGGTTGATAGCAAGTTTTGATAATCGGTTCATCACTAATCAGCATATGACAGAGCTGTTGATATTGATAGACTGTTCACAGCTCTGCAGCTATTCTGCTCTGAATTTGTCAATCCAAGAATAAGAGACTACTACAAAGAGGTCACTGATGAGATATACAACACCTTGAATCAAAGCAGTCAATCAGTGAAATGAATTAATTTGACGTTGAGGAAGAAGAGGATGACTAAAGATGGGACTGACAAGAAGAAAAGAATTGTGGAAAAACTCTTCTTCACACACATTGCAAAACACAGCTGCAGTAAGCATTCTATTCATGTCTTCACACACATTGCGAAACACTACTCCAATAAGCATTCTATTCATGTGTACTGAGCATTTTGAAATAAAATTCTGTTTCTTCCAGTCAAAGGACCCACTGAAACATCAGTTACATGACAGTTAGCTGGAAACATTCAATCAATTCCACAGCTGTTTCATCAAGCTGGAGATCATTCATGGGAAATCAACCAAACATCTCAAGAAATTTGATTTGACAGAGAAAAATAACATTAATATGACAAATATCTTCAGTGGCAATAAAGCAAAGGAAATAATAGACAATCTTAGGAAGAAAGACAAACAAGTTACGGATTTTAAAGCCAACATCAAAAACACATACATCAGCTTTGGAACCTACTTGCAGGAAATTGCCACTGAATGGTGAGACACTGAATGCACCATCATGCATAGACCCAGTAGTCAGACCTCATCATCTCACAGGCACTGGACTTAAACTTAAAATCTCATACATCACTTAATTGAATTGACTGACAAGGATATTGTGAATCCCTGACATCTGCCTCCCGGATGTTTGCCCCCTCTGTCAAAATTGACAGAAGAGGGTACCTGCAACCCTCAGGATTTTTCAGGTCTGGACACACACCCCCCCCCCCCCTACTAAATGTTATTAACAGGACACCTGCCCCCCAGTTAATTTTTAGACCATGGACACCTGCCCCCCTGCTGGTTTATACACCTTGGACATATGGCCCATTTTCTAACAAAAATGTATATATCAACTTATTGAAGTGAGCAGGCTTTTTACTGTAAATATTCAACAGATGCATTCTCTAAACACAAGCTAAAGCAAGAAATGAATCCATACAGTTAACTTTTTGTTGGTATGCTTTGAAGTCTGCTGGAATAGACACTGTTTTTCTTCCTTTGGCCGATCGCATCCTTACTGCGGATGCCAGTGATCGGAGCTGGGGTGCGACGTTGGATCCTCTCGGTCTATCTATGTCAGGGACTCCTGAGGCCCCGTAAGGCCTGGGCTGACGTGGGGTTATTTAGTCCCGCTGATGAAGTTGCGGGAAAAATTAGACCAACGTGGAGGGTCGGAATCCAAGTGTCGCGAACTCGGCGCAGAGAGCTGAGTTAGACCGACGCCGTGATTCCTTCTCTGCCAAATTGTCCTGAAATAGGTTCGATTTCCGTTAGGTGTGATTCCTAATCACTTCAGGCTGTATAATGGAAAGAATGATTTAAAGTAACAACGATTCTTTTATTTACACATAAAAATAAATCCGTTTCAATATTTCAACAATCAACAATTCAATTCTTTTCACAGAAAATGGGTCACTACGGTTAAATAATTCTAAACAATCATATAGTCATTCTATAGCCCTGTACTGGCACTATAGTCTACACACTGGAAATGTTACTACCGTGAGCTCGCCATAAGAGCTTCACAAATCTGAAATGTTATTACTGTGAGCTCGCCATAAGAGCTTCACCCGCTTAGGCTCAAATGTCAACGTCTGCGCGTAACTGTACCTCTGGCTGTCGGAGGGTTCCGACCAGCAATGTTCGTCATCTATAAACCACCGTACTTCTGATTTGGGTCAGATATTGTCTACTCATACCTTATGCGCCTTTTGAAAGTCCTCCGTGAAAGTCCTATTGAAATATCCACCGTTCCTGGTTGAATTCACGATTCACAAATGCCCCTTTTTGTGCTAGGGCGAAATTGTCACTCACACCGATCTCCAGTCGGTATTACGATGTTCCGACAGCAAAATAAACTACTCAGAACGCAATCAGGCTGACGCTTCAAAGGGTTAATACGCACAATACAATTAACCTACACTTCTGACTATTGCAGGCCGATACCTGCTACTCGACAATCTAAACTTTAACGTTCCACCTGGGGTGTTCCTTCTCACGAATTCGGCCCCGTAGCCGCCTATCAACGCTAAGCTAAAGCAATCATGGAATGCCCTCTCTGGCGATTCCAGCCGTTTCAGGGTCCTGTGATCGAAGGTACCCTTATGCCAGGAAACAGAGTCCGCCTGTCCTGGACTTCACCAACGTGTGTGTGACCCCAAGTGTGTGCGTAATGCTCTGCCCTTCCAGGTATATATATACTTTTTACCCTAAACTGTCAGGTGGACCGATGCTCATCTGTCCACCTGTCAAAACGGTGGGAGATGACGTATATCGAGGCAGAATCAATACAAGTCATCTCACGCGTGACTTAACGATGATTCGTTCCTGACACGCATTGCTATAACTAATGATCAGGTGACGACACGACAGGCATTTCTATCGTTTTAAAATCTCGTTTCTCAATTGGCCGTGACGAAAACCGATTACGTCTCGTAAGACTCCGATTACTGTATAAATTAAATGAGATTAGACCTTATCTAACATACCGTTTCTCCCCTGGGTCCCTGCGCTAAAGCTGGATATACACCACGTGTGTTTTTCCAGCTTTGCAGAGAAGTGAAATTAATGTAGGTTTTTCGCCTTGATGCGGAATATATTTTGAACTTACAATATCTTTAAATATGAGGCCCCTTGCCCCTATATTTAGGCTGGCTTTGCCCTGACAATCTACTCACGGCGAGTGGGACAGCGAGCAGGTGGGCCTTCATATCAACCAGAAGGAGCTCCTTGCTCTTCTGTTGAGTTTACGGCTTTGGATCCCTCATCTGTCGGACCATTTTGTCCTACTTCTTTCGGACAAGTCGACATTAGTGGCCTACATACGGAATCAAGGAGGCATACATTCGATTCATATGTATCGGCTGTCTCGGGATCTTCTTCTGTTGGCGCGGGATGTGAACGCTCGGGTGTCCATTCGACACATTCCCGGGCGTCTCAACATCCTAGCAGACTCCCTGTCCCGACGCGACAGTGTCCTTCCAACCGAATGGATGCTACATTGGTCAGTGTTTCAGGCGATTTGCGAGCAGTTGGGCCGTCCTCAGGTCGACCTTTTCGCTACTCGCTGGAATCGTTAGGTAGAGACCTTTGTCTCCCCCTTGTCCAGATCCTCTGGCATTTGCAGTCGACGCTCTGTTTCTGGACTGGACAGGTTGGGTCGGCTATGGCTTTCCTCCTGCACCGATTCTTCCTCAAGTATTAGCGAAGATTCGTGCTTGCAGTTGCAGGATTATTCTGATCGCACCTCTGTGTCCACAGAGGGTGTGAATCAATCTGCTGCGGCCTCTGTTGGCAGATCGGCCGATTCGTCTACCTCTACATCGCTATCTTCTTTCCCAGGGTCATCCCAGGAAGTATCACAACAACCTGGTGAGCCTGTCCCTTCATGCATGTCTTTTATCAGGTCCAGTCTCCGGCGTAGAGGTTTTTCGAGATGAACAGTGGAGTGCATTTCTGCATCGCAGCAACATTCCACTGGCATGACTTATGCTGCGAAGTGGAAGGTTTTTGCCGCTGGTGTGCTAATCACAATGTGGATTACCGTGATCCGTCAATTGCTCAAATTGCGGGTTTTCTGGTATATCTTTTTGACTCCAAGGGCCTTCAGCCTATTACGATTAAGGGCTATCGGTCGATGCTGTCTGATACTTTCTCTTATGTGGGAAAGCGGTGCATCGGTCGTAATCTTTTTCTCTCCAAACTCATTCGGCACTTTTCTTTGCAGAAGCCTCGAGTTTTGCGTCTTACACCCAAGTGGAACTTGACATGGGTGTTGCATTGTTTGGAGGGGGCGCCATTCGAGCCTTTATCTGAGACCGATATGCGTTTTCTCACCTATAAGATGGCTTTTCTTCTAGCGTTTGCTTCTGCTCGACGAGTCAGTGAGCTTCATGTGCTATCTGTTGATTCTGCCTTCTTCAGAAATGAGGCTAACAGTGTCACCTTCACTACTGATTGCTCTTTTCTGGCTAAGAATCAACTTCCTGGTTCAGTATCTCCTCCCATCTGCATTCGGGCTCTCCCTGCTGTCGATGACCGGAGACCTCTTCTTTGTCCTGTTTGTGCGATCAAGACTTACATTACTCGCACTCAGTTCATTAGGAGGGGTCGGAAGAGATTCTTTCTGTCTCTCATTCCTAAGAGGCAGTCTATCTCTTCCCATTCTATTTCCAGGTGGATCTGTCTTGCAATCAAGCTGGCTCTTTCCCGCTTGTCTGCGTTGGATCTTGTTTCGAACCTGTTTAATGCCCATGAGGTTCGTGCCATTTCTACATCCTGGGCATTCTCCAATTCTGTTTCGCTCCGGGATGTTATGAATGCGGCTTACTGGAGGAATGTCTCTACCTTCTCCTCCTTTTATCTCCGCCACCTTCAGCAGCAATCTGAGGACCTTTATTCTTTAGGCCCTCTCGTTGCTGCTCAGGCTGTTGTGCACCCTCATTAAAATTGTTTTTATCGAGGTTGTGCTTCGCTCAGCCTTGTTCTTTTCAAGTGCCTTCTCTCTATCTTCATTACAGGTTTTCGTTTTTGTTCTCTGCCATCCTTGCTTTCGTTCTAGCTACTCTTGTTGGTATTGGTTATGTGATTCACCTCCTCCTATTGTTTATTCAGCCAATTGTAAACAATTGTGAGTAGGTTGAAAAGAAATTAAAATTTTTTAGTAAATTTTGTTTCTTAACATACCTACCACAATTGTTTACCGGAGGCCCACCCTCCTTGGGGGTATCCTTGATATCGATGCCTCCCCGCTAAGGGGACTATAGGTTTGCAATCTTGTCCATCTGTCAGTCTGTCAGTCACACTTTAGTTTTCTGGACTTTTCTTTGGAAATGCTTCAACCGAATGATTTCATTTTTGGTAACCTACTATAGAACGATGACTTACAGATCATGTTTGAGTTTCATGCTGATTGCATTATTCTTGTGTGAGTTATGGCCCTTGGAAATATGGAAAAGCGCCAAAATATCAGTTTTCCAGACTTTTTTTGGAATCGCTTCAACGGAATTCATGCTGATCACATCTAGGTTATAACATTTGTATAATAATTAATGCTCATTAGTCCGGTAGAGGACATTGTATTGCTTCAGCGATACGTGAGCCTTTGTTTTATCATAAATTAGTATAAACACACCTGGCTTAACCTATACTGTTGATTGTTATTTATGCTTATTGTCGCTGGTTTTGTTATGAGAAATCACTAGTTACTTTAAAGAACATAATTACAGTACTTATATTAATTTTGTTATTAATGTTAAAAATATTGATATTATGAAATAAAAATACTTGAATCCAATTGGATAAAAAATTGTGTCTTTTTTTTTTTTAACCCAAATGGGATTTTGTTCGTCCAGGTATGGGATTATGTCCGCTGGTGTTTTGTCCACTGGCATTTTGTCCGGTGGGATTATGTCCGGCATTCACAAACCTCAAACCTGGAATGAATCATTACCACTGGACCAATTCCCTTTAGACCAAGATACCAATTCCTGTTAGATCAATTCCCCTTAGATCATCAACTGAAATGTTCTACTTTGAAAATAATTTCAGACAGCTTTAGATGATAACTAGAGAAAGTCCTGAAAAAACGACAACAACAAAAACTGCCCTTTTTCAGGACCAAATGAAAGTTACTGAACATTTAATTATGTTTTTTTTTTTGGTATAATTACCAGTATAATTATTGTTAAACTACTTATTTTTGTAAAAGTTACTTATGGTGAAATTGTAAAATCACTTGTAAAAACTGATTGAAAATCCGTTTTAATTGATTGTAAAACCATTTTTCGCTTTGTAAAAATTACTTGTAGAATTGTAAATCTGACTGCAAATCCATTTTGACTACTGTAAAACCAAATAAATTACTTTGTAAAAACTGATTTTATTTGAAAATAAAAACTGAATAAACAGAAAAATTGAGAGTTGTTCATTCTGTGTCAGCTTTAGCCACAAAACCGGCATCAGGTAACTTTATACCCAACAGGAATCAAACTGATTACGCATTTGTATAACAGATTAATACTCTGTTCTTTCCCAGATATGCTCTCGACAATAACAACGTTTGATAAAGCCATGTCAGGGTAATTTTGTCAAAAGGTTACATGAATGAAGATAAACCTTCAGACACAGTTTATTTACAACACAATCGTAAGAGGATTAACTCAAGACCCTTTATGATTGTTGATAACGTTTACAGAGATACATTTACACACATAGATGTATTTGAAATGGGTGGGAGAGGAAAGCCTCCCTATTCTGTGTTAGATGAGGGAAGCTATGTTTAAATTTAAATTGAAACTTCAATTTTTTAATTAAAGTTTATGTAATCTAATACTTTGTGTGTGACATGAAAAGTACTGACTGGTTTCCCCAAACATATTAAAAACTAAGAGCACAAAGCACATATCTTTTTGGGCGTCCATTACCCCTCCCCGTACCTAAGTCTGTTAGTCCTCCATCACCCCTCCACATTACCAAATCAGTGACGTGACCGCTATGTTGTATTGTTTTTGCGTGAGTACATCTCTAAAAGATGTAAGGGCCGCCATCTTGTTGACGTTATGCATATCATATGCACCGTATCTTGTTGATGTCATACATATCATGGGCACAACCATCTTGAAAAGTGTTATTGCTTTTGCCCAAAAAGGGTGCAGCCATCTTGTTGACGTCATGTGCATTAACGACGCCACCATCTTGGGTACAGAACTCACAGACTTGGGCTTGGAGAGGGGTGAATGTGGCCTGACAGGTTTTAAGCACGAAGGAGGGAATAACTGGCATTGGGTGCAGGGAGGGCCTAACAGCTTTAGGCATGAAGGAGGGCCCAACTGGCTTTGGGCACGAGAGGGTAAAGAGGGCCTAATGGACTTGGGCACAGGGAAGGGTGTGGGGAGCCCCAGAAAGGCCTGGATGTTTTGGGCGTTGGGTCATTGCGAGTCTGGCAAAATAAGCATGAAAAGGCCATTCCATACTACTTCCCATGTTTGTTTGATTTAGGTCTGTTAGGATGATAGCCCAATACTCGAGTACAGGATGCACAAAGGCTTTGTATAGTGTTAGTAGAATAGTCTGGTTGGCTCCCCATGATGTACCCTTTAGCATTTTTAGTAAATTAATATGTTTGGTCGCTTTGCTGGCAATATCGTTGGTGTGTTTATTGAAAGATAGGTTTTGGTCGATGGTAATGCCAAGGAATTTCACCTCTGTGCATTCAGGGAGGACTTTGTCTAGTAGTTTTAGGTCAAAGTCACGGTTATTTTTCTTACGGGTGAACGGAATTCTTTGCATTTTACTGGCGTTCAGCTTGATTCTCTACTTGGCACACCATTGCTCTAGGTTGCCGAGAGCGTGTCGAAGGGGTTTTTGAAGTAGATTGGCAGTATTATTAGAGACCTATATCGTCCGCAAATTGTGAGATTTGAACGCGATCCTCGCAGATTTTGAAATCATTGACATAGATGATGTATAGGAGGGGACTGAGGACAGACCCTTGGGGGGTGCCTGCTTCCAGGGGAGGCTGTCAGACATTTCGTTGTTTACTCTGATTTTTATTTCATGACTGTTAAGGAAGGAAGAGAGTAATCTAAGCAGTTTCATGGGGAGTTCCATTTTTGATAGTTTGAGGCGCATTCCGTTGTGCCATACGGAATCAAACACTTTTTCGACATCTAATAGGACTGCCTATTTGCTGTTTATTGATCGCATTTTTCATTAGAATGACTAGGCGATAGACATGCTCAATGCCTTCTTTGTGGTTTCTATAGGCTCTTTGTCATCTGTTGAAGAAGTCAGTTTCTTTGAGGTGCCCCCTCAGTCGATAGGTAATGATTCTTTCGATTACCTTACTAATGCAACTGAGAAGGCTGATTGGGCAGTAGCTGGCTGATCAGAAAGGTCTTTGTCTGTTTCGGTATCATGACACCAATGGCTGTTTTCCAACACTTTTTTAGCCATGGGTCAGGCAGGCATTGAATAGGTTGTTGAGTTTGTCAGTTAAGGAGTTTGGGCTCCGATTCAGAATTTTGTAACTGACTTCATCCTCGCCGGGCGAGGAAGAATTTTTGCATTTTTTTATGATATTGATGATTTCATCATTAGTGATGAGGGTGACGAGGTAGTCGTCATCCCCATCTTCTGGGTCAGTATCAAATTTAGGGTCACTGTAGATATCTGGGTGTTCGTTGATGAAGTCATCAGTGGCGTTTATAATGGCATCGTCGTTGTCAGGGTCTTGATATTGGCAATGGGTTTTTCTAGGAAGGTTGGCAAAAGTGTCAGTCTTGTCTTTGTCGGTACGCGTGAAAGAGCCATTATCCTTTTTAAGAGGTTTGGCTGCTGCTTTGTTGCTAGGGATGAGTCGATCTATCAGTAAGCAATCGGCTATTGGCCGATAAAAGCCTATCGATAATCAGTATGGATAGCACAAAAAATATCGGCTTTTGCCAATTGTTGAAAAAAAATTATTGGGTACCTATTCTACCTCTATTTCACAGCCATTTTAATGTTCTGCTAATAACTAACAAATGTGCCGTGCATTACACTGTGTAGATCAGACTCCCAACGTAACATTTAAACAAGCATATGAAGAACTTTGTGACAGGTCGCGCCACTTTTTTTTCCATTGACAGTGATTATTAAACTTCAGTTTTTCACGTAAAAAATCTGACGACATTTTAGCCTTTGTAAGACTGGCCCAGATGTCTAGAGACATAGGCCACAGTCATACAAAGATTACAACGAGGTATGTGTACTTTCAACATCCAGGTGTGCACTTTCAACAATCAACACCCGATGCGGAAATTGGCAAATTGGGCATGTCAATTCTGATCACGAGGACCATACAGTAACACACAGAACATTTTTACGGAAAGGGTTGTTTTACTGTTTCATCAAAACAAGTCCTGTGGCAAAACATGGGCGCTAAATCCGTGATATATTTTTGAATGTTTTCTCGTAACTTTCTATGATTATGAACATATTCTACTTAAAAATTCTTACTGTATGCAAATAAAAGAAATGAATGTCGTAACGACCAGGGGTGGCAGAACCATATTAAAATGGGGAAGGCACAGTTGACAGACCCAGGAGAAACCGAACCGACCATTGTTTTGACCCTGGCAGATGCTGAAGGTTTTGCTATCAGAATGGGGATGTGGGGGTGAGGTTCCCCCCCCCCCCCCCCCCCCCCCCCCCCCACCCAGAAACTTTTGAAAATGAACTTTCAACTGCTCATTGAAAAAAATAATTCAACACGGCTCGGGCTAGAGGCCGTATTTATGAACCGATCTTTACAAAACTTCTTGGGTACCTTTGTTATGACCGTGGGATGAGAACGAGTGTTTTTTGGTCCGATCTGAAATTCAAGTTGGCCACTGGCAGCCATTTTGTACAAAATTAGGTGCAATCAGATTTTTGCGCAGAACTTCCATATGAAAGTGCTGATTTGAATAATTTTTTGTATGACTGTTTAGTACCATGGGATACATCACATATAGTACGGGTTTTTTTCTCGTGCGTTTATTATGCAAATTAGACTAACTATGTATTTAGTGTTACTTTCAGCACTGTAAGTGCAAATGCCAATACGGCTCGGGCTGGAGGCCATATTTATGAACCGATCTTTACAAAACTTCTTGGGTACCTTTGGTATCACCGTGGGACGAGAACGAGTGTTTTTGAGTCCGGTCCGAAATTCAAGATGGCCGATGGCAGCCATTTTGTACAAAATTAGGTGCAATCAGATTTTTGCACAGAACTTCCATATTAAAACGCTGATTTGAATAATTTTTGTGTGTGAATGTTCAGTATCCTGGGATACATCACATATAATACAGGTTTTTTTCTCATGCAAAAATTATGCAAATTAGATGAACTTTGATTTTTTAGCTCAACTTTGACGAAGTCAAATTTGAGCTATTGTCATGGCCCGTCGTCCATCTGTCCGTCTGTCCGTACGTCAACAATTGGCTACGGCTCGGGCTAGAGGTCGTATTTATGAACCGATCTTTACGAAACTTCTTGTGTACCTTTGTTATGACCCTGGGACGGGAACGAGTGTTTTTAGGTGTGGTCCGAAATTCAGGATGGCTGCCAGCGGCCATTTTGTACTGATGATGCAAAAATCTGTTTTTTGTACAGAACTTCTGTATGAAAGCTCTGATTTGAATAAAGTTTTGTATAAATGTTTAGTACCATGGGATACATCACATATAATACAGGTTTTTTTCTCGTGCGTAAATTATGCAAATTAGACTGACTTTGATTTATTTAGTGTTACTTTCAGAGCTGTAAGTGCCAAGCTGCTATGGCTCAGGCTAGAGGCCGTATTTATGAACCAATCTTTACGAAACTTCTTGGGTGCCTTTGTTATGACCGTGGGATGAGAACGAGTGTTTTTGGGTGCAGTCCGAAATTCAAGATGGCTGCCAGCAGCCATTTTGTACCGACGATGCAGAAATTTTTTTTTTGTACAGAACTTCCATATGAAAGCTATGATTTGAATAATTTTTTGTATGAATGTTTAGTACCATGGGATACATCACATATACTACGGGGTTTTTTCTCGTGCGTAAATTATGCAAATTAGACTAACTTTGATGTTTTTTGGTGTTACTTTCAGCACTGTAAGTGCAAATGCCAATATGGCTCGGGCTAGAGGCCGTATTTATGAACCGATCTTTACGAAATTCCTTGGGTACCTTTGTTATCACCGTGGGACGAGAACCAGACATGTTAACTCTCCCGGAATGCCCGGGAAAATCCCGGAATTTCAGTGTAGTTCCCGGCCTCCCGGACGGGAATCAGTTTTGGACCAAAAATCCCGGAAAACAACAGTCAAATATTTCGTTCCCGTTGTAACTTACGAAAAACGTTCGGAGTCAAATCACATGCATTTCAAACTCTGGTAAAAACTCACGAAGCTGTAAAATATGGATTTAAGTTAAATTTATTTAAGAAAAGGCTATTTTACGATATATATTTCAACTGTGTTCATGTTTATTTCTGGGGTTTTTCTTTGGAGATTTATTATAAATGTGCGAGTGTCGAAGTGAAAATAGGTGACTTACATTCAAAAAATTGAAAACTCCACCTTCATTTAAATGCAGTTTTTGGAAATTAAAATATATGAAAAGGAATTAAATAATATATATTTATTTATTCCTTCATAGAATAGCTTTAATTCTCATCCCTTTTCCAAAATCAAAACGTAAACATCAACTATTTAGCACAGCTTAAAAGTAGGTTAATGTCGCTTAGGATGCCGAAAAATTATGACAGCATGTTTAAACACAATGGACTTTTTTTCTAACACCACATTTATTCTGTTGTGCTGACTACAGAACTGTTAACTGTTGGCCATCTGTAACCAGAAAATTTTGAATGGAATTGAACAAAAATGCTTCAGTGATGAAAAGAAAAGTTTTGTGTAGGGCATAAGCGTCCCACATGCATGAAGTTTGATAAAGATACTTTCTGAGTACTAATGTTCTTGAAGTAACTGAACAACAGGACATCTTTTCCTTTTAACATTCCCAGACTTGGGAAATTATTAGCTAAATAGACATTGATAAGAGCAAACCACAGGTGGATGTGCTCTGTGGGACAGTGTGGGTGGGTGGGGAGGAGGGGGGTGGGGGGGGGGGGGGGGGACTCAGGAAGTAGAGGATACCGGGGGGGGGGGGAGGGTCAAATCAACAGTTATTTTATGATTTGTTTAATTTTTCAACATAGCATAAATGCATCAGCATAGTTGACAACTAGTTCTGGATATAACCTTGTGTTAATAGTGGTCCGTGAGCTGAAAATTCACAAGGTTCTTTCTTTTATTTTGCCCCCCGCGCGAACTTTTCCCTGAAATCCATCCCATTTCCCTGAAAATCACCCTCAGGTTCCCTGAAAAATTATTCTGGAGGTTAACGTGTCTGACGAGAACGAGTGTTTTGGGGTCCGGTCCAAAATTCAAGATGGCCGATGGCAGCCATTTTGTACAAAATTTGGTTCAATCAGATTTTTGCACAGAACTTCCATATGAAAGCGCTGATTTGAATAATTTTTTGTGTGAATGTTTAGTACCATGGGATACATCACATATAATACGGGTTTTTTTCTCGTGCAGAAATTATGCAAATTAGATGAACTTTGATTTTTTCAGTTCTACTTACACACAGTAAGTACACATATCAATACGGCTCGGGCTAGTGTCTGTATTTATGAACAGATCTTCACGAAACGTCTTGGGTACCTTTGTTATCACCTTGGGATGAGAACGAGTGTTTCTGGGTGCGGTCCAAAATTCAAGATGGCTGCCAGTGGCCATTTTGTACCGAAATTAGGTCTAATCAGTTTTTTGTACACAACTTCTATATACGGCTCAGGCTAGAGGCCGTATTTATGAAGCGATCTTTACGAAACTTCTTGGGTACCTTTGTTATCACCGTGGGATGAGAACGAGTGTTTTTGGGTGTGGTCCAAAATTCAAGATGGCCACCAGCAGCCATTTTGTACCAAAATTAGTGCAATCAGTCTTTTGTGCAGAACTTCTGTATGAAAGTTCTGATTTGAATATATTTTTGTATGAATGTTTAGTAACATGGAATACATCACATATAGTACGGGTTTTTTTCTCGTGCAGAAATTATGCAAATTAGATGAACTTTGATTTATTCAGTGCTACTTATACACTGTAAGTGCATATGTCAATACGGCTCGGGCTAGAGGCTGTATTTATGAACCAATCTTCACAAAACTTCTTGGGTATCTTTGTTATCTCCTTGGGACGAGAACGAGTGTTTCTGGGTGCAGTCCAGAATTCAAGATGGCTGCCAGTGGCCATTTTGTACCGAAATTAGATCCAATCAGTTTTTTGTCACAACTTCTACACAGCTCATATTTGTGAACTGATCTTCACGAAACTTCTTGGGTACCTTTGTTTTCACCTTGGGACAGGAATGAGTGTGTTTTGGGGTGCCTTTGTTATCACTGTGCTATGAGAACAAATATTTTGGGGTTCAGTCAGACCCACTCTGGGACTCAAAAGATTTTTTACTAGTTTAGCATCTGACTGTCAGCCACCTTTACAATACTTTACCTATACATTTGTTACAGGCAACGGTTAGTATTTATGTACAGACCGTTACAATACTTTATATGTACCTTTGTTATCAGGTCATTACCTAGATGTTTGTCTTTGCTGTGTCACATACTATACATGTACATGTCTTTGTCTTGACAAGTTGAGCTACAGTGTCATTGACACTTTCATTCAGTGCTACTAACACACAGTAAGTACACAGGTCAATACGGCTCGGGCTAGAGTCTGTATTTATGAACCGATCTTCACAAAACATCTTGGGTACCTTTGTTATCACCTTGGGATGAGAACGAATGTTTCTGGGTGCGGACCAAAATTCAAGATGGCTGCCAGTGGCCATTTTGTACCGAAATTAGGTCTAATCAGTTTTTTGTACACAACTTCTATACGGCTCAGACTAGAGGCTGTTTTTATGAACCAATCTTTACGAAACTTCTTGGGTACCTTTGTTATCACCGTGGGATGAGAACGAGTGTTTTTGGGTGTGGTCCGACATTCAAGATGGCCACCAGAAGCCATTTTGTACCAAAATTAGTGCAATCAGTCTTTTGTACAGAACTTCTATATGAAAGTTCTGATTTGAATAAATTTTTGTATGAATTTTAGTAACATGGAATACATCACATATAGTACAGGTTTTTTTCTCGTGCAGAAATTATGCAAATTAGATGAACTTTGATTTTTTCAGTGCTACTTACACACTGTAAGTACACAGGTCAATACGGCTCGGACTAGAGGCTGTATTTATCAACTGATCTTTACGAAACTTCTTGGGTACCTTTGTTATCACCTTGGAACGAGAACGAGTGTTTTTGGGTGCAGTCCAAAATTCAAGATGGCTGCCAGTGGCCATTTTGTACCGAAATTAGGTCCAATCAGTTTTTTGTCACAACTTCAATACAGCTCGTATTTATGAACTGATCTTCACAAAACTTCTTGGGTACCTTTGTTTTCACCTTGGGACAGGAACAAGTGAGTTTCGGGGTGCCTTTGTTATCACTTTGCTATGAGAACAAATATTTTGGGGTTCAGTCAGACCCACTCTGGGACACAAAGATTTCTTTTCTAGTTTAGCATCTGACTGTCACCCACCTTTACAATACTTTACCTATACATTTGTTACAGGCTGCGGTCAGTATTTATGTACAGACTGTTACAATACTTTTTATGTACCTTTGTTATCAGGTCATTACCTAGATGTTTGTCATTGCTGTGTCACATACTATACATGTACATGTCTTAACAATTTGAGCTACAGTGTCATTGACACTTTCATTATGGAAATAATATGGGTGAACAAAATTATTTGGTATTGGCATCGGTATCGGCCGATAGTAAATCAAAACTATTTAGTTTCAGATGAATAGGCAAATCTCTTATCGGCTCATCACTATTTGTTGCCTTTGTTTTTTTTTGACCAGGAAGTGTTTTGAACGAGTTCCAGAATGTTTTGGCATCACTGACCTCAATTAGATGGGCTGTTGGTTTTTCCCAGTAGGCCTGTTTTCAGTTTGGAGGGCTTTTTTAACCTCGATATGGAGACGGTTGTACGTTGTTTTGAGGTCAGCTTTTTTGAGGGGTCGTTTTCTGCTTTGAGAGCTCGAAGCGCTTTCCGTTTGGTTTTGAGTAATGAGAGTGTGTTGCCCGGGATAGTACTTCTCCAGGGGCGCACTTCTTTTGGGCATATTTCATTAAGGGTTGAGTTGATGATTTTTTCTAAGCCCTTGCACTGGGCTTCGAGTTCAGTGGCGTTTGATAGAGAGCTGTCGGTGAGTTTGACATTGATGATGTCGCGGTAGAGGTTCCAGTTTATTTTTCTAAAATTTCTGCAGAAAGAAGGGGGGGGGGGGGGGGAGGGGGTACCTGAGGGGGCCATTGCCTATTGGATTGAAGCCGGGACCGGGAGGTGGTCGCTGCCCAGGTCATTATCAACGTCCCAGTGGTCGTCGATCTGATTTATGAGAGAATCGCTGGTGATTATTAGATCAAGGATTTCGGATGGAAATAGTGGGTTGCTGATGTAAGTTGCTTAGTTGTCGTTCAAAACCACGTGTAAGTTATGTGTAAGTTATGTTTTTTGGTGATTTCAAGAAGGGCTTCACCATTGGGGTAGTTTTTTTGCAGCCAAAGTATAGGTGTTTGGCTTTGAAGTCGCCGAGGAAGATACAGTGTTTGTATTTCCTCATGAAAAATTCAAAGACTTTGTCAGATACGATTTTTTTGGGGTCTTTGTAATAACAAACAATCGCTATGTTTTTATTATCGGCTGTGATTTCGGCATCGAGGTGATCAGTTTTAATGGTTTTACTTTTGATGTTCTGCTTTATTAGAAGAGCAATGCTGCCACCTTTGGTGACATGTCGGTCTCTTCTAATAAAGCAGAATCCACTGAGTGAGAAGTTTTTATCTTTGTTTAGCCAACTTTTGCATAAACAGACTATGTATTTTCAAAATATCGGCTCATTTGGAATATTTTTATTATTAACGCTTCTCGCATTCCATATGGCTATTTGGAATTTATTCATGATGGGTGTGATAATTAATCGCGGTGATTGGTTATTAATTAGTAGCGGCTTTTAGTTAGTATTTATTGTGGCTTTGACTAGAGATTCCGAGATTTGAGTTCTGAATAGCCAAGATGCTGATCGGCTAACGTCTTGGCATATGTCACCCAAATTGGTATTGACATGTTTGTTAAGTACTGAGTAGAGTGCTCCCACAACTAATGTCTTCATATTTGTTTGTCAGCTTTCTTTTGAAGTGTTGATTGAGGTATTGATTGACATGTGTTGAAATAAACTTTGGGGTGCAGTATTTGCCATTGTGATGGGAGTGGCAAGATTTTTTTTATTGTGTCCAAAATGTTTATTTTCAGAACCGCCAGGTCGATTTGAATCAAGTTTGGTATGTGGTACTATTAGGTCAAATGTACTTGGTTCATGAAAAAAAACAGAAAAAAAAGATATCTCTCAATCCTCAGGTGCCAAAAATAGATAAATTTTCAAATTCCCATATTGCCAAAACAGCACAGACCAGATGACCTTGGTCCAGCAGAATAGAATGATGGAAAAAAAGCAAGTAGTTGTGTCATGAGGTTCACTGATTGGTCAGTTTGAACCCAATTTGGTATGTGGTATATTATTGGCTCGTATGTACTTGATTCGTACAAAATAAATTTCCACATGGCTCCATGAGCATCCGAGGAGCTAAAAATATAAAAATATTTGAATGCCCATATTTTGAACGGTTGCCTGTCCAAATACTTTATTATTGATATTTAATATCTTTTATCATCATTATCCTCCATAGTCATTTCAAAATTTTATTGAAAAGTACCATCCGGACTTCGCTGGAAATTAGCGGTGAATATTTCTGTTTTTCGTATTCTATTCATTGTTTGTTAATGTGTGTTTCTTGTCTTTTGTTTAATTTGTCCCCAACGTTACAGGGCTGGTACCATCATGCATCGAGAAGAATCCTATTGATATTCAGTTGTGTCTGTGATAGATCAAGGTTATTGTTGCGAAAAATAGTGCTCTTTTGGTATCGGGGTGATAACAATAGTTTTATTTATCATAGCCTAGTCAAACTTGCAGAAAGTAATCATTAAAATTAAAACTTTGTCAAGTGTCAGGTTTTGCTGGGCAATAACTTTTGTTCCCCAAAACACCGGCTTGCCAAACTTACTGGGTTGACACACCGATCTGTGAAAGGTCAAAATCATGGTTTAAAAAAAGCAACATCTTTTGGGTGTCAGGGTGATAAGATTAGTTCCATTTATGAAGGTCATTGGACTATTACTATGAATAGAAATTTGTCGAAAATTGTTTTTGTAGTCGGACTATTGGCTGACACTTACATTCATAGTTATCTGTTCTTAATTCTTATCTGCCAGTAGCATGTAAGGAGTTCATTCAAAATAAAAGCCAAGGATATTGCTAGATGGCAATAAGACTATTAGCTGACACTTACATTCATAGTTATCTGTTCTTATTCTTATTCGCCATTAGCATGTAAGGAGTTCATTCAAAATAAAAGCCAAGGATATTGCTAGATGGCATAAGACTATTGGCTGACACTTACATTCATAGTTATCTGTTCTTATTGTTATCCACCAGTGACATTTCAGGAGTTAATTCACATTAAAAGCCAAGGATATTGCTAGATGGCATAAGACTATTGGCTGACACTTACATTCATAGTTATCTGTTCTTATTCTTATCCACCAGTAACATTTCAGGAGTTAATTCACATTAAAAGCCAAGGATATTGCTAGATGGCATAAGACTATTGGCTGACACTTACATTCATAGTTATCTTCTTATTCTTATCCACCAGTAACATTTCAGGAGTTAATTCACATTAACCCTTTACCTAACATGAAAAGCAGACGACACTTGCAAAAAAAATTCTTGAATAATTAATTTTTTTCATTTTTTGTCTCAAAAACATAGGTTATGACCCCTCGTTGGAACGAGCTCGTTCCAACGAGGGGTCATAACCTATGTTTTTGAGACAAAAAATGAAAATATTTTGAACATTAATTGGCGATTTTTGAGAATAGCGCTGGCCGGTCTTGGCCGTTACGTTGGGTAAAGGGTTAAAAGCCAAGGACATTGATAGAGGGCAGTAAGACTAATGGCTGACACTTATATTCATAGTTATCTGTTCTTATTCTTATCCGCCAGTAGCATGTATGGAGTTAATTCAAATTAAAAGCCAATGATATTGCTAGATGGCAGTACAGTTAAAACCAGAAGTCCTGTCATGAAATGCGCACAAATAGCACGTTGATATGTGCGTTAATGTACGCGTTACGGCCCATGTAAAGCTATCAAATTCTGTACATATGGCCTGTGCACAAGCAATGTTTCAGCCAGTGGACCTCCGGGTAACCCGGAGGTCCATTGGCAGAAACATTGTATGTGTTTGCTATGAGTAACCAAGAGAACCTGCCGTGCTTTGGATGCCATTCGACATGGCAATTGCGCCCAATTACAATGCGCAATTAAGCCTAGATAAGCGCACTATTCGTGACAGGACTTCTAGTTTTAACTGTAAGACTATTGGCTGACACTTACACTCATAGTTACTTGTTCTTCTTCTTTTCAGAAAATGTTGCGATATGAACCGAGTCAGAGAGTTTCTGCAAAAGCAGCCCTCAGTCATCCCTACTTTGAAGGCGTTTGCAAGAACAAACCACCAATGATGAAGTGCTAAAACAATTTTTACTTTTTAGCTTGATGCTTCTCTGTATTATGGAGCCATGTTTTTAAATAGGTAGCCTTCTGCATTCAATAGTTTGAACTCTACCATGAAGGTATCATTGTATCGATTTATGGGGTGGTTATTCTTTTACCTAATTCAGCCATAAGCGACCAGTGTTATTCACAAAAATCCCTATTCAAATAATATTTCTTCACATGTGAGCATCTAGTTTTAATTTTTGCCTCAAAAGCATGGTTTTTGACCCCTCAGTGGAATTTGCATGTTGAGATCATTGCAAGGAGGGGTCATAAGCTATAATTTTGTGTCAAAAGGTTGAACTTCTTAGTTAAGGAATGTTTTTCTGCAAATGTCATCTGGTTTTTGCAGACTCGAATCTAGAAAGAGATGGTCTGACAGGGTCATGGAGGGGCAGACCCTCCTCCCCTTCAATTTAGGTCTGTTGGAAATTTTTGTTGCCTATCAGAAAAAGTTGGCCGCCTGAATGGCAACATTAACTTTGAAAGAATTTTTAAAAACAAATTAGGGTATGTTACTCCGAATACCTGCGACCTGCACAGTAATGTATGTCAATAATGACAGATTCTTGATCTGCAAGATTCATAAAAATGACAGATTCACAAGAGTTGTATATTAGTAGATAAGAATTGAGAGTCATGTACACAAAAAATGATTGGTTATTATTATTGTTTAAAGATTCACCTCAGTTTAACAAAATTCTTTAAAATAATAATAATAATTAATGAAGTTTTCATACTTGTTTTGTTTTAAAGAAGTACCTTAAGTTATGCTTCAAATTCGTGTTGACAGTCAATGACCCAGAAAAACTCTCAGGAAATATTAACTCTCGCCCCACCAAATTTTTAGATCCTAGCTTCGCCCTTGGTTATTCATATTAGGTAAATGGTTAAAGCGCTGATGGAATATAACTCAGTTTCACTATGCGTGGTAGAAATTGGAAAGATTTCCATGTATCGCATGCATTCCTGTGCTTATGAAATCTGGTAACATAATCTAATGCAGGTAGGGCTGTCACGATTTTTCAATTTAGGAATCGATTAATTGTCGCAAATAATCGATAATAATCGATTAATCGTACCTAGATCACCCCCACCCCTCTCCCTCTCTTTGAAGTCGATAAAAATGAAGTTCAAGTCAGCTGACCTACCTCAAGTAAACAACGAAGACGATCAACTTTTAGGTACATTCAAAGCTTTGATGTTCTGAACTTTTGAATCGTCAGTGTAATAATCAAGACCGGTCGGCAGTTGCGATCTTCGCAACTGCCGACCGGTCTTGATTATTACACTGACGGTTCAAAGATTCAGACATCAAAGCTTTGATGAATGTACCTGGAAGACAAATGCTTCCAACGGCTTCTTGGGGTTTAATATCGATGTTTTTAACTCAATACCTTTAGAAACAATAGTTTTTTTTTATCAAATTTTCTTTTAATTATTAAACATCTAAAACGGGATACAATTTACCGATTATTCGACAACGAAAAATACTAATCGATTTCGCTGTGACCAATCAACAATCCATTAATCGATTGATCGTGACAGCCCTAAATGCAGGTACTGGAATATAAACTGACCCCAAAGTAGAGTATAAACACGTGTCTCTGTGGCACAAAGTCTTTGGCTATCAAAAACTACTTCTAGTACTTTATATACTACTCAAAAGTTGCTACGGATCACTACATATTTATGCATAAAAAGGTAAATCTGTATGCTTCTATATTTGTTGATTGGGGTTTAACCCTTGACCCAACGAATCGGCCGCATCCACCCGGGTAATATGCAAATTCAGCAGCTGAAAAAATATTATTTTTCAAAAAATTTCAACAAAACCATATTATGTGACCCCTTGTTGGAATGAGCTCGTTCCAACGAGGGGTCACATGATATGGTTTTGTTGAAATTTTTTGAAAAATTTGAGAAAATGCTACAGTAGAACCTGTCTTGAGAGACCGCCCTCTGGGCCACACAAAAGTGGTCTCTCAAGACAGGTGGTCTCTCATAACAGGTTTCAGGTTTTCTCAAGTCAGTGAATAACCAACCACAAAATTCAGAAATGGAGAAGAATGGATTTTTGTAATTACTTTGTAGTTGTTCTTTTTTATGAAGTTTTTGTAACAAATTGAAATGGACTGTTACAAAAATTATAAAAATAAATTAGTGTTGAAAATCTTCGTTGAAGATTTTCAACACTAATTTATTTTTATAATTTTTATAACAGTCCATTTCAATTTGTTACAAAAAGATTTTCAACAAAAATTTATTTTTATTCCTATCTGTCACATTTCAGGTATGTATGAAATTGTTTATTCAGCAATAATCCTAATCTTTTCACAGGGGTCTTATAAAAACATCACAATCTGCAATTGAAACCCAATTAGGAGCTTTTAATACTTTTAATTATGTTAGTATAACCACAATGGATTTTCCAATTCCAGAACAGGTAAAAAGTTTTTGTCATGGTTTCAGCCTTCAAAGGTGCGGTCTCTCAAGACAGGTCCATTATGGCATAAAAATACAAGTTGGTTGGTACCAGGTCACAGTGGTCTCTCAAGACAGGTGGTCTCCCATAGCAGGTCCATTATAGAGTAAAACCAATCGGTGCCTGGTGGATGTGGTCTCTCAAGACAGGTGGTCTCTCAAGACAGTGGTCTCTCAAGACAGGTTTTACTGTATTTAAAATAATAAATTTTGATATCGTCTGCGTTAGGTAAAGGGTTAATGATACTTTCAACAACCTGGATGATAATAATATCATGTTGGAAAATTTTATGGGTGGAGAAAGCCCGAGTACTGGTAGAGAACCACTGAGCATTGTGTATCCTCTCTGATTTACTCTGATTGAACATGCACAAGTTAAAGACAAGATTCGCATTGATGCGGTGTACGACTTTCGTCAACGTGTTGTATACATGTGATATGCTTGCCTTCAGGTTGTTGAAAGTGTTGTTTACCCTTAACAGCCTGGACAATTATACTGAATTCACATCTGACCACAGAAGTCCTGGAAATGAGATGGGTGCGAGTTCAATTGCTTCCATCAGCACCCATGTTTTCTATTTTACGAGGGCTAAAAAATGCACGTGTTAAAAAATATTGTGTATACGGTGCGGCCATATAAATGGGTGTTGTTTTGAAAAATCTGCTCTCAGTGGCAAGTTACTGTCATAGTTCAGCAGGTCCTTATATATTTAAAGTTTCTGGTGTTTTGGGACAGTATTCCCTCAAACTTCATATACCAACATTTTACAGGTGCAATTTACTCCTGTCTCTGATTTCATGGAGCTTCAAACTGCACACAGCCGGAACACAGCCTGTACACATCCAGTGGCTTAACAGTGATTTTCTAGTCAAGTCTTGGCTGCCTTAACAGGCAGCCAAGACTTGACTAGAAACCACTGCCTATGTAATTTGTTTATTGTCAGCAGGACACACTCATGAAGGCATGTAAGTGCACCTGTTCTAAGGTTGGAAAAGTCAGAAATAGGGGGCGCAGTGGCCCAGTAGGTAGAGGTACAGGCAGCAAGCCGAGAGATCCTTGGCTTGAATCCCACCTGCGGCATCTGCATTGTATCCTTGGGCAAGACACTTCACCCCCATTGCCCACGTGGGGGCATGGTGGTGTTGTGTACTAAGGCATACTCAAGTCGTTGGTGCACCTGTCTTTAACCACTGCCAACTAACCCTCTTGTGTGGAGTTAGTATGCTGGGGAGCTGACAGTTGTTCATTGTTGATCAGTGGTTCTCTCTGGGTACTCCAGCTTCCTCCACCTGTAAAACTGTTGTGGTCATGGTTAACCATTGTGCAGAAATACGCGAGCAATAAATAAATGTGAGAAATAGGAATATAAGGGTTATAAGGGTTAAACCCAAATAAACAAACACACATAAAAATGTCCACTTTTACCTTCTGTGTTCAAATATGTTGACAGGTCAGGGTGACTGATACCAAATTTAGAGCTGTATACTGTACAGACCTCTGTTCATCTGTTTGCCCATCTGCCTGTCCGTCTATACCAACATTTTCCCTTGTAGCTCAACCACTGCTACTCTGATTTGAATGATATTTTGTGTTGTGAAAGAGCATCATGGTGTAATGACACCTGTGTAGCGTGAGTTTCTCCCACACATTTTTTCCAAGAGTTACAGGCCTTTTTCACTCAGAAAAATTTATGAAAAATTTTTTGTGCATCGGGGCTTTGCATTGCCCTTTCTTGTTTATACATGTATATTAGTTAATTTATTTACAGCTTAGTAGTCTGAATACAGATACCATCCATGAGTGGATGGTCACTCCACCCTGATTGCTGAACAATCTGTGACACAAGTGTATGGTCTTTGCATACGGATTGCTAAACAATTATATTATCTTTAGAACATGGAGGAAATTCTTTTGAATGACATATTTGAGAAAACGCACTCATATTTTAGTTCAAGAGCACAAATATAAATTTTGTTGAAAAATCTGTTTTGCAGTAATGTAATATACTACTCAAAGTTTGCTAAGCACCAAGTATTTGACACATCATTGTGAAATTTTTTTGTGACATATTTGCGATATTTGTGGTGGATGTGATTGAGGAATGTATTGAGATGGTCCCCAGTGTTTACATTAGCTCTCTTGACAGGCAGACTTTTCATGACAGTCATGGAAAGCATGTACGCCTTGCAAATGTAAGAAGACACTGTCTGAAGCAGAAATGTGGTGGGCTGTAGGGATGGTGGAACAAGGGGCAACCCATGGTCAGGTTTGTGAAGCCCTTGGTGTGTACCATACGGTGATCACCAGAGTCTGGGTAAGATTTCAGCAGTATGGCACACCAGTCAGACGACATGGTGGTGTCAGAGACAGGGCAACATCTGTAGTTGAAGACCGGTTTTTGATCATTCAGGCCCATAAGAACCGCTTTGCCACAGCAACCCAGCTTCGCAGTGACCTTTAGAATGCATCCGGGGTAAATGTTTCGACGCTGACTATCCGGGCAAGGTTGCACGAAGGTGGTCTCCGATCGAGAAGACCATGTATTTGCATTCAGCAGTCCCAGAACCACCGCCAAGCACGATATGAATGGGCCATGGATCATGTAGGGTGGACCAGGGAAGATTGGCAACCTGTCCATTTTACAGATGAGTCCAGGTACTGCCTAGAAAACACAGATAGGCATTCTAGGGTATGGAGAAGATGAGAAGAGCGATTCCATGCAGCCATGACCGCTATGGTGGAGGGTCAATAATGGTCTGGGGCGGCATCAGCTGGGATGGACGCACAGAGCTCTGTGTCCTTGACCGTGGTACATTGAATGCACAGCGGTATATTGATGAGATCCTGAATGCCCACGTCAGATTGTATGCAGGTGCAGTGGGTCATAGATTCATTCTGATGAATGATAATGCCGTCTTTATGTTGCCCTTGCTGTCCAAGAGTACGTATTGAGGGAGGGGATTAAGCGTATGGGCTGGCCAGCAAGATCCCCTGACCTCAATCCAATCGAACATGTCTGGAATGAGTTGCAGCTTGCAATTTCAGCCCGTCCAGCCCAACAAAGAAGTGTCCAGGAGCTTGGTGCCATGCTGGTCCAAGAATTTAACAACATCCCACAAAGGACCATCTGAAACCTGATTGGTAGCGTGAGAAGGCATTGTCAAGCTGTAATTAACAATAATGGGTCTCATACTGGTTATTGAACCCATACCAGTTCACTCTGTCAACTGTTTGGCAAATTTGAAAAATTTCCTCTTTTACCAATAATATCCATTTTCCATGGTTATCATATTCAAAAGCTAACAAATAATGTCAAACACAAACAAAATCTTAATTTCTGTTCTTAAATGATTAAAGATATAATCAAATAAAAAATATATACACTTTTCATAACAATATTTCAAATAAAACGTAAAACAGGTTGTTGGATATAGTTGGTGCTTAGCAAACTTAGTATATTACTGGGGTAACCCAAGTTCTGCATTACTTGTAAAATACTACCCAGAACTAACAATGCCTGGAGGTAGAAGACCTCTGAGTAACTACAGGTATTGACTAATCTTACCTTTATACCAATTGCTGTCATGATATAGCCAGAGTTGCATAAAGTGACCATAAACACCAATAAATAAATAAATAATAATAATAAAGAGGATTAAAATTTGCGTAATTCATCCTGTAAATACCACTTTTCATTCTGTTACAAGTTATTTGGGCTACAACCCGATCTTCATGTTTAATTCAACATTGTGTCTTATTAGTTCTCGTCACTGTTTTTTTTTCTCAGTGAACTCATAATAGATTCAGTTCATTTTTGAAGGCAGAGCTGGCAGAAGTTCTTCCTTATAATTTTTAGGCCTAAGAAAAGGCTTTGGTTCTTCAGTTATCCCTCAATGAAATTAAAACCCCTAATTGAATGTTTCTTGGCTTGTGTCTTCCAAAATTGGTATAAAAGTGTGAGACTTAAAAATTTTACTTTTTTGATTATTGTATATGCACATTCTTGCAACAAAGCATCATTAACATACAGTGGCTGTTTATTTCAAATGTTTTGTGAAATATCCAGTTTGCCATGAACTGAAGAAAATAACTCCGTTTTTATGTGGATGGTATTCATTTTTTGAAAAAGGTGCATAAATATCACTGAACACAATTGTAGTTCATATTTCTCTATTTAACCATTTACCCAATGCAGACGATATCAAAATTTAAGATTTTAAATATTATGTTTTCAAAATTTACAAAATATTTCAACAAAACCATATCACGTGACCCCGCATTGGAACGAGCTCGATGAGTTTGTTCCAGTGAGGGGTCACATGATATAGTTTTGTTGGAATTTTCTGAAAATTAATATTTTTTCAACTGCTGAATTTGCATATTCGTTCGATTCATTAGGTAAAGGTTTGACTAGTATAGTGCAAAATATTTTTGTTTTTTTTGGGTGGGGGGGATGGGGAGGTTGTCTGAATTCGTTCATATATCTTTGCCTTGTGACAATTTATAAATGGTAACCAAACAAATCCATGCATATGAAATATATGCACTTCAACTTCATAGAATGTGAACCACACCCATGGAATATGAAACCTTCAGGTTTTGGTATCTGCACTTAAGAATCAAGCCCAAATATGGACTTCCAACAGTCAACCAGTTAGGCCTCACCAAGTAGATACTCTGTTTCTCAGGCCATTTTTTGTAAAATTGCATGCGTGCGGGCGGTTTTTTATTTTATTTTTTATTTTTGTAATTATTTCTTTGCCATTAAAAAGTTCATGTTCTTGGTTTATTTTATGTTTTAGCCCCCATAATCTACTTAATAGCATGGGTGGTGGTGTATTATATCCCTTGAGTGCAAGAAGGCATTGCAAAGCCTTCTTGCACTCAAGGGACAATTTTATTAACTTGGGTAAAATATCAGACATAATTTGATTTTGGTTTTTTAAGTTTGGATAGGTTATAAAAAGAGAGCATGCGGCAGCCAAAAGGACCATGCGGGAGGGCCTGAGAAACAGATTTTTTTTTTGTAGGCCTTAACAAACACATTTAACATCCCCCCCCCCCCCTCCAACCCCCCCCCCCCCCCCCTCCCCCTCCCCCTCCACTGCATATTGGTAGGGTTATACCGGATTTGGTTCCATCCATTTGTCTGACCTTCCTTTTTTCCTTCCTTATCATCCTCAATTCTTGTCATTACATTTCAGAGAAAATTGTTCTAAATATTTTTCTTAAATTTGATGTTTAGCTTTTTGGTAATAATATCATAGATGGGATTGCAAACCAGCTCTGTCAAAGTATTTCTTCAAGAGTTATTGCCTTTGTCGGGGTTATTTGGTAGGGTATTGGCCATCTCATAGCATTGGAAATTGTTGATATATTGTTTGTCCGTGCTTGTGGAAGTCGCTGTCAAACAAGATCTGCTAAATGGGTCTAATATTCTTGACAGATTACAAGATTACTTTTTCAGTGGGCAGACATTTCCTTTATACAATTGACAGATCAAATTGTACTGGAGGATTGGGAAATGGTTTGGTGTTTGGAAGTTATATGCTATTAACAGGTACAGATGGGCAGTATACCAAACATTTGGTATGGTATCGGTTTTGAGTAGATAAATTGGTCTGAACTGAAGAAATTAAAAGTTACTACATTTTTTGGTATGTTTTATTTCCCCGACTCCAAATAGAAAGGTTTTCTTTATGGCTCAGACGGTAGATTTGCCATGCAAGCACAGCAAATTAAAATTCAGCACATACTGGGAGGGGGGTAGTCCTCAAAATAAGTGGTAATGTTTGGCAATTTCGTATCAAATGCTGCCTCGAGGAAGCTTGGTGGCAGCATTTATTGCAATTGAAAACAGTAGCTACAATAATTTTTTACTTGTTCCGAATTAGTGTTGGGAGGTTAACCGAGAATACAACTCGGTGTCGGTTATTAAAAAACACCGACCAACGTGATCACAAAAAACCGTCATCCCGGTTTCATGCGGGGTTAATTTATTTATGGCATGCGATGACGCAATATCGCGGCCTCGTTGTACATTTTGGCGTAAAAATGGCTGAAACAACCAAACAACCTAGCCCAGTGTGGCAGTACTTCTGAGAACAGGTAAGCAGGGCTTCCCTTGAGTCGGGGCCGATCAGCCCCGGCCCCGAGAGGCCCCTTCTCGGGGCTTTTTTTTCGGCCCCGACTTTTTTTTCAGTCTTTGCTCCCGAAATCTCAGTGTTGGTAGGTTTGGGCCACAAAATTTTGCGAGATTAATTTTTCCATTCACGTCTCATTCACACAAATGTGATTACAATAGAAGAAGCAGCAAATAACAGATAAAATAATAATACAAACTGTTTTTGTCTGATTCGAATTAACATCCACCTAAATCCGCATGAAAACTGAGAAAATTCCAAGATTAAACAAAAAAAAAACAAACACATTTACGAGACTTCGAAAGCACGCTTGTCAACTAATGGGGGAATTCCCTTCAATCCCACAATACTATGCGCGGGTACATCCGATCCTAACATATGAATAAATGCAACACTAGACACAGAAACTGCCGTTAAAATAAAATGTGTACCTGTGTCTACGTGGAGAGGTGGGGTGCATTCCATTTCTGAAATATCCAAAGCTGTGGAGAATTTTCATGGATTGAAATTATTTAAACGGTAAACTGAAATGTTTTTTCAATTTTTTTTCTTTGAGACAACACTTGCATCGAAAATACACAGCCCACATGCCACAATATGTACAAAACGTCCTAAAATTTTATCAACAAAAAATCCAAAATGTCTATGTACGAAACGTCCAGCCAGACATGTTAACTCTCCCGGAATGCCCGGGATTCTCCCGAAATTAGCTATCCCCTCCCGCCCTCCCACCCGGGAGTCAATTTGGGCCAAAATCTCCCGGAAAGTCGACATACCAGACAAAAACTGAATCCACCAGCTTTTGTTTACAAATACAAAAGCATGTGCTCTACTCTCAATGACAAGGTCATTAAGTTTGTGTGAAACATCACCACTTACGTAAGAACTGGTGACCAATCTCATTTCTGTCAATGGCCGTGTTGTGATTATTTGCAACACGTTTGACAGGCGGATTAAATGAATTTGAGATGCAGGATAATTGCTGAAATTGATTATATATTAAAGGCACACCTTTGCTTGTATACAGGTAGCAGTCAAATCGAAAAATAAGTTCCATATGCATAAATTTTGTCCAATCGAACATGTGCAAAAATACACACAAATTTATTATTGTGCATTTTGGATTTCACTTTCACTTCAGATAATTATAGCCAATTTTGCAGACAAACGGCTCAAACATATGAGTTGCCGTAATTTTCAATATATTGGGAAAAATTTCCGATTCGCAATTTTCTAAAGCAAGCTGTGAAAAAAATTATGTTTTTGGTGAAAAAAATCTCCAAAAAGTTGCTAATTTACGGCACTTGGACGTTTTTTCATTCGTTGTGATAAATGGACAACAAAATAAATTAAATATCCCGGAGATGTTTCGTCCTGGGCTGGCTGTGGCATAATGTTCACGTTTCACTGAAAAATGATCACCCCATTCCAAATCCCCTTTGTAAGTGACCAACTACTTCCAGTGAGTACCCGGTGTGGTTAGGTGGGGCGCTGGGCTTTGGCAGATCGAATTGCCACAACAACCAGGCTCGGGGTGTGCCTAAACACCACAGATCGCCGCAGGTTACCGCAGGTCGCCGCAAGTACCCATAATTTCCCAAATAGATCCAAAACTTTCAACACAGCGTCAAAACTGATATAGTGCTGAAAAAGTCGAAAATATCTCCAAACATTTTGTACATAAAACCATTGAAATATGGATGGCATTGGAACAACTCAGATATTGGCACATGACCACATCCATATTTTTGATTTCTGTTTTTCTCTATATTTCTATGTTTTGGCTTTTGAAAGGACAAATTGTTCAAATAAAACACATTAGGGTGGAATGTTTAATGTATGTGTGTGTGTGGGGGGGGGGGGGGAGGGGTGGTAACATGGAAATTATTGATGTGCTGCCCACGTGCAAAAATCTCACTGACAAGTATCCGAGTCTCACTGGGAGCTCATCAAAATCTCACTGACAGTCACCTCGAGAGGTTAACAGGTCTGGGTCACTCACCACCGGTTAGTAGAACGTTGGCGTATGTTCCTTTGATGTATTGTTGTTGGACTGTTTCCTGTTATGTCTGTGTGTGTGGGGGTGGGGGGGGAGGTATTTGGTATTAATTTGTATTTAAAATTGATCCACACATGGCTTCTACGCGCAAAAAAAATCTCCCTGAAAATCATGTCATCTCCCTGAAAATTTTCTTCAATCTCCCTGAAAAAATTTTTGGAAGGTTAACATGCCTGCGTCCAGCACCCACATGATGGGTCCAAGTCGTTTCGTCCCCGGGATTTTTTTTTCTAAGCAAAAGCAATCAAGTAAAGTCGCCATTGGAAAGAATGTAACAACATAAAATTACCCCAAAAGGCCCGACCTCAATATCTGGGGGACTTTTTTCAGGCCCCCAGCAGGCCCCGACCTCAACATCTGGGGGACTTTTTTTTAGGCCCCAACCATTTTACTCCAGGCAAGCCCTGAGGTAAGTAAATAACATAATTCAACAAACTTCAGAAGCCAGTAATCCTACTCATTGTGTTTCATGCATTCCGTGACGAATCATTTGATTGACGTACAAAGTGGTAATTGCATTTCATGTATTTTATCTACCATTTACTCCCAAAAACGCAATCGCAAACTGTCGCAGACAGAAATATTAATAGCAATAAAAATGCGGCGATAAAAGATCTTGTAACGCTATTGCAATAGCTATAAATGTCACGTGACATCGCAAGCGAAGAATGCACATGCGCGAGACGGACTGTTTCAGTGGTACGGACAATGTCAAGTCATTGCCATCAAAAACTTGTAATGTTGTAATGAACAATGCATCAAAATTGCCTCAACAAACATTCCACGATGCAGGGAATTGCACAATCCACCATGCAAAACATCTAAACAAACCAGAGGCTCAAGTGAGCCTAAAACGCTCACCTGGCTCAGGTTGTCAAAAGAGATGAGTGTATTTTGGAAGGGACTTTTGAGGTGGAGACCATGAAAAGTGGAGAAAACTAAAAGATTTGGGCTTGTATTTTTGATATTTATTTCAACAAGACTAGTACTGGGGATAACGTACATGATCCATGGCACTGACGGCAAATTAGTGCTACAAACTGATAGATACCTCAGTAAATTATGTTTTTTGAACTGGGGCATGGTCTGAAGATTTTTAGCTTAACTTGACATAGTCAGGTTAAGCTAAAAACAGCCTTGATCGTCACAAAATTTTATATGCAGGTTTGGGGTCATGTCTAGATGAGAACGTCCCCTTTTGGTCGCAATCGGGCAACCGGTATGGCTCCTGAGCCCAAACCCCAAAACCATTAGCACAGTCTACAGGTCGTATTTATGAAGAGATTTCATTGTAACTTGGTAGGATGCCTCTGTATAATGCCCAGATGAGAACGTCCCCTTTTGGGCCTGATCTATCAACCGTGATGGCAGCCCAAGCCCGAAACCCAAAAACTTTTAGCACAGTCTGCAGGTCATGTCTAATGTGGAGAGATTTCATTGTAACTTGGCAGGAGGACTCCGTATGATGTCTAGATGAAAATGTTCCCATTTGGGCATGATCTGCCAACCGTGACGACTGCCCGAGCCCAAAACCCGAAAACCTTTAGCACAGTCTACAGGTCATATTTATTGAGGAATTTTATTGTAACTTGGTGGGCTGACTTCCTATAATGTCGAGATGAGAAAGTCCCCTTTTGTGCGTGATTGGGCAACTGTGATGGCTACAGGGGCCCGAAGCCAGAAAACCTTTAGCACAGTCTAGAGGTCATATTTATAAAGGGATTTCATTGTAACTTGGTAGGATGACTCCAAATAATGTCCAGATGAGAACGTCCCATTTTGATCGCGATCATTCAGCCTTGATGGGTGCCCGAGCCCAAAAACCTTTAGCATAGGCAAATGGTCTTTTTTATGGAAGGATTTCATTGTAACCTGTTAGGTTGACTCCATATAATACCTAGATGATGACATCCGCTTTTGGTCGTGATTGGTCAGCTGTGATGGCTACAAGTGCCCGAAGCCCAAAAACCTTGAGCACAGTCTACAGGTCATATCTATGAAGGGATCATTGTAACTTCATATGATCACTCCAGATGATTCCCAGATGAGATTGTCCCCTTTGGTTGCGATCATTCACCCATGATGGCTGCCCGAGCTCGAAAACCTTTAGCACAGTCTACAGGTCATATTTATGAAGGGATTTCATTGTAACTTAGTAGGTTGACTTCATATAATGTTCAGATGAGAACGTCCCCTTTTGGACCTGATTGGGCAACTGTGACGGCTACAGGGGCCCAAAGCCCGAAAACCTTCAGAACAGTCTACAGGTCATAATTATGAAGGGATTTCATTGTAGCTTGGTAGGATGACTCCAAATAATGTCTAGATGAGGACGTCCCCTTTTGGTCGCGATCACTCAGCCTTGATGGCTGCCCGAGCCCAAAAACCTTTAGCATGTCTGTAGGTTGTATTTATGGAAGGATTTCATTGTAACTTGTTAGGTTGACTCCATATAATGCCTAGATGATGACATCCCCTTTTGGTCGTGGTTGGTCAGCTGTGATAGCTGTGGGTGCCCGAAGCCCGAAAATCTTGAGCACAGTCTACAGGTCATATTTATGAAGGGATTTCATTTGTAACTTCATATGATCACTCCAGATGATGTCCAGATGAGAATGTCCCCTATTGGTTGCGATCATTCAACCATGATGGTTGCCCGAGCATAGAGCCCCAAAACCTTTAGCACAGTCTTCAGGTCATATTTATGAAGGGATTTCATTGTAACTTGGTAGGTTGACTTCATATAATGTCTAGATGAGAACAGCCCCTTTTGGACACCATTAGGCAACTGTGATGGCTACAGGGGCCCAAAGCCTGAAAACCTTCAGCACAGTCTACAGGTGATATTTATGAAGGGATTTCATTGTACCTTGGTAGGATGACTCTAAATAATGTCTAGATGAGAACGTCCCCTTTTGGTCGCGACCATTCAGCCTTGATGGCTGCCTGAGCCCAAAACCCCAAAACCTTTAGCATAGTCTATTGGTCATATTTATGAAGGGATTTCATTATAACTTTGTAGCATCACTCCAGATGATGCTCAGATGAGAATATCCTCTTTTGGTTGCGATCATTCAACCATGCCCAAAAGCCCAAAAACCTTTAGCACAGTCTACAGGTCATATTTATGAAGGGATTTCATTGTAACTTGGTAGGTTGACTTCATATGATGTCTAGATGAGAACGTCCTCTTTGGACGCAATTGGGAAATTGACGGCTAGAGGGGCCCGAAACCCGAAAACCTTCAGCACAGACTACAGGCCATATTTATGAAGGGATTTTAATGTAACTTGATAGGATGACTCATTTTGGAATAATTTCACTGTAACTTGGTAACTTTTGTTGATATACGTTAACTGTGAGGGCCACATACATTAACTGTGAGGTCATATTAACCCACCCCTCAGCTCTTTAGTTCAGTGTACACCTCATATTATTTTTATCATAAACATAGCATACAGGAAACAGAAATGAACATATTCCCAATTATCACAATTCTTGTCTTATTTCATAATCCTTTCATTAACATTGAACATTATCCTTTTCATCAAACACAACACACAAGTTAAGCTACAGTGTCATTGACACTTTCATACAGGAGTTATGGGGCTTGGAAATTTGCGTATTTCAATCAATATTTTTTCAGAACTTTTTTTATGGCATAACTTGAACAATAGTTAATGGATTTCAATTCATTTTGGTACATGTCTCTGTAGCAACAATGTCTATGTCAAGTTCGATGACCAGCCTTATCCGATGAAAATTATTGGAGTTATTGCCCTTTGTTAAGATAATAATATTGTGTAATACTTTTTATGGAACAACTTAAACATTAGTAACCAAATATCAAATTGTTTTTGGTATATATCTCTTCGGAAACAACGTCTACCTCAAGTTTGATGACCACCGTTATCTGATGAAAATTGTCCAAGGTCTTCCCCTCCCCGTGTCATTTGGGCAATTTTTCCCCAAATGTGTTTGGAAGGATTGAGAGTAATTACATGCAGAAAAAAAAATTGAATCACTTGGCAATGCAGGCAGTTTGTTGGATGAAAATAGTTTTGTACAATTTGACAATGCAGGCCGTTTGTTGGATGAAAACAGTGGTAAGTACAATTTGAAAAAAGTCTAATCGGGCATATTATACACTGGGCGTAGCCCTTGTTGGCAGAAAAAAACGTATTGAAAGAATATGGAGGCCTCTGTACTTCTAAATTTAAAAAAAAAATCGCGACATCAACGCCGTAGCTGCAACGGGTGGTGCAATCTCACAAAATTCTAAGTTCATCAAGGGCCATAACTCCAAGGAAAAATATTTGGAACAATACATGCATTGAACAGTGGCTAGACATCAATAAGATACACCTACATGCCAAATATAAAGTCATTCCATCAAGTATTTCAAAAGTTAATGAGTTTTGAAACTCGTTGGTCACAGACAGACCGACAGACCAACATTGCCACTTATAGAGCTGCTACTCGCAGCTAAAAATGTACCGAGTATCTGCCCCCATCTTGAAAATGCTTTGTTTGCTTATTGGTTCATGACAAATCAATCATAAAGTGCTATCATACATTATTTGTTGTTGATTTCTTAACTTACTTGGAGAACCAATACTGAAAGTACTTGATCTTACATAATGTTGCTGCAATGAAATGTGTGAAATATTGAAAGGGTAAATGCACTTTGTAAAAAAAATAATGAAGGCGTGGTTTCATTTGATTTGTAGATTTAAGTCTGTCTCAATTCGAGTTTCAGTGAATAACAAAAAAAAAATATAGGATTCACAATGCCCTAAGTATGACCTATATAAATGGAACAGGAAGCAGTAGTTAGCTTGTAAATTGTTAGTAAAGTATATTCTTTAAAACTGTAAATTGTCGATTTTTTTTGTTTTAATGTTATGAAAAACTTTCATTGTAAGTGAGAATTGTATATCGAATTAAGTTATCGGAGGAGTGTAGCTTATTCCTAGTAATTTTGTGAAATATTATTTTATGTCAGGTTATTCATTTCACCTGTGATTTTAATAACGTCAAGAAACAATGATCAACTTCAGGTGCAGATGAGCAGGATATTTATTTTCTCTGGCTCAGTTTGAGCAATACAGTGGAACGCTGTTAATTGAATAACCACTTTGCCAATGAAAATTCAATTGAAGGAGTATTCAATTAACAGGGCTTGTGTCACTTTTCTGTATTCTAGAGATAAACTTAGCATTTATTCTATTATATCTTGTTTGACAGAGCTCCATGAGCTCTGTCAAACAAAATATAATAGATTAAATGCCTGTATTGGATGTACTGAGGCCATATAGGTTTATAAACAAAGAAAAATTGGGGAGAGTCAGGGTAATTTTTCGACAGGTTACAAGATTTTTTATTCAATTAACAGGAGGAGTTTACTCTATAACCTATATTCAATTAACAGGTCAAATTTGTATTGGAGGTATGGTAAATGGTTTGGTGTTGGAAAATTATATTCAATTGACAGGGATATACAATCAAGAGATATCCAATTAAGTGGGCTCCACTGCACTGAGTTATTGTTCTTGAACTTTACAATTGTAAATAATTTCTCTTGGGAAAATCCAGTGGAGTAAAAACACTGATCTCAATACAACTGAATTTCTGGAATGTCAGGAAGAAACGGTGCAACTCAATCTGCCCCACCCCCAATTTGTCAGTGCCATTTGATGACGTGAAGCCTATTAAACTGTGACTGAAATCAGTGTAACAGCTTTGACTTCATCAAATATCATGGTCTCCAACGGAACCCTAGGAAGTGAAGCAGTGCTTGTTTACTATGGTAAACAAGCTGTTTTACTGATAAAATAGGACCGGTGCTTGGGATGGAGGTCCTTTAAAATGGGTAACATGAGTATTAAAGATTGACAAAACTTGGCTTTATCTCCATGTTTCTTTTGTTGTTGAACATTGTTTATATATAGCCAGGCCAGAAAATAAGCAGTCTGACATGTGCAGAATAAGAGGGTGAATTTGATGATGCTATCCACACAGTGGGCTAGTTTATCCTCTGGGTACCTCTTTCTGTTTAGTCTTAGACTCAGATTCAGATTGAGGTTTACAGAGGGTAGAGTCAGCAGGGTAGCATCACTAAATTTACCCTCTATGGACCTCATTTTGCAGATGACAGTCTGCTTATTTTCTGGCTTGTATATAGCAACATCCCCCACTCCCTCCTCAGATGGCCAATGAGTGTTCCTGCAATCCAGTTGTATAGAGATGAGTGGGTGGACATTACTGCCAAATTTCTTGACCCTTTACCTAACACATAAGGAATACGAGACTTGCAAATAACATTCTTGAATAGCGATATTTTTTTCATTTTTTGATTCAAAAACATGGCTTATGACCTCTCACTGTTCATTCAAATGAGAGGTCATCACCTGTTTTTGAGACAGAAAATATAGAAAATTGAAGGGTGATTTTTGTGAATAGCACTGTGTTGTTTTGGACATTACATTGGGTAAAGGGTTAAGATATTAGCTTACTTGGTTCACTAAATCATCAACAAGTGCATATGTGCCATTATATCAGTTTCATGCAGCTTGATTTATGTGTTACAGAGTTATTGCACTTTAATTCTCCAGAGTTAGCACAAAAAATGAAAGGTACTTGAATCTTGACCTTTGTCTTGAATAGTGCTTCACTTCATTTTAAACCTGGAGAAATGGAACACTGCCTTTGCCTTAATTGTACTTGACTTTGGCAAAATGATGGATTTTGATTGCGTTGCCAACTTGTCAACACGGAAAATCACAAATCACTCTTTGGAAATCACATGTTAAGTAAGTAAAGTGTTATCATTACCAAGTATGAGTGTCGTTCCCACCTCAAGACATAGATAGAAATCGAGTGTTAATAAGTACATTGGTCACATTACAGAGGGTGGGATGTAAAAACGTTCAACAAAAGATTTCAGTTTCTGTAAGGGATTGTCCAGGAACCAAAGCTTTTCTTTTTTATTTAGCCTTAGTGATGCCTTTGCCATTGTCTGGATAGCAAGCTGAGAAGTCGAAAAGTTAATGTACTTGCACATTGGGTTTCTCTTGGTGTTATCCCTTTACTTAATGTGAACAGCTGCCCATGGTAAACCCAGGAAGTGAAGTAGTGCTTGTTAGTGTGGTACAGCTTTTCTGGTCAGGATTAGCCATTGTGCAGAAGTATGTGACCATAAACACTAATCAATAAATAATGTAAACAGACCATCCCCTTGAGAACACTTCAAAGTGTAGCAGTGCTTGTCTACTTCAGTTAAGTTCTGCTCTACCTGTAAAATAGGACCCAGAACCAACCCCTTGGGGGAGGGGGGTGGGGAGTCTTATAAAGCAGACAGCATAGGTATAAGTAATTAGCTAAATCTTGACTTCATACCTTGGTTGTGGTCATGATTGTAGCATAGATGCTGAACGTGACCTAAAAAGCAATAAACAACAGCAAGCTTTATTCACAAAAATAGTTAATGTTCCAATAAGAGTAAAATCCTCGCCCTCTGATTGGATAGCGCTGGCGTAGTTTCTCCAGTAGCAAATGTTACCGTGTGATGTTACAATGCGAAATATTTGAAATGACGTCTCCCATTTCATAATTGTTTCATGAACGGAGTGACTAGCAAGCCGCTTCATTTTTCTGGATTTTTCACATATGTAGCAGACAGAGTTCCAAATGAAGTGTTGTTTAAATTATAAACAAATTTATGATTTGAACCAAGCCAGAAAATAAGCAGACTGTCATCTGCAAAATGAGGTCCCCAGAGGGTGAATTTAGTGATGCTACCCTGCACAGCAGGGTAGCTTCACTAAATTTACCTTCTGTGAACATCAAGCTGAATCAGGGTCTCAAAACTAAACAGAAAAAGGTACACAGAGGATAAATTTGCCCACTGTATAAGATAGCATCATCAAATTCACCCATAGGGGACCTCATTCTGCAAATGTCAGACTGCTTATTTTCAGGTCTGATTTGAACTAAGATGGAATGAGTTTATCGGATTTAATGATTATTTACAACTGCTGTTGTGGGGTAATCAAGAGATTTATTTACCAAACTTGTGATCATTAAAAGTTGCCTTGAACAAGACAACGTTTAGGGATCACAAGTTCAGTAAATAAGCCTCTCGTGTTTCATGATGTTGGTTTTGGGATGTTGGTAGGGTCGTGTTGGAACATATAAGTTATTGTGATAAATTGGCAGTAACATGGTCTGAGGTTTGCGGCTCAGAGTGTATGTTCAACTTCGAATCTTCGCATCTCAGTCAAACATAAGCCTAGAGATGCAAACCTCATACCATGTTACCGTCAATTCATGACAGTAACTAATATTCCTGAGTATTCAATAATTTTGGGGGCAAATGTTGTTTACAATTCTGGTTAGGTAAGGGTTAATGTTTCTTAGATCGATGATCCTCAATGATTGGTTGTTGAAAAGTGCGTAAAATGGCTGTAAGCAAAAATATTTCCCACCGAACGAGCTTTTTTGCTTCTGATGTTAAAATAATAATTTTACTACTATAATTATTGTTTTACAAACTGTACTTCTTGTACACTAATATTGTTACTGTTTTGTTAAATAAAATGCTGCCCATTTCAGCATCTGCTTCAGATTTCTGGTTGTTTATCTGAGTGAATCTTAAGGTGAAATATAGTGGAGCTCACTTAATTTCTGTCCCACAGTACCTTCAAGGTTACTTGAAACATGCATACAGGTGAGAGCATTGGCCGACGCTTTGTGTTGCCCTTGACACTGATGTCGAAATATCTAAAGTTCAGGGTGCAAATATTTCCCATAATGCAACTAGAAATTTAACCAATTCATTCTTGTTTGATAAGAGCTCAATGAGCTCTGTCAAACAAGATTGAATTGGTTAAATTCCCAGTTGCATTATGGGAAATATGGCTACTTCAAATCTGGATATTTTGACATCAGTGTGCAGGAGGTTAATAGCTAGAAAATACAATGGTAATAGTTGTATAGTATTGGCTCCCGGCAATAAATTAGTGAGTCTGGTAGGAGGGGAAACATGGGTGTGCCAGGCGAAGAAAATTACACTGCAGGAAGGACATTTCCTTGCATCTGAGACAGCGATTCATGTTTTAGTGTGAACGACTTTGTGAGAATAATTATGTCGAATCTTAAGGAAACACCCAGAGCTATCACTGTTTCGTCACTACAATCGGCATGTGATATCTTACTTCATCGACAAACAATAGAAAATATCAATGGTTTCCAAATGACACTTGACAATCTTAAGTTGCAGAATGCCAATTCTGGAAACCGTGCTCCTAAAATGTGTCAGTGTTGGGAGAACGACCGCGTCTTGACTATAATTTTATGGCATCATGTTGTTTGTTTTTTCAACTGGATTTTATGTTTTATCAGTAAATGATCGGCAGTGAGAATGTGGTAGGGGAACCCTGCTCCAGGTAATGATCCATGTCATACAGTTTTGGATGTACTGCAGCTTTTCACGAGTGCATTTTTTAGAACCTATCACACGAGTCACAGTAGTCAAGGTGGCTAGTAACAAAGGCATGGACAAACTGCTCTGATGTTTGTGTTCAATTTTGGGAGAATGAATGCGTCTTGACTAGAATTTTATGGCATCATGTTGTTTGTTTTTTCTCTCTCTTGTAACAAAGGCATGAACAAACTGCTCTGATGTTTCTGTTCATGAAAATAAAATTTTTCTGATATTACATAGATGAAAAAATGAACTCTTGACAAATGTGCTTTACCTTTTATACCCTGGTGTCAGTTAAATGGCAGCAATTGGAGGAGTTCGTATTCTTTATTTGGGGGTATACCAATTAATATTTTCAACATGCAGCCTTAGAGCTGCACGTTGAAAATATTGATTGGTCTGTCCCACACTCATATTGATTGGTCTATCTCCCACTCTGCACCCATCATACACTTAATGAAATTACGTCATATCATATTCCTGGCCGGATCACCGTGGGAACCCCGGGAAGTGAAGCAGTGCCTGTTCACTGTGGTAAACAGGCTCAGTTTTTCTGGTAAAATAGGACCTAGTCACCAATGCTTGGGAGGTGCAAACCCTCTCTAAAATGGGCAACATGGCTTATTAACGCTCACCCCTGGTCTTGAGTTGACACTCATGTTGAGGTCATGATTAGCCATTGTGCAAAAATATGTGACCTTAAACATCAATAAATAAATAAATAATATTCCTGGCCAGAAAAGTGGCCTCGGGTTAATGGCTAACATGTTCATCGGGTAAATTTTGTAATGCTACCCTGTTGTGCATGGTAGCATCACCGAATTCACCATCTGGGGACCTCATGCAGGTGACAGTCTGATTATTTCCAGGCTTGATGACATATCACTGGTCAGAGAAAAATCAAGAAGGTCCACTTGTATCAAGTGTTGCTCTGATACCTTCAATCTTTTCAATAAAGAAACTATAAAATCGATTTGCAGCGTCCTAAACCCTTTAACCAATGTTGATGATATCAAAATTTATTATTTTAATATTTGTTTTTTCAAATTTTTCAAAAGATTTCAACCCTCCCCGCGGGACCCCCAGGAAATGAAGCAGTGCTTGTTTACCGGTCACTAATGCTTGGGGTGTGAGTCCTCTAAAATAGGCAACATAGGGTATAAACGATTGACTGACCTTGACTTTATCTCCATGTTTGTTGTCATGATTAGCCTTTGTGCAGAAGTATGTGGCATTAAACACCAATAAATAAATAAAAGATTTCAACGAAACCATATAATGTGACCCCCTCATTGGAACGAGCTCGTTCCATTGAGGGGTCACATGATATGGTTTCGTTGAAATTTTTTGAAAAATATATTTTTTTTAACTGCTCATTTTGTAAATTAAGCGGGTAGATGCGGCCGATTCATTAGGTAAGGGGTTAAATGACGCATCCTCAGGCAGTATGGTGCTCTTTTGTTAATGCAAAAGCTTCTCAATGATAGTGGACAGAACGAGAAGTTACATTATCAGAAATTCCCTCACTTTGCCGATTTAATTAGTGAACCATCAGATCACCAAAGTTAAGCAACATCAAGCCCGGTAAGTCCTTGGATGGGTGATCGTCTGAGCGATCGATTCAGACTCCCGCGTTGTATCATTGGGCAAGGCACTAACCCTGATTGTCCACATGTGGGCATGATGACGCCATGTGCTAAGGCGTACTGCACGTCGATGGTGAGCATTTCTTCAACCAATCTTACCCTGCCTGTGCTGCAGTGCAGAGTTACGACGTTGGGGAGCTGGCAGCTGCTCGTTGTCGCTTGGCGATTCTCTCTGGGTACTCCAGCTTCCTCCACCTGTAAACCTCACCGACACAGCATAACCTTGGCTCTTAAAATGTCATTAAACCTTAATAAATAACTAAGTAAATTAGTGAACAGCGTTGTTTGTCACCACTGATGTCCAAGGTTACGTCTACAGGAGTTTTCCTTCCTGATCTCATCAGTGAACCAAGGATAACATGGACATACAGTTAAAACTAGAAGTCCTGTCACGAAGTGTGTGCTTGTATAGGCTTAATTGCGCTTGAGATGTTGAAACATTGCTTGTGCACAGGCCATATGTACAGAATTTGATAGTCTTACTATGGTCATAACGCATAGATCAACGTGCTATTTGTGCACATTTCATGACAGGACTTCTAGTTTTAACTGTATGTTGAATGTGCAACTTTTCATTGGCGCACTCAACAATTACTTGATGAACTGAAAACATCCATTGTCATCCATAGCAGTCGGATTTTGAGGCGTGTTATGGCACTCACAGATTTCAAAACCAGTGAGTGATCAAGAGCTCACCTTGAGAATCCTATTGAAGTCTAGTGTGTTAATTTCATTCCAACATGCATAAAATATCCAGTGGTTAAGCTGTTGACGCTGTTAAAAAATCCGCTGAGAAATGAATTCCCACTGTGCACACTGATCCGAAAAATTCAAAGCATCACTAATCCTTTTGAAGGTTTTGAGGACAACGTCAATGCAGGTAGCATGTGCGTACTTTACAACAGTACGTGGGAAGAATTGGCAAAATGTCGATTTCATTTTTCTTCTGCATCAGATTCTTTCAACTTAACGTTTACATTGTATTAGTTACATATTTTAACAAAATTAATTTAAATTACAATTAACCCTTTACCCAACGAATTGCCCGCATCTGCCCTCGTAATATGCAAATTCAGCAGCTGAAAAAATATTTTTCGAAAAAATTCAACAAAACCATATGATGTGACCCCTCTTTGGAACGAGCTCGTTCCACTGAGGTTTCACATGATATGGTTTTGTTGAAAGTTTTTGAAAAAATTTAAAAAATGATATTTAAAATAATAAATTTTGAAATTGTCTGCGTTGGGTAAAGGGTTAAATAACACAATACATGTTGCTGAATGTAAGATGTTCAGTGGTGTTTTTCGTCAATTTGATTAAAAAAAACAATCCAAGTTTAGTCAGTCAGTCAGCACTTAAAGTGTGTCAGAGGTGAGGTCAACGGACTCTTGTCAGTTTTAGTTCAGTTGGGAAATCTGTTATATATTTAGTGAAACAAAGCCTCAAAGGCATGTCCGTATATCAACCGGAGTAGCATCATCAACTGTCAGGGAATTTCGGTCTTGATTCTGGAATTTTCTCCTGCAGAGATCAGTTGTGTGTGAACGTGTTAGAATATACTGTGTTATGACTTCATACTTCACAGGAAAATACCTGTTCAAAATCTATTTGAAGCTGAAAAAAATGCTGATAGGATCACTGAGCCAATGTCGAATTGTGACAGCACAAAATTGGGTTTAATCATTATCAACTTATTGTCCTGAAACCAGTTGTTTACAATTTACTATGTGAAGGGTCAGTGTGACCTTGACCTAGTGATTCCAAAATAAATAGGGCTCTTTCTTGCACCAATGCCAACCTACTTATGAAGTTTCATGAACATAGGTGGAACCATTGTCAAATTATCATCTGGAGTCCAATTGTTTAAGATTCATTATGTTCAAAGTCACTGTGATCTTGACCTTTCTCCCAGCAAGACCAAAATACATAGGGTTTTTCCTCTTGCCAATGTGAGCCAACCTATAAAGTTTCATGAACGTGGGTCAAACCATTATCAAGTTATTGTCCGGAAACCAATTGTTTATGGATTTACTATGTTGAAGGCCACTGTGACCTTTCAAATAGCGAGTCCAAAATAAATAGAGTTCTTCCTCTCTCTGATGCCAACCTACCTGTGACGTTTCATGACGGTGGGTCGAACCATTATCAAGTTATCATCCAGAAACCAATTGTTTTGATTTACTACGTTTAGGGTCACTGTGACCTTGACCTTTGACCTATCGAGTCCCAAATAAATAGGGTTCTTCCTCTCAGAAAGGCCAACCTACATATGAAGTTTCATGAATGTGGGGTCAACCATTGTCAAGTTATCCGGAAACCAGTTATTTATGATTTGGTATGTTCAAGGTCACTGTGACCTTGACCTTTGACCTAGTGTGTCCAAAATAAATAGGGTTCTTCCTCTCACCGAGGCCAACGTACCTATTAAGTTTCATGAACGTGGGTCAAACCATTATCAAGTTATCGTCTGGAAACCAAAATGGTTACGCCTGTTAACCCCCCCAACCACTTTACTGTATTTTTACAATTGGTCACCAGCATATCTGAAATATACACCAACTGAAAAAAATGCACAGGGTTAGTTGGTTACACAGCGTGCAGGATTCAAGGACCTTATGGAAATACTTACATTGGATTGTGGAAATTTTTTTCAAGTAACTTCCAAAAATGAAAACATAGTTGATAGCGGTTTCTAGCACTTTACCAGTCAAAAACATTTTTGTAAAAAGAAACCAGCAGTTTTTCCCCATGAAGTTTTATTTCATCACAGAAACAGTTGAATAATAAATACATCACTTTATGTTGCATATTTAACAAAACACCGTCCCAAACAAAAACCATTCAATAAAAACTGATAAGGCCTAAAAAAAAAATAAAAAATCTGTTTCTCAGGCCCTCCTGCATGGTCCTTTTGGCTGCTGCATGCTCTCTTTTTATAACCAATTTAAACTAAAAAAAAATTAAAATTAAATGGTTTATGTCTGATATTTTACCCAAGTTAAAAAAATTGATGAATTTGTCCCTTGAGTGCAAGAAGGCTTTGCAATGCTTTAGCATTGCAAAGCCTTCTTGCACTCAAGGGATGAAATACACCACCACCCATGCTATTCTGTAGATTATGAGGTCTAAAACTTGAACCATGAACATGATGGCAAAGAAGTAATTACTGAAATGAAAAAAAAATAAAAAACCGCTCGCCCGCATGCAATTTCACAAATAATGGCCTGAGAAACAGAAGATCTACTTTGTGTGGCCTAACAGACAGTTAATCCTGAAATAAAACCAATAAAAATCAGCTGACTTTATATAAGTTTATAGAAATTTACATCAACAATAAAGGACTAATTGAAGGTTTTACACTCCACAGTGCATAAGCTGTGGGTATAGGACTTTGCTTTTAGTACCCACCCCCCATGTACTTCCGACTGATATTTTCATAATAATGAAAGTGTCAATGACACTGTAGCTCAACTTGACAAACTTGAACTTCGTAAGTTATAAGTGAAATGGCAAAATTGAAGATCATTGGTACCAATGCTAGTTATTTGATGAAATTTCAACATAACAGCTTTGTATGCGCACACTGTCAGAGCAATCCATGCATTTTAAAATGTAAACTGTTGGGCTGGCTAAAGGAAGAATGCTGATACACAAATGCAGTAAAATTAAAGGTCATTGTAAACGGAAACTTTTTTCACAAAAATGAATGCTAATCAATATCTCCTATCTGGAGTTCTCGCGTAATGAGCACACTAAGTTTGAAAACAATCCTATGATAAATGTAGTCCATGTCAAAGAAGAATGTTGATGCACTAAATCAAAGGTCATTGCTAACAGCAACAGTTTTTGATGGAAATGAAAAGAAAATCGATAGCTCTATCTTGGTCACCCTGAATAAGCGTACCGAATTTCAAAACAACCCAATAATGAAAACGCCATCTGAAGCATGCCAAGGGAAGATGTTAAAACACAAATGTACTAAGTTTGAAGGTCATTGCTGGTGGGAATATGCCCTGTAGGGATAAGTTGCTGCACAAACACACTAAGTTCAAAGGTTGGCACGAACAACTTTTTTTGATGGAAATGAAAGAAAATCGATACCTCCCATCTGGAGATCAGTCTGAACGTGCATACCAAGTTTCAAAGCAATCTATTCATAAATGTGCCATTAGAGCATGCCAAGTGAATATGCTGATGCACAAATACATCGCGTTCAAAGGCCATTGCTACAGCAATGCAGCAACATTTTTTTTGATGAACCAAGTTTCAAAGCAATCCATTCATAAATGTGCCCTGTGGTGCATGCCAAAGGAATATACTGAAGAACAAATATACTGATTTTAAATGTCATGGCTGACTGCAACGTTTTTTTTTATGGAAATGGAAGAAAATCGAGAGCTCCCATCTAGAGGTCACCCCCAAACAAGCACAGCAAGTTTCAGAGTAATCTGAGGATAAATGTGCCCTGCAGGGCATGCCAAAAGAATATATTGATACCTGACTAAACTAAATTCAGAAGTGGTTGCTGACGGCAACATTTTTTGAAAATTGATAGCTCACAGCTGGAGGTCATCCCAAATAAGCATCCAGGTGTCAAGTGATCTGATCATGTGTCCTGTAGAGTGTGCCAAAGGGAAATATTGATGCATAGCTGCAGTAAGTTCATTAACTGGTAGAGTGCTAAATTATTTTTGGTCATTCAAATTTGTCCACGTCTCTTTGCCTTGTTACAATTTATGGGAGAGTGCCCAGTGGCACTCTCCCATAAATTGTAACAAGGCAAATCCTCACAGACTAAATAATTTCAATTCAAAAATTATATGACGCAAATCCATAGAATATGAAGCCATTAAGTTGCAGCACCTTCACTTCAGAATAAAGCCCAAATATGGGCTTCCAGCACTCTACCAGTTAAAGATCACTGCCAACAGCAGCGTTTTTTGACAGAGATTGAATAAACTCAATAGCTCCCATCTAGAGGTCACCCCAAACAAGCATACCAAGTTTGAAAGTGATCTAATCATAAGTGTGCCCTGTAGGGCATGCCAAGGGAATCTACTGATGCCTTACTAAACAAAGCAAATCGATAACTCCCATCTGGAGGACATGCCAAACCAGCATACCAAGTTTAAAAGCAATCCAATCATAAATGTGCCCTGTAGGGTGTGTCACAACCCTAACTCTTGTAAAAATCATTGGACCAAGCCCCAATTTGAACTTAACCTTCATTTTGATATAATTGAGGCACAAACCAAGTTTGGTCTGATCTATAAATTCATACTCAAGTTATCATCTGATAACGGAAAAGTTTACCGACAGACCAATCACATCACAATACAACCATATTTTCAAACTCGCGTATAAAAATATCACTACTGATTAATAATACCCAAAAAGCCTCCCTCTGTCATCATAAAATTGAAGAAAATTTGCACCTAAGCTGCCACAGATGGTAAATAAAACTGAAACAAATTACAAGTACATCAAGGGCAATAAATCTGACCAAAAAACACCCAAATTGAACACGTGGCTAAATATTCCTATGATACATAGAGGATATGGAATGAGTGTTTTTCTCATATAATATTTATGAAACGAGTCAAAGAATTTTCCGTTTTGGCGGGCGGAAACGGAAAATTCGGACGATTTTCATAAACATTATATAAGAAAAACACTCATTTCATATTCTATTTATCATATGACACACACACGCACAAATTAGCCACTTAGTATGACTTTTAACCGATCACCTAACTTAAGGTGCAGACGGCACTTGGAAAAAACATCCTCGTATAACTAAAATTTTTCATTTTTTGCTTCCTAGGTTATGATCCCACATTGGAATGAGCTCCTTCCAATGAGGGGTCATAACCTATCTTTTGGAAGCAAAATGTGAAAATATACAAAAAAATGAATGGCATTTTTCTTGTAGGTAAAAGATTAATACAATATAACCCACCCTAAATAGGACAGATAACGTAAATTGAAAGTATGCAAATGTGACCCAGTTGTATTTTGTTTAGCCAATAAAATTGTCCAGTTTTGAAATTGACCAATGAAAGCTCCCAACTCTAATTATGCAAATTATGAAAATGTGGCCCAGTTTTATTTTGTTCAGCCTATCAAACTGTCTAGTTTTGAAAGTGACCAATGAAATTGACGGAAGGCTTTATTTATCACTGATTAATATGAAAACAAAATATCAAATGTTTTAAAGTGAACAAAACGGACGAGTCATATGATAAACTTGCATACCAAATATGATGTCATTCCACTAGGTATTTTAAAAGTTAAATGAATTAAAAAACCTGTTGGTCACAGACTGATGGACCAATAAGACATATCGACATTGCCACACATACAAATCTGCCGGAGAAACAAAAAAAAACAAAACATTTTTTTATAGGTCTAAGAGACCGAGAGATTTTCTTTGAATTATAAGCTTCATACATTTCATTTAAACCCAACCCTTCTTAAAACTACAAGGAAATATAACTTGATATTCATCAAGTTTATGGATTATCAAGAAATATTAATTTTATGTTTTTTGCATTTTGAAATAAAAGGAGCAAATAATAAAAAGAGAAACTCCAAAACATCCTAAGTTTTAGGGACACTTACAAAATGAATTCAATAAATTAGGAGTGGGCCCAGACTTTGGCAAAGTCCAGGCCTGATGTACTGGACAGGTTTCATAAATGCCATGATAAACTTCAGAATCGATGAAGATTCTATTTATCACTTCTATCCAAAACCCAATCAAAGAATGTCATCAACATTTGATTACATGTCTTTGCCTTGTTACAATTTATGGGAGACGGCCAAAATCCGTACAGACTAAAATATCCGATTTAAATATAATGTGGAACACATTTGCTGATTTCAAAGCCTTTAACCAACGAATCGGCCGCATCCACCCACATAATATGCAAATTCAGCAGTTGAAAAAATATTTTTCAAAAAACTTCAACAAAACCATATCATGTGGCCCCTAGTTGGAATGAGCTCGTCGAGATCATTCCAACAAGGGTTCACATTATATGGTTTTGTTGAAATTTTTTGAAAAATATTTAAAATAATAAATTTTCATATCGTCTTCGTTGGGTAAAGGAAATGGCAAAACAGAGACTAAATATGGGCTTCCAGCACTCTACCAGTTAAAAATAATGTGACGTTTGGCATACCATCTGCTCATAAAAACAAGGATTACGCATTGTAGATGCGGGGGTCAAGTTTTTTTCACCCCTGTATGGCTTGTCATTACAAGAAAATCAAACCCATTAATATTTGTTCATGTTATCGTACTAACAAGCTGAAAACAGTCACAAATTAACTAATTAAGGACCATAACTCTGCTCCGTATGAGTGAATTGTTCCAGTTTATTAACTCAATTCAAGACATTGTTAAGGTCTGACAAACCAAATATTGTCCAAATCTATTGATATTTGTTAAAGTTGTCATCAGCTGAAAACATGCAAAAACTAACTAATTAAGGGCCATAACTTTCCTCAGTATGGCCAAATCGAACCAGTTTTCGAACCCATTCAAGACATAGCTAAGAAAGTCTTATATACCAAATATTGACCAAATCCATTAATATTTGTTCAAGTTATCACACTAACAAGAAAGTCACGACCTCCCCAAGCTCATCTGTGCACAGACCTCATCAAACTATAGGTCAAGGTTTTTTTTAAAAAAAGAAAACTCGACCAAAAAATATGTTCCTAATGACATCAATATTTTGAAGCTCCGATTAATATACTTTCTTGAAACAACGGTTCAAAATTCTTTAACTGATTCTCTGGAATTGTTTTGTATATCCAACTAGCAGGTGATACGCGGCATTGCACGGGAGAAGATGGTTATATCAATATATCCTCAGATATGATCGGCTCAGCTGTTTTCAAAATAGAAGGTCAAGGTCACCCCGCATTGGCACCCCGATAAAGTCAAAATGATTGATGGATCAATATGCCCGCACGTATGAACTTTTAGCCCGATCACCCAGCGTTTTTGAAATAAAAGGTCACGGTCACCAAGGTCAAGGTCACCCCGCACGGGCACCCAGATAAAGTCAAAATGATCGATGGGTCAATATACCCGAACATATGAAATTTTAGCCCGATCGGCCCAGCCGTTTTCAAAATAAAAGGTAAAGGTCATCAAGGTCAAGGTCACCCCTGCACGGCACCCATCCCATGTTACTCCCAGGGACGAATTACCCCATGTACAAAATTTGAGATCGATCGGTCAAGAAACGGAGGAGTTCACCCGGAACAGAGAGAGAGAGAGAGAAGAGCGAGATATAGATACAGACATTTGCATTTACATGTTAGATGTAAACACACAACAAGTGGTCAGGTATCATACTGGAATACAATTGTGTACATACTGAGTTACATATATAGAGAATATGGAAGGAATGTTTTTCTCATATAACATTTATGAAACTCGTCCGAAAATCCGGACGAGTTTCATAAATATATGAGAAAAACACTCATTTCATATTCTATTTATCATATGACACACACACAAGCACAAATTGGCCACTTAGTATGACTTTTTAACCATCACCTTCCTTGAGCTGCAGAAGTTGGGAAAAAACATCCTTGTATCACTACAAATTTTCATTTTTTGCTTCCAAAACATAGGTTATGACCCCTCATTGGAACGAGCTTGTAAAGCTCGTTCCAATGAGGGGTCATAACCTATGTTTTGGAAGCAAAAAGTGAAAATATTAAAAAAAAATTGAATGGCGTTTTTCTTGTAGGTAAAAGATTAATACAATATAACCCACCCTAAATAGGACAGATAACGTAGATTCTCCTACTGAAATTATGCAAATGTGACCCAGTTGTATTTTGTCCAGCCAATCAAATTGTCCAGTTTTGAAATTGACCAATGAAAGCTCCCAACTCTAATTATGCAAATTATGAAATGTGGCCCAGTTGTATTTTGTTCAGCCAATCAAATTGTCTAGTTTAGAAATTGACCAATGAAATTGACTGAAGGCTTTATTTATCACTGATTAATATGAAAACCAAATATCAAATGTTTTAAAGTGAACAAAACAGACGAGTCATATGATAAAAAATGTTATTAAATGAGCATGGTTTACCCTTTTTAAAGTGTGAGTCTAAAGGTCAAAAAAATTTTGTGGCATGTGATAGTTAATTATTTAAATACTTGGTTATGGAATATTCTTATTGTTTAAAATATTTGGCTATTCAATTAACCTTTTATCCAATGCACAAGATATCCAAATTTATCATTTTTGGTCAAACAAAATTAAATAATTGATTCTGAAACAATTTTTTTTTTTAAATGAATGAGGGAGGGCGTTTTTTATTTTTATTTTTTATTTCTGATGGAGTGGTTGCCTATGCCTAAAATCCATTTGGAGAGTCTAAAATTAAATACTAAAGCTTCAGTGTTGATTCCACTGATAGATTTTGTTGTAAATGTAATCATACAACACACTTCAGAGTGCGGTGGCTCAGTGGTAGACTGTTGGACTTCTATGCCAGAGGTCCGAGTTCGATCCTTGTCCGAGATGATCTGCGTTGTGTCCTTGGGCAAGACACTTTATCCCGGTGCCTACATGAGGGCACGATGACACAGTGTACTGCACGTCGATGGTGCACATGTCTTCAACTGCTGTAACCCTGCTTAGCGGCATTTGAACAGAGTTAGAAATATTGAGGAGATGACAGTTGCCCATCGATGCTCAGTGGTTCTCTCCGGGAACTCCGGCTACCTCCGCCCGTAAAACTGCCACAGTCATGATTAGCCATTGTGCATAAGTATGTGCCCTTAAACACCAATAAATAATTATACAACACAAAATCATTATAGAAAAATTAAAATGGAGATAAAAAAAAGAAGGTTTTTTAAATAAATAACACTCTTATTATTTTTTATCTATTTTATGGAGCACTATCATAAAATCAAAATCGATCAAATATTGTTTCGCAACTTCGGTATTCCCAAATTTTAATTTACTTCGAATTACTCAGAAAATAACTTGCATTTTTTTAATTTTCCCCAAAATATCACACTATTATCATTTATTAACGAACTAATTATTCTAATTTCCAATATCTTGTTTGTAGGTGTAAACTAGATTCAAAAGAGCTGATCTGGCATGGAAATCAATGTCAGTTCTTAATAGTATCGACAGACATTCCTGTGACTTTGACACCAGAGTGATAAACGTTGCTAAAATGTTCTTGAAAACACCTCTAGAGGTGTCAAAACATTTTCTCTCTGTATCAAACAATACAGTATCACTGACATTTTTTTTTTTAATTCATTTAGTCACTCTAAAGTTAGATACTACCTGTTGTTTGGGGTATGTAAAAAAAAACTACCTGCCTAATGTTCAAGTACGAAAATGTCCACCAGAGCATCTCCCCCAAAAAATCACTTTGTGATTGTTTTTTATACCCCCCTCCCCCGACTTGGGTCGGGTGGCATATAGTGATTAAAGTGTCCGGGTGTGTGTCCGAGCCAATAACTCGAAAACTGTTAGGGCCACAGTCATTAAACTTCACACAATTTTAAAGGACCATGGGAGGATGTGTCACACACCGTATCCAGGTTTGTATCTTCAAGGTCAAGGTCATATTTCAAGGTCACACTAAATATTGGTCAATATTCGTGTCTCAGCCATAACTCGGAAACGAATCACAGTACAATTGTTATACATTTTACAAATGTTAAGGATAGTCAGAAGGTGTGGTGTGTCGCGTATAATAGTTTCCGCCCGCATCTGCAAGGTGAAGGTCAGGGGGGGGGGGGGGGGAGGCATGTGTTACCTTAGTAACATTCTTCTTCTTGTATTTAATTTGTATATACATATGAGAATCATGTCGCAAAGAGAATAACAGTATTGTATGAATATATATGACATATTGCATTGTAAATCGTGATGCGATACCACTAAAATCACACCCTGTGATGTTTTTTTCATTTTGAATTTTGCCTCCGAAAATTCAAATAAATATGATGAATGCGGGCCCAAAAAACTACCATAGAAACAAAAGGTTAATTTTGTTTAGCCTTAATGATTGTTTTTTTCCAAATTTTTCAAAAGATTTCAACAAAACCATATCATGTCATCCCTCTTTGGAATATTCCAATGACGAGTCACATGATATGTTTTTTTGTGAAAAATGTTTTAAAAATATATTTTATCCAACTGCTTAATTTGCAAATTATGTGGGGTAGATGCAGTTAACTCTTTACATAATGACCATATCCAACCAGCGCTTTCACTAGGCTTGCATGATTATGAAATTCCATAGTCGATTAATAAGAGCCCCAAATCGACGATTAGTCGACTTTTTTGACGTTTTTTTAACAAAGGGTCGACAAAAACGAGATGGCCGAATGGTCCTAAAGGTAGGTATAACAGGGCGAGTGGCCGTGTACATTTCAAAATAACATGGTGACATAGTCAACGATCCATCATTCTCACAACATAAGGCTTGGTGAACGTCGGAATGAACGTTTCGTTGACCATATTCTGTTAAGTTGGTCGATCGTCTGCATACCGTTAAACAGTAATACACTCTGACGCCTGAAATTCAGAAGAAACATAACAGTGAGCAGCCACTA